>CM057458.1:1075020000-1075540000 GCA_016271365.2 Neoceratodus forsteri | reverse complement strand
AGCCTCACAGTTCAAGAATGTTTGTCCCCGAGGATTTTCAAAATTCTTTGATCGCGAGGTCCTCCATTTTGTTTTTAGTTTTCCAATTGGAAAAACACAAATATCTCGGCTCAGGGGTCACTTCTAAAGTAAAACTTGGATGGGTTTTACTCAGGGGGCTCCGATCTATCAAGCCATGCCTTTGGTTTCATCCAAATTGGTAAAAAAATAGAGTTATAAGCTTTTGAAATCTTAATTCGCGGCTCGCTAATGATCTTTGATCATGAGCCTGCATATTCTTTGATCGTGAGATTCTCTGATCACGATCTTACATTGCAACCTAAAAACACAAATATCTCAGCTCAGGGGTGGGCTAGGGACACAAATGAGGGTGGATTTTGCTCAGGAGGGTCCATTCTATCAAGGCATGCCATTGGTTCCATTCAAATCGGTGAATAATTCACGTGTCACCATTTTTAATTCTTTGTTCATGAGCCTGCAAATTCTTTGATCGCGAGCCTGCAAATTCTTTGATTGTGAGATTCTTTGATCGTGATTGTGCATCATGAGCGAGGGACGAGATGGTCCAATTTAAAAATCAATTTTCTCAGCCCAGGGGTGTCCTAGGAAGTCAAATGAGGGTGGGTTTTACTCAGGGGGATTTGTTCTGTTGAATCATGGTGGTGGTATACTGCAATTCCATCAATTTTGTGATTTATTAGATTTTTAATTCTTTGTTCGTGAGCCTGCAAATTCTTTGATTGTGAGATTCTTTTATCGCCATCTTTGATTGCGAGGGCAGGACAAGATGGCCAGATTTTTTATAATGGAATAGATAGGGAAATTTTACCAATCTTTAACATTGAATATCTTGGAAATGGTTTGGTGTTTTTACTTGAAATTTGGAGGGTGTTTACGGCATGTTCTGAGGATGTGAATTATGGTATTTACATGTCAGAGTCCTATCTGTGGCAACTGGAATGGGGCAACAGGTGGCATTGGCCCTGACTGGGAGGGGCACAGGGAAGCAGGGTGCAGTAGCCTCAACTGAGGGACAAGAGATAGGGGCATCAGGATGACATATAGTATGTTTAGTTACACACATACATGATGTATTTCCACACAAAATCCCTCAGAGAAATGAATTTTGTGAGTTCATACAGTACATGTTCCTGAACAGCAAAGTGTGGCAGACACCTGTTTGTCAATCTGACGTAACAACAATATTGTTCTCACATGAACAAATGTATGGAGGCTACATCAAGGACACACTACTTCAATGACTTAACAAACTTTAGATTTATTTTATATCCATTAAACAACCCTGGGTTTATATGGGCAAAAATCAATGCAGAGTTTTTATGTGACAGAACTCAGCTGTGATGCAGACAGGAGAGTTCTCACAGACATTCATTTATACCACTTCAGTTACTCACTGAAACACAAATGACCAACTCTTTATGATAACTGAATGATAACCTAATCTATCCAAACACAAACCAGATGGGTTAGTAGCTCACTTGGAGTAAAGACAATTGGCCCTACAGATTGCTCTGACTGGGAAGTGCAACAGCTACTACAGGCAATTGAGGACTTCATTGCTGCAGCAACAGGCTGGACAGGAATGATGTCAACTCATCACTCACTGATAGGGACAGAAAAATCTTCACTGTTCACTATTTTCAGTTACTGCAGAGCACATTAACAGATGCTGATTTAAAGAAAACCACAAAACCAAAAAGCATGATATTTTCAGGAAACACTAATCATAACACAGGGACCTCAATTCCTGTGTTTATTGTAAATCTGTAAAACACTGGCATTTGATCTTTAGAATGCAGTCTTTCTTGAAGCTGACAATAGCATAGTAATGGGCTGGGAGTTTTAGATACACTATGGAAAAGAGGTGAGTGTGTTTTGCAATACTAATTGACTTAGTTGCAGCTAGCAGTGAGACACAGAAACTGTTTTCTGAAGCAGTTCCATTTAGAATGCAGGCTATAGGGAAGGTGACTCAGCAGAGTGTGATAAATGGCACTTATCATCACAGTAGTGATGTCATCATCATTTACAGTATCACACTCCAGTGAAGATATCTCAATTTATCACACTCTAGAAGCTCTCACCCCATTGTATAAATACATGCATATTTATATATATATATATATATATATATATATATATATATATATATATATATATATGTATATATATATTTAATTATACTTGCACAGTAGCACCAGTATAGTTAGGGCTGAGTGAAGTGCTGAAAGTTAACCCCAATTTTTGCACCTTAACATTGTACCCATTAGCGCCATATGGCGTCAGAACCATCCATTAATTAACCTGACCCAAAATGGCGGCATCAGATAGAATGAGTTAATAACATTGGAGACATTCAACAGAATAGCCCCAAACCTTTTGATCCTTGGTTAGTCTGGCAGAGTCTCAAGACTTGAAAAAGACTGCAATGGCATCTTCTGTGGTTTCTAAGATCTGGCTACCCCTTATTTTAGAAAAGTGAGGTTTTATTCCTATACTTAACAATTTTTTGCTGTCATGCACAGCTTAGATGGTATTGATTTTTTTTCCACAAAACTTTCAGGGTAGAAGCAGCCTGTGCCGAGGCAGTGTTCAAAGGTTTCATGAAAAAATATTAAACGGTTTCAGAGTTATAAGAATTTTACATTTTTTTCTCAGCTGTTCTGAGCATCCTCAGTAGGGCTTTGGATAACCCTCTGAGACAAATTGAAAGTTATTTGGTTCATGAGAGCATTTTTTGGTTCACGTTTACTTTTTTTTATTTTTGGGATTTCATTTACTGGGTAGGCCCACTGAGACAATGCCCATTTTTCTGGGGTGACCCGGGGTTAATTTACATTACTAAGTTGTCATGAACCAAAAATGGCTTTCAAGTTTTTTGGGGGTTTGTGATGACAACTGTCTTTTTCTTTTTCAACAAAAAAGAAATCCTGGAAAATACCTTAAATTGATATGTTTAAAAAAAAAAAAAACAGACCCCCTGATCCTAGCTAAATGGCACCCATTTAGCTAAATTCTGATGTTACTCTGAGTGCCCCAAAATCCAAGGTGCCCAACTTAGCAAGAGGAGCTGTTTGCTTACATTCTCAATATGAGAACAGATGGACTTTTCTTGACATCTACAGCTGCAGACAGAGTCACATAGGAACACAGCTCTATGGTGTGAGTGGATCCATGGCATAAGTGTAAAGCCTAATAAAAGGAGCTGGTCTCTACACTCGTACTCACAAATGGAAGTTGAAGACAGTTGTACTTCACTCAATCCATCTTTATTCAGATACATTGGTCCTCACATGTACACCCACCAAAGGACTAACATTTCAAGTCGCAATGACTCTTTGTCAATAAGTGTTATCTGATTAATCACAGATTGAGTGAAGTACAGCTGTCTTCAACTCCCATTTCTAAGTACGAGTGAAGCTGTAGATGGAGGCATGCTGCGGTCTAGCTGTCTTATCTGTCTGTCTATCTTATCTGTCCATCTTATCTATCTGTCTGTCTGTCTGTCTGTCTGTCTATCTGTCTATCTATCTATCTATCTATCTATCTATCTAATCTAGCTGTCTTATCTATCTGTCTAATCTGTCTGTCTAATAATCTATCTATCAAAATTTAATGTATTAAGCAAACCTGTGTGCCCCCCATACCACTTCTGTCCACCTGTCCCCTCCAGGTCACCCACCTCTTCCCAGAATATACGCCTTGGCACCCAGGTGCCCTTCCCCGGTGCATCTAACCAGTATCCTGACACTGGGGTGTCCAATCCCCAGTGTCAGCTAAGTGATAGTCCCCTGAAAAATAGAAAACCATCTCTTTTTTATCTAATTTTAATAGTTAACCTTGTAAAAAAAGAAAATGGTTCCTCACCGATCTGATCCTTCCCTAACCCCAGCCACTGCGCCCCATCCTCCCCACTCAGCACCCATCACCCTACCCCACATACTCTTAATCACCTAAAGTGTCCCATGGCATAGATCCACTCTCCAAGTGAAAACACCTCTTGCTGCTGGAACTGGCAACTGCAAGATGAGAAAACAAGGTAAATCCATTTAATGTATGGAGTTTGAACTTTTACTTATAACATTGTCAGTGCTCGTGAAGGTGCTGGATTGACAGTACTGAAACCTGAAGTCCTCTGCTTATTCACATGACAGGTATGGCATGGGCGATCATAGTGCAAGCATCCCCACACTCCCCTGCCAACGTGCCTCAAGCTTGCCATGGAGTGACCACCACATAGGTGAGAGGGTAGTTCAGACTCCATGCCCATTCAGTCCTTGCCCTCTCATGCGACTGCCAACAAGGTTGACTAAGAGTATGACTTAGGCAAAACATAAAATGCATTTATTTTTCTGGATGTACTACATGTTCTTTTGCTTTGGGAAAATATGTAATAAACACATGATATCTGTATAAAGTGCATTATTTAAGCACTGATGCACAAAAGCACTTTACACCTCTACAAATTTGCACATCAACAGGTCTTTGTGAAGAATTTCATGAAATGTGAGGTTCAAATTACAGCACGCTACGAGACTATTACTGAACTATACTTAGAAGTTTGTGATCTTACATTATTGAACAAGCAAAGTGAATTCTATTGAATGCTGTTGTTTTGAACATGTAAAGCCTATAGGCTTTTTTATTGAATTAAATTTTGTTATGGTGAGTCCATCCTTGATGTTGCATGTAAAAGTCTGGTTCATATACATTTCCATCTGCCTTAAAAGATCACACATCCAGGTGTTGGATTCTTCTGGTGGTGGAAGAGTGGAGATTTTGTGACTAATTTGATTTTCAATTTCCCATTTGGGATCTGTGCACTGGCTCCGTGTCTCTGGGAGCTGGAATGCCTTGGTTTACCTGCACCATTTTAGTTGTCCTCCTCTGGCCTGCCTCTACTCTATCTGTCCTTCCAGAGTTGTGGTCTCTGGAACTGGGACACAGTACTCTGAGTGAGGTCTCATCAGTGATCTACACAGCAGTAACACCACCTCTCTCTTTTTGCTAGCAATGCCCCTCCTTATGCACTCTAGTATCCCACTGTCTCTTCCCACTGCTTTGGCACACTGTCTGGCCACCTTTAGGTAATCAGATATGATTACCCCCATGTCTCTTTCCTGTTTTGTGGTTTTTAATACTACACCCCCATTTTGTATTCCACCCCTGGGTTTCTGTGCCCCAAGTGCATGGTTTTGCACTTCTTCACATTGAAATTTAACTGCCACACCCTTGACCACTCCTCTAGCTTTCTCAGTTCTCTACTCATTTTTTCCACCACCACGGGAGTGTCTATCCTATTGCAGATTTTAGCATCATCAGCAAAAAGGTATAACTTCCTTTCTAGCCCCTCTGAATGTTGCTAAAAAAGACATTAAAGAGGACCAGTCCCAGTACTGATCTCTATGGCACCCCACTGATCACCTTCCCTTCCTTGGAGTGACCTCTGTTTACCACCATCCTCTGTTTCCTGTCCCCTAACCAATTCCTTGCCCAGTTTACTGCTTTTGGACCCACTCCTAGGCTGCACAGCATGTTTGAGTCTCCTGTGTGGAATGGCGTCGAAGGCCTTACTAAAATCCAGATTGGCTATATCCAACTTCTTCACCCAGATCTAATTCCCTGGTTACCCAGTCAAAGAAATCTATCAGATTTGTTTGATATAATCTCCCCCCAGTGAATCCATGCTGCCTCAGATCTTGTAAGCCACTGGATTCAAGATATTCCACAATACTTTCCTTCAGTAGTGATTCCATTAATTTCTCCACCACCAAAGTCTGGCTAACTTGCCTGTAATTGCCAGCCTCCTCCCTGCTATCACTTTTGTGAAGTGGGACTACATCTGCCCTCCTCTAGTCCTCCGGAACCACCACTCCTGTCTCCAATGAGTGGTTAAACAGGGCTGTCAGAGGTGCAGCCAGTACATCTCTGAGCTCCCTCAATATCATTGTATGCACCCTGTCTGGCCCCATTGCCATGTCCACTTTCAGATTTATGAGTTCCTTCAGAACTCTCTCCTCTGTAAATGGACTAGTGTTCACCTCCCTTCCTTGCCCATGGCACTTATCTGTGGTCCCTCGCCTTCTCCATCCTCTCTGGACACTGAACAAAAGTATTTATTTGTTCAGGATATCCACTTTTCCTGGTCCCCCTCCACACGGTCCCCCCTATAAGCTTTATTATCTCTCCCCTGGTCTTTCTGTTTTAGCTTACATGAACAATGTAGGGGAACATTTTCAAATTCATCTTGAAAGTTGATTTCATGATCACTGCACAAAATCACCATTCAGGGCAGATTTGAAAATGTTCACCTACAGGGTTCATAAAGTGGGGTCATACAGTATGAAGGCTACGTTGAAAATTTGGCATTAAAATATGATAAAATGACCAAGTTATGAGTGAACATTGAAATTTTTCAGCATTCACTCATAACGTATTTTTTTTTTTTTTTTAGAAGCAGCACATTAGGAAGTAGATGTGCCAGCTAAAGCTCCCCTGCCCACTCTTTCACTTGGTATCTAGCTGAGATGACTAAATGGAAGGAGTCTGTGGCCTGTGACCTATGAAAACAGGTTTCACCAGATCCATTCTGAGTCCTTTTTTTGTCAATAATATTTTATTAAATATTTCAACAAATACATATTACAGATAATAAACCATTTGTCAGCCACACTAACCCCACTGAGGTAGCTAACCTCTTTAATTTCTTCTGTGATTTGTCCAAATGTAGACCCACAAGACCCCCTACCAAGGCCAAGTCAAATCATAGCCACAAGAACCTGAGGCGGACCCACTTCTATATCAAAAGGGTCACATCATGAGGTTCTAAAATTACTTATCTCTGAAAACTGATAAATTTGCCAGCTCAGACGGATTGATTCCTAAATTCCTCAGACTTGCTTCCCCTCACATAGCTTCCTAATAACAAAAATCTTCAACCTATCTTTCTCAACTCATACCATGCCTAATCTCTGGAGAATGGCAATTGTTATCACACTACATAAGAAAGGGAACAAGACATCACCGAAAAACTACCACCCCATCTCAATCCTCTCTGCATTATCCAAAATGCAGGAGAAAATCATGCACATTCAATTAACTGAGTACCTTCAGCAGAATAATCTAATCTGTGCTGAACAACATGGGTTCAGAAAAGGACATGGCACTGACACAGCCCTGATTGTATTCGCTGATGCCATCTATCATGGAATGGACAGAGGCCTGGCAACACGTGCCATATCTGTGGATCTGACCAAGGCCTTTGATTTGGTTGACCACAATGTTCTAAACCATAGGCTTCATGATCTAGGTCTCGGACCCCCTGGCACTAGCCTGGTTTACAGACTACCTCAGCAATAGGAAGCAGACAGCAATGCAACATCCAACATGATCACAATCAACAGTGGGCATCACCCAAGGCTCTATCCTGGGCCCCTCCTGTTCTCCATCTTTATTAACAATCTGCCAATGGTCTTCAATCCCATGCATACCCTTCTCTATGCAGAAGATGTGGTCCTGTATACCCACAGCAACGACATTAACATAATCAACCATTCACTGGTAACAGTTTCAACAAACTGCAGGAATGATTTGGGCAAGAAAAAAGTGTACACAACTTCCCAAAAACCCAATCCATACTGTTCAGAACCAGCCACAACCTGAAAAAAAAGTTGCATATGTTTTGCATCAAGGCAGACAATGGAACCTGTCTAGAAAAGGTCAGTTCCTTCAAATATTTGGGTGTCTACCTAGACCCTACTGTGATCTTTGATACCCATATTCAAAGCACCTCCAGCCTGCTCAATCAAAAGCTAGGCTCCCTGTATAGACTCTGTAAGTTTCTAGCACCTGCAACAAGGATCAAAATTGCCAGGCAAATGTGCTCCCCAGTTTGGATTACGGTCCCCTGATCATCAACGCTGCCAACAAAACAGTGATGCAGGAAAAGTATGCACTTTACTACAAAATCACAAAATTTACATTCAGCAGCACTAGTAAAACACACTGTTGTACCTCAGTACATTCACTAAACTGGCTACTGCTCCCAATTACTTAGCAAAACAGCTCACATTCGTTGATATGCCCTCCTCTCGCTCCACCTCAACAAATAACATCACTATCCCTCTGTTCCGTACAAGCTGGGGGCAACACACTTATTGCTATTGAGCTGCCACCCCTCCTTCAATTAAATCCCCCCCCAATTAAAAAGAACACAATCTCTGCCTTCGCTATGATGCTAAAGGGCCATTACTCTACACTTAATGTCTGTAACTGTTTTTTAGCTAACTGTCTCTTCTGTACCCCCTCCACATTGTCTGTTTTAAATTAGTGCAAACCACACTGCACTGCAGTCACATTGTATGCCTTCATATATTACCTCCACTATTTGTATTGCATTTGATCTTTTTGATTGTTTTATCAATTATTGTAACTTGTATCTTACGTACTCAAACTCTGTAACTATGTTATTTTACTATGTCTGTGCAACTGCACCCGGGTGGTGCCTGAAAAAAGCATTTGTTGCCAGTGCAGTTACCCAGTTACCAAAGTTTAAATAAAATAAATATTCGCTACAGTAACAATAATAACAAAAAAAAAATACATCTCAGTTAAAATATGGCCGTACAAAGCAAAAATTTGTGTTACTAAAAATAATTAAGACCAAAAACTAAAAATCAGCAGAGCATGAAAGAACAACTAATTAAAGTAACTAAGGTTTAAAACATACACTATCTGCATTATTTCAGCTTACATTAATCAACAAATGTGTAACAATTTTCCCCTTTCATACTTTGAGAGTCCCATTATCTTCTTTATATTAATATATGCGTAATTTTCAAGTATTCAGCTCTCCAGGTCACAGCTTTGCCCTCAATGATGAATAAAAGATCTTGATGGTATTATAATGATAGAAATGTAAATCAGGAATTGTTACCTCTCTACGCTTCCTCTTCTGTAGTCTGCTTCTTTTTCTCAGTCTGGATTCTCATACATCCTTGGATGATCCATTTTGATTCTGCCTGTAAAAGCAGCACATTGGGGAGAGTTGAGGGGTAGATCCAGCTAAAGCTCCCCCTCCCTCTTTCACCTACAAGCTTACTGAGACATCTAAATGAGAGGGGCCTGTGACCTGTGAAAACGGGGTCAGGTTTTCCCCAGATCCATTAAAACCTCTCTCTGCTAGTGGCCCTCTGCACTAAGGACCACATCACAAAGGATATCAGCAGAGTCTGCCAGAGAGAGAGTGTCAGCCAGAGGAGGCAGCCATCAGCCAAGAACTCTGCCCATTGCATCAGAGTTAAAACTGTTTGAACAAGTTAACTGCATTGTTTTTTGAGTGTGCAACAACTAGGTTCTAGCTGCTGCCTAGCTTGGTGAGCATTGCTGATTAATGGAGTAAGCTGCTTCTGCTACAGTTGTACTTCTTGTTATATAGGTGTAATTTTCTGGGCAGATTATGTGTTATAGTGGAGTCTTACAGCTACACTCTATCTGTGTGAGCACTGTGAGTTAATTTAGTCATCTGTTTTGTACTTGAGAGGCTGAGCTTGCTGATTTCTGCTTTATATCATGGGATGGGTGAATACCACACTTTGTAAACTGCGAATCAGTTATTGGAAATCCACATTGAACAGGTTTAGCATCATTCATCGGCCTATATAAGGATGGGGTTCAAAGGGGAGGCAGTCAGTTGTGGCAGCTGTGGGCGCTCTTCTCTAGGGATATGCTCTGGAGGAGGGGGCACTGCCCCATGTGCAGGATCATGGCAGAGCTTAAGGCTCGACTGGTGGCAGCAAGGGTAGATATATCTCATCTGTTCCTGGAAGTAAGCTGCAAGCTGAAATCTGGTGCTGCTCTACAGAGGTGGCTAGACCTTATTATGTACCAAAAAGCCAAAAAGTAAAGTGCACACAAAAGCAGACCGGAGCCCACATGTAGTAGTCAAAGGTTAATCCATTTATTTTAGGCACCAAAACCAAGTACAAAATACACTCTGTGGCACATTGTGTTCCCCTAGCGCCTCGACTCAAATGGAGTCTTCAAGGGAGTGTCCACCAAGGGATGACACCATATATTTAAATGAGGCACTCATACATATTCATAAGCTATCACTCCCAATTTAAAGGCACATACATTTCTCTCACAGTTTTAGTGCACTACCTTAAATAAATGCCAATTCTACACATTCTTTGTATTATTAAATTACATATTCTACAAATAATATTCTTATACAAAAAATAATACAAAAATGTGGAAAAATGCCATTACTAATCCTATATGGCTCTATATTGCATTAGTGTTTTTCCCAGCTCTGCTGTAAAATTAATCATAGAACTCAATACCAAGAATGAGAGAATATTCTTAGCAAGTGCCCCAGGACTGTACAGATCCAAAATATCATGTCCACTCAGATCAAATTCTCCTATTGAATCAAACCGTGTAGGCAGGAGAAATGTTCCAGTCCTAAAGGATATCTGCATGAAAGCAAAAAAATGAATAGTTTTAACCAGTGCTCCAGAAAGGATAGTGAAAACAGCACATTGAGTTGTGGCAAAGCAGTTAAATTGTTAGAGTTTTTTTACAGTTGTTTTCATAATATAACATAAGCCCCTTTCATTTTTTAAGAAAGGGCTTTAAATCCAGTTGGTTATTAAGACCTTTTGGCTTTACACTGTTAAGTGTAAAGATCCATTTGCTCTCCTTTTGGAGTAACATATTTGGGTGATCATCCCCAGACTTAGGTACAGTGACACACTCGAGACCCACAAACTATAAACACTCTGGAGAAGACTTATGAAATTGAGAAAAATGTGCACCTACTGGGGTGTCAGATCTATTACATAAAATAGATCTTATGTGCTCCTGGATTCTTTGTTTAAGAGGGCATGTAATTTTCCCTACATAAATTAATCCACAGGTGCACCATAACACATAGACCACAAACTCAGTATCACAGGTAATCAATTCTCTTATATTGATACATATTTCCCTCTGTAGGGGGCGCAATAATTTATTACCAGGTGTACCATATTTACAGACATTGCAATGATGGCATTTGAAGTCGTCTTTTGGTCTAGGTGGCTTCCAACTAGTCTGACCTGGTGCTTTGATTACTCTGCTAAGGACCAGTTTATCCCTTAAATTACTAGCACAACTGAATGCCACCCTAGGTTTGAGTCCCACTGCGCACTGTAGTTCTGGGTCTGATGTAAGAATTTGCCAAGTGTTGTAGATTACATTACCAATCGCCCTGATATGTTGTTGTACTCTGTAATAAAAGTACATGGGCCGATGTTATTTATCCCTGGCTCCACCGTATGCAGTAGGGACTCCCTTGTAATTCAGTCCACCTTTTCTTTTGATTTAGCCAAAAAGTTTCTGTCATATCCTGTCCTAACGAATCTCTCTATTAATTCTGTGGCTTGAATATTAAATGTGGTAGAAACATCTCCACTGCATCACCAGTTCAACCAGTTCAACCAAAGTCCATCTCCCCCATCCCCACTCCCCCAGAGATTCATTGGTCTGAGGGGGGTGGAGAGTGGTGTGGAGGAGGAGGAGGAGGGACAGGGGTTGCCATAACCAGCCCAGCACCATCCAGATGGCAAACTGCTTTGCACCTGATTCTGCTCAATGGGGAAGGACTGAACAATGTGATAGCACCCAATGGGAGCAAGTCTACTGGTAGACTGTTAACAGTCGGGGACTCGATTTGGGGGGGGTAGAGAGGGTGGTGGAGGGGGGCTGGGGGAAGGGGGAGGGTCTGGTGTCTTTCTGGTGCATCGGCCATCATGGAGTTAGACAGGATAGAGAGGATGGCAGAGAAGGAGCAGGGGAGCTGGGGGTGCTGGTACACCTGGGTACCAATGATCTGGTGAACTAGTCGATGGAGATGATAAAGCAAAACTTTTGTGGACTAGGGCATGCTGAGCCTTCCTGGTCTTTTCTGAAGTTCTTCCTGTGTGAGGCAGGGCAGGAATGCAGGATAGAATAGGGATGGATGTAATAGAGGAGTTTAATGGGTGGCTTAAGGGATGGTGTCAGGAGAAGGGGTACCACATTTTGGGAATTGGGGAGACTTCTGGGACAGGAGACTCTTCAAGGTAATGGACTACACTTGATAAGAGAGGGGGCCTGGGCTGGGGCAGAAGTTTGACATCAATATCAAACATTTAAACTAACTGCGGAGGAGACTTGGACTGTGGCATCACAATCACAGGTGAGAGGAAGGGGATCTTAGTACTTCCCACATCTGGGGGCTTGTAGCAGCACAGAAGGTACAAAGATAGTTGTGGCCTTAATTGAACTAGTTGAAAGGGATGTTAGAGAGCAGGTGTGCAAAGTGTGCAAACACCAAGAAAAAAGAGGATGAGAGGACAGGAAAGTACAAGGGTAGTAGCAAAATATGATCAGGGGTTAGATGGAAGGGGGTGTGCCTTAATGCTAGAAGCCAGGTAACAAACTCAGTGAGCCCCAGGTGCTAAGACACTGAGGTGGATCTTGTGGCCATAACAGAAATATGGGCTTCAGAAAATAATGACTGGGACCCGACAGTCCCTTGGTACTAAATGTTCAGGAAGGATAGAGGATCAGCTCAAGGGGTAGAAGTAGCCCTTTTTGTCAAGGATGGCATCGAGGTGGAGGAAGATGGGTGCATCAGGGGTAGTAATTAGGAGACAGAGTTGCTGTTGGTGCAGCTCATGGCAGTCTCGGGCAAGAAACTGTGCTTGGGGGTGATCTATAGACCTCCAGGGCAAGGGACAGAGAGTAAAGAGGGGTGGCAAAGGGGAAAGAAGTGGTGATGGGTGATCTGAACCCGACAGACATTGTTCGGGATGTTGCAGTGACCAGGAGCACCAGAAGTCGGGCCTTGGTGGAGGCCTTCTAGGCCTGTCCAGTAATATAGCTAATTAAGGAGCCCACCAGGCAGACTGTAATTCTCAATGTGGAACTCACCAACTCAGAGGTGGCAGAAACTGAAAATAGGGAGCCACTGGGGAACAGCGACCATAACTACATTTGGCTCAAACTGGCCCCTGGATCCAGAAAGTGCCATTTGAGAGCTGAAGTCCTTGATTTTAGAAGGGATTACTTCAACAGGCTGAGGAAGATGGTCCAGGATAAGTTAGTCGAGGTGGACAACATGGGGGAGAGTTGAAGAGGGATAGGGGCAATAAAGGGAGCCATTCTCAAAGCATCTGAGTTATGCACGAGAATGGTAACTGAAATGAATAGGTTAAGAGACTGTTATGATTCTCAGCAACAGTCAGAGAAGCAATGAGGGCAAAGAAAAGGTGTAAAGAAAAGCATGAGGAGGAACAATGGAGAAAATACTTACTGAAAAACAGGGAGACAAAGAGGGCAGTTATGGAGACAAAAGTAGACACAGAGCTGGGTATTGCAAAGGAGGTTAAAAGTGAAGAAAACAGTTCTTCTGGTATGTTGGGGGGGAGGGAGAATAGTAAAGCTAGCAGAGGGGGGTAGGGTGATAGAGGAGGATAGGCAAAAGGCTACTGTCATTAATAATTACTTTTGCTCAGTTTTCACTAGGGAGGATGGTGGGCCCTTACCAGAGAGTGGCATCAAAGCAGCCATTAAGGGGTTCTGGAGATGAGACGGCCAACATTTACAGTACAAGCAAAAGGGTCCAGAAAGGGCTGGCAAGTCTACAGATGGATAAGGCTCCAGGACCAGATGTGTTGCATCTGAGGTTACTCGGGGAGCTGGCAGTAGTACTGGCTGAACCCCTGGTAGTTCTATTCAACAGCTCACTAAGGACGGGGGAGTCTCAAGGGTTGGAGGGTGACATATGGAGTTCTGCTCCATAAGGGGGGGGGAGAAGGAACAAATGGGGGACTACAGACCTGTTAGTCTTGCATCTATTTTAGGGAAGCTGATAGTGTCACTGGTCAAAAGAGGACCTTGTGGACTACTTGGAGAGCAATGGTCTCCAGGATAGTAAACGGCATGGATTTGTGGTAGGGAGGTCTTGACAGATTAACCTGCTAGTTTTGTTTGACTGAGTGATTAGGGAATTGGGTAGGGGCCATGCCATGGATTTGCTCTACTTCCATTTAAGCAAGGCTTTCAACTTGGTACCCCACAGATGCTTGCTGAAGCAGATGGAAGATCTTGGTACAGCTAAAATCATAGTAAACTGGGTAAGTAACTGGCTAAAGGGGAAGCAGCAGAGAGTTGTGGTTAACAGGGTCAAATTAGGAGAGGGAGGTCAATGACCTGGGTGCTGCAGGGATCTGTCATGGTCTGATCCTCTTCAATATGTTCATCAGTGATATTGATGAGGGAATCTGGGGAAGGTTGTCTCTTCACAGATGACTAAGTTCTGTAGTAGGGTGAATAGTGACGAGGGAACTGGAGAAATCCAGAGTGACTTACAAAAGCTAGAGGGGTGGTTTAAGATTTGGCAGTTGACATTCGATGCATAAAGTGCAAGATAATGCACCTAGTGAACAAGAACCCCAGGACAGCATACTGGATAGGTGGGGTGAGACTTAGCACTACAGCTGAGGAATGGGACCTTGGAGTTATCACCAGTGACTCCCTCAAACAATGAGTCAGTGCAACAAGACATGTAGCAAAGTGTGTAGGATGTCAGGATGTATCGGGAGGGGTACTGATAGCAGAAGGGAAGAGGTAATACTACCGCTATATAGATCATTAGTGAGTCTACACCTGGGATACTGTGCCCAGTTTTGGAGTCCTCTCCTCAGGAAGGATAGGGATAGGCTGAAGATAATGCAGCACAGGATAACAAAAATGATTCAAGGCCAGCAGGGCAGGTCCTATGAGGAGTGTCTCAAGGTGCTGATCATGTATTCGCTGGAAACCACAAGGGAGAGAGGAGATATGAAAGAGACCTTAAAGTTCCTAAAATGGATTAATAAGGTGAACCGCAGGGAACTATTTAGCTTGAATACTAGTTCACAGTCATGTAGACATGAATGGAAACTGACAGGTGGGAGTTTTGGAAGGGATATGAGGAAGTATTATTTTACAGAAATGGTGGCGGCGCTGTGGAACAGTCTGCCAGCTGAAGTGTCGGGTGCTAAAACTGTTAGTTTCAAGCACAGTTGGGACAGATTGAAGAGTATAGTGGTTGCTCAAAGTGGCAGAAACGAGGAGGAGAATGGGGTGGGGAGGATGGGGAGGGCTAGAACCCTGGAGGGACAGTAGGTCTCAGGGTTAAATAGGGAACTCGGGCAGACTGGATGGACTGTCTATATTTTTTCTGTTTCTATGTAAGTTCATTAATTTTTAATATTTTCCAACAGACTTTCAACATGGCCTTTTTGGGACCCCACCTCATGAACAGGGCAGTTAAATTTTTCAAATACATGCTGAAAAGTGATTTCACAGTTGCTGTGCAAAATCACATTTCAGGTGGGATTTGAAAGGTTTTACCTATTGGGCTCATGAGGTGGATCATAATAAGACTATGCTGAACATTTGGTGTAAAAATATGGTAGAATTACCAAGTTAATGTTGAAATATTTCAACATTCACTCATGACTACACTAATTTTCATTATTTTGATGCCAGACTTTCAACATAGCCATTTTTCCATGCTACATCATTAATGTGGCAGGTAGTGTTTTTCAAATCCTGGCTGAGACATGTTTTTGCACTTGTGGTGTGAAATGACGTTTCAGCTAGTATTCTATAAATGCTACTTGTCATGTTTATAAGGCTAAGTCATAAAATGACTACCTTGAAGATTTGGGGTCAAAATCTAAAAAAAAATAGTTCTTGAGAAATGTGTGTAGTGCCAGCCTTTATCCCACCGGGTAGTGGCTTGTGATCTCATGCCAGTTAGCTGGGTTTAGGGTGAGCTCAATGAGCCAGCTGGATGGGCTGAGGCTGAAGGGACAGTACTGTCACACGACACCACCCCTCAGCCTGGGAAGGGAAGATGCAGGACTGTCCACACAGGCCCAAGTACTGTATACTGAGGAGAACTATTCCCTTGGTATAGAGCCCCTGCACCCATGCATGCCAGATGGCCCTGTGCTTTGGCTGAGAGATGGACTCTTTGCCCTGTGCATCTGCATATGCAGTCACATGGAAGCATAGTACCAAGACAGCCCTGTGCTTCCATAGTCCACCAGACAGCCCCATGAATTTTTGTCATCAGTTGCTGTACAGAAGTGTAGAGTCTATAGGGCCATGCACTTTGTTAGGCAGACAGAGTCTGCTTCATCAGCATGCTAGTAGATGCGGATGGGTTATGGTGTGTGGCAAGGGCAGGACTTAACACTAGCATGCACTACAAGAAAAGTCATGTCAGTTTGATCCATGTGCCTGCAATATTCATAATATCACAGCTTGGTAAGTTTCAATATTAATACAAACATAAATTCTATTATTAATAAACTTCATTACTGTATTAGTACAAGTTATGAAGGAAAAAAGGCAGATACTATGTGATAAACTGGCATTACTATAAAAAACTGTTTATTAATGTGCACTGCATTTGATAGGATGTTATCATGAATATTATAAGTTAGCCACTGCACTTTGTCTTTGTTCCCCTTTCCTTTAAACATTACTTAATTTCCTTATTTAATTTTATGTTATTGGTCCTCCTGGAATGTGGATGGGCCATATAATGATTTCATTAATCTTAATATTATTATTTATTACGGATGCTGGTTTTGAAAGGCGATGACGATGAGTTAGAAAAAAATCTACAAAAGTTAATGTGAGAAGAGCATATTGTGTTTTTTTTTTTTTTTAGTAAAATGATTATAATACATTACAATATATTATAGGAATTGAGCAGACAGGTTGTACCTGACTAACATAACTCATAAAAATGCATATGTATATTGGGGTTAAAAACAAAGTAGTGTCCCTGATTTTGTTCACATGTTTTCTTTTCCCCAAGCTCTTACAGAGCCCCTCTTTCCCATATATAGTCTTGAATATTGTAAATCTTATTGATAGTTCATGAAATACTGTAGTTTAAACATTTATATTTGTATTACCTGATACTAAGATTTGAGAGCGTAAGCCTCCCCTGGACACCGCCAATCAGTGTGCGATAAGCCTGCATGCAAGCCTCCTGGTGGCATTCTGTTTTGAGTGCAGCTGTGTTTGGTTGGATAGCAACCAAACGCTCATTCCAGGAGGAGCATGCACATGCGGATGTCATTTATGACATCATCGTGCAACTGAGTTGATGGGCTTAAGAGGAATATGAGGCTAGTTTGGCATTCTTGCTGCACAGACACCATTACCTGTAAATAACAGCACATACATTTTAAGGTAAATGTATCTTTTGGGCAAGCTTAGAACACATAAACAACCATTAATGGACACAACTAAAATCTGGTGTCATTGGTTTTTACAGGACGTAGGGCAGATAAAAATTTTGTAAAAATTTTGAACAAGAAGCTGCAAACCATGCAGACAGGTACAAACATAGCATCAGGCTATAGATGAACACCAGAGGTGGCAGTGGCATAAACTATAGTGGGTTACCACCTTTTAAGAAGCCCAAAGTGGGGCATTTCTTACAGAAATATGATTTTTTGCGGGGCAGTATGTTACCAATGCAACAGACTTATTTTCTCTAAATAATCAGAATTAAGACTAAGTGTTGTCATTTTTTATTTGTTTCTATTGTGTATTATCATTTTAAGGTAGTTTAGTTAAAATATTGTAGTTTTCTGCAACATTTTGAGGAAAATTAGAAAATATTTTTCTACTATAAGGTCAGGACATGTGGTATTTTTCATGTTTTTCACAGGACACAACTGCCCAAATCAGGACTATCCTACAAAAATCAGAACAGGTGGTAACCCTAAGCTATGAAATTCTAAGCTATAAAACAATAAAATGAAATGTACGTTGTTTTCGTTTTAGCATATAAGCTGTATTTAGCATCTTACAGAAATACATGAATAGAGAAGTTAAGCCACAAATGGTAATATACCTTGTATTGTAGGGGCATAGTAGCACCCCTATAGTTAGGATTGAGTAGGAGGTTTAATGATAAACCCCTATTTTTGTACCTGAATAACTTTGGTGTTTGAGGAAATAACCCATAATTTGGCATGTGTGGTCAGGCTGCTAGAGTCTCAAGCTGTGAAAAGGTTTGTGAGGGAATCTTGTTCAGTTTTTGAGATGCAGAGTGGCAAAAAAAATGGAAAAAAAAATGTTTGGTTTCCCTGTACTTAACATTGGAATTTTTTTTGCCTTCACCGACAACCTAGACTATGTGGTATTTTTTCATGAAATGTTCAGAGTTGAAGGGGCAATGCCAAGGTTGTGCCTTTGGAACACTTCATGAAAAAATATTAGATGGTTCCAGCGTTACAATGATTTTAAAGTTAATGTCCTGACATGGACAACAAGAAAAACACAAGGTGACTGCCTATTTTCATGATTTATCTCTTGTGCCCCCCAAAAGACTGATCATGTCAGTCACCATTTCATTTCTTATTTTAAACTCGCAAACACTGAAAATGCATAAAAATATCTTTTTATAAACTCAGACACCTGAACCTAGCTAAATGGGACCTATTTAGCTAGATTGTGCTGTTTGTTGTTTTAAAAAAAACTTGCCAGAAATACATTTTCTGGGCAGCTCAAAGTCAAGGGTGCCCAGCTTAGCGAGAGAAGCCATTAACCCACATTCTCTCTATGAGAACAGCAGGACTTTCTAGAGCTGTGCAGCTGCAGCTGGAACTCCTGCTGCAGGTTGCACTGAGAGCAATGAGCTGTCATTTTTTGGGTGTCTAGTGGCACCCTCTGATCTCCATCCCCTTATTTATATAATGTTTCCCTGGTGTCCAGTGGCATCCTCCACCCTCTAGTTGCCATCCCCATATTTTTATAGTGTTTCTGTGGTGTCTACTGTCACCCCCCTCCAATTACCAGCCCATATTTATATAATGTTTCTCTGGTGTCTTCTGGCACCCCCCACCCTGTGATCACCAGACTCATATTAATATATGTTTCCCTGGTGTCTAGTGCCCCCCTCCACCCTCTGATTGCCATCCCTATATTTCTGTAATGTTTCCCTGGTGTCTAGTGGCACCCCCCCTCTGATTGCCATCCCATATTGCTGTAATGTTTCTCAGGTGTCTAGTGGCACCCCCCACCTTCTGATTGCTGTCCCCCTATTAGTTTTACAAATGTAGCCTGCAATAAATCAAACCATCACTCAATGTTTTTTTCTTTAAACCTGTAAAAAAGAAAATGGTTCCTCACCAGTATGATCCCTGCCACCCTGTCCTCCAACTCAGGAGTCTCCACCCCACACCCCCAGTACACCCCCTCTACACACAGACATACACACCTTCACTCACCTGAACAGGCCCCACAGCATATATTTGCTCTCTTAATCAAAGACATGTCTTGCTGCTGGAACCGGCATCTGCAATATGAGAAACTAAGGTACTGTAAGAGTTATTTAATGTATTTCAATGAGGTTTTGAACTTTGATGCATACCTGTGTCATATATGCATATTATGGCCCCAAATTGTCAACATGGCCTTTGTGGGACACCACCTCATGAACAATGGTAGTGCAAATCAGATCCAAAAAGTGATTTTGTAGTCGTATTGCAAAAATCACCTTTCAGGCGGATTTAAAAATTGTTGAAATGTTTCTACTCTCACGAATAACTTTGGTAATTTTAAATATTTTGACCCCAGATTTTCAACATAGCCATTTTTTCATGCAACCTCATGAACACGACAGCTATCATTTTTCAAATCCTGGCCAAAATGAGTTTTTGTACCTGTGGTGCTGAATGACTTTTCAGTGGTGTGGAATAACGTTTTGGCAGGGACTGGAAAATTTTCTCCTGCCAGGTTCATGAGGTGGGGTAATAAGATGGCTATGCTGGGTATTAGGTGTACAAATTTGGTAAAATGCCAAGGTTATGACTGAATGTTGCAGTATTTCAATGTTCACTCTTAAGTTCACCAAATTTCAATATTTTGGCTCCAAACGTTTAACATACCCATTTTTCCACACCAGCTCATAAAAATGACAGGTGTCATTTTTAAAGTCCTGTCTGAAACATGTTTTTACACTTATGGTGCAAAATGAAATTTTCACAAATATACTATAAATAACACATGCCATGTTTATAAGAGCTTGAAAATATGGAATCAAAATTAAAAAAAAGAGAATATGTTGAGTGAATGTATTAAGACTAAATGTGTGAAGAGTGAATGTGTAAAGAGTGAATGCACTTCTGTAGGCAGATGGAGTCTTCCCATAGAGTACGGCCCAAAGGGCCCTGCACATCTGCACCTGTTCAAGCAGGTCCCTTCATATGAATCCACTATCTCAAAAAGAAAGGAAATTCTTTAAAAAGAACCTTCATTAATGCACCAGTTAGGGTAATTTAATGTCACAAAAGTAGGGAAATGTGGCAATAGGGTTAACTAATTGTTTCCTAGCAGACGCCTGTAGGCATCAGTAAAATACACTGGTGTGTCCTGAAGATGCCTACAGAAGTCAGCTACTGACTTCCTTTGTGCCCTGGCAATGTCTGGAGAAGTCACTTATATATTTTAATATATAATGTAATAGAATATAATATACATTTGACTGCATAGCACCGTTGGAAAGGTAATGTTGTGCTGAACAACTTTGCCACTGATATTCTGTGTATATCATGTATACTTCAGGAGTTATTCATATTTGTTTATGGTATGGTGTGTATGGCTTATGTTGCCTGTTTTAGTGAAAAAAATGTTTTTTGCTGTTTCAAGCAGCATAGGAAAAAAAAACTAAATTACATATTATTCTTTGCATACCACTACTGGGAAGGTAATTTTGTGTTGAATAACTTTGCCACTCATACTTTGTGTCTAGCACTTACGGTTCTTGAGCTATTAGGATTTGTTTGTGGCATGCTGACTATAGTTTGATTTTGCTTAGAAAGGCCCAAGATTTACTATTAACAGTATACAGGAGAGAAGTGGTGCAACTTCTGAGAGCTCCTATGGAGGCAATGAGTTAAAAGGTAAACTAGTGAAAGAGCTTTGGTCCCTGTTGGGCAATCATAAGTCAAGAACAACTCTGTATCCCCAACAAGGTGACCACCAGAATGGTTCAACAGGACTTTGTTAAATATGCTTGGTAATCTTGATCCTAAACAAAAGTCAAAATGCAGTCAGCAAGTAAGCACCCTCATGCACACCTACAATTGTACAAAAAGTGATGCAACTGGCTATTCACCCTCCCTTCTCATGATGGGAAGAGAAAGTAGATATTCTGTTGGCTTTTGTTTTGGAGTTTCTGCTGATGGAGCATGCCCTGAGATGTAGCCGCAGTATATGCAAAGGCTCAAGGATCATTTGGACTGTGTGTATAAACTAGCCTCAGAATCATATGGGAAAAGAAACTAAGCCAACAAAGTGAGATAATATAAGAAGATGAGAGCCCGAGGGCTGTTGCCAGAAGAAACTCTATTGATAAGGAATCTTGGTTTGCGTATGAAAACACAAGATTGCAGATCATTGATGAGATATCCCTTATGTGATTGTAGAACAAGTGGATGACCTGCAAATGTACAGACTACAGCCTGAAGGAGAGTCAGGAGGATCAAGGTCAATCCATAGAAATCATATGTTGCTAACTGGACAGATAAAGACAAATGCAAATCAAGGAGGTGCCTGAACCACCCCAGAAATGTCTCTCACAGAAAACCAAATACACCTTATCCTAGTGATGATCCTAGACCACAAGAATCCACAAGTATCCAGCAACCTGCAGTCCAGTAAGCAGTGCCTGAGGACTCGTCTGATGAATAAATGGATCCTACTCAGTGCTGTTCCATAAAGGGCATTACTGGACTTCTGAGGTTGGTCAATGCCATGTTGTGAGAGTTACTGTTAAGGTAGTTGTGTCTGAGTATGCAAGATCAAATTCAGTAATGTTAATGGGTGAAATGGTATAAGAGAATGTGGAATGTAGATACTTCAGTTATGCTAGATAGTATGACTTTATCTAGATAAAATGTGATGCTGAGATGTGAACTACAGTATTTGATTAGAGTCAGGTGTTTAGAAGGGTAACCAATGCATATATGGAAAGTATATATGTATTGGAACTTAATTATCTGGTGTCTAGATATAATGTATTTATGTGAACATATGGACTTTTGGACATTGCTCGTCACCTTCTCAACCTTGGATTGATGGGGAGATCAATATTTCAGCAAGGGAAGAGTGTAACCCCCCCCAAAGGCAGGACTAATCTTTCAAGCCCCAGGAGATTCATTCAAAGTGGGTGCACTTGTGAGGCCAGCATCGTCTGACTGGAACTGGTGCTGCAGGCCAACAGAAGAGGAGTTATTAGTCCTTTTGTTCTTTCATTGAAAAGAGTGCCTCTGCACCCAAAAATGAACCAGACAGAGCACTGACGTCATCCTGGTAACTCAGACTGTATCTCAGCTGGATTAAGTGTTTTGAACAATTACAGCTGCAGTTAGCAGCAATAGAACTTTGTGAAACAGCAGCCAGGCATAGAACAGAAAGTAAATAGATGGCTGTCGCCATCTTGTTGACCTTTGACCCCTGCAATGAACCAACCAGAATGCAAGGGGTCCTGGTAAGGAGACAGGTACTTGGGTGGAACAGAAGCAGGGTGTGTGGTACCCTTTTACAGCTACTAAGGGAGTCAGACTGTGAATGTTAAGCCTGTCAACAAATAAGAAACAGATGAGGGTGAGCTGAATAAACCCTTCCCTGAGCCTAGGAAGGTTTGTAGGCAGTACTTCTGAAGTAGTTGAAGAGGAGAGAAGTGTTTGAGTAGAATATCTGAGAGCCTAGCCAGGCCTCATGACCAAAGATCCTAGTGTGAGCTGAATCCAGTTACTGAAAGTTCCATCCAAGTTGAAGAAGAGTACTGTGAAACCAGTATTGCTGTGAGAGACTGAATCTGCTGAAGCTGTGTCTGCAGGCTGCTGTAATCAGATGTGAGAACAAACCATTTTACCCTTTCTGGTGTGATAAGGGAGGAGGTTATCAGGAACTTATCACCAGGGTATTTGTACCTTTGACTCAGTGAACATCCACTGGTGTAATGTGGGATAACTCATCGGCCTTTGCTATGCTGCCATGTGCTGATCGAGAGGAAAGAGAGCTGCAGCACTGAGACTATGCATAGCCTGGGCCTACAGCCATCATCTGCCTGCTGCTGCAATGTCATCATTCCAGAAGTGTGAGGCTGCTTCCATGGGTACAAGACTCATAAGTACTGACTTGCCAGCCAGATACTGCTGCTACTTCTGTTAAATTTTCCCTGTTGGATTACAAATTTGTGATTGGATTCCCTGTTGGATTATAAATGTGTGAGTGAAGTCCCTGTTGGATTACAAATCGGTTCTGAAATAAAAAAGAGTTAGCCAAAAGTCAGTTAGGTGGAGTTAAAAGCAAGCTTGCGTATCTGTAAGTGCACCAATACAAGCTCCTGGACACTATGACATCAGGCCTGCAACAGTGCTTAATTTATTTGGGTATCCAGTAGTTAAGACTAAATTGCAGTAAAAGAAAGTGATGGTTTTGAAAGTTACTTGAAACTGTGGGGATCTTCTACTGATGGTAATGTGAAGTCCTGCAGTACAGAAGACCTTGTTGGAAATCTTGCATGTGGAGTTTGAGACCTACTACTGTACATCATCTCTGAGGAGAGACTTGGTTACTGGAGATAACACAGCTAGGAAAGCCTACTCACTGTGTATCTGCATGGACAACCCTACCACCAAATGCCATGCATTGGACATCCTGCAGATCCCCATGGTATGTACTACAGGGCATGCACCCCTTCCCTGATTGATCCCCTAGTTGTTCATGCTATTACATATGTGGATAGTCTGGGGGAGTGTCAGGGGGCATGTCTACACTCTGAGCCATGTACAAAGACATGGAGTGCTGAGCAAGGGGGGTGCAGGGACCCTGCCATAGCTGCTGCATGCCCCACACAACATACACCTGCCAAATGCTGCAGGAAACTCCATACCTCCTGCCATACTGTCACAGCCCGCTGGTCAGGCAGAGAGGGCGGGGGGGGCCATTTGGACACTTGCCCAACAAATGCAATTTCTCAGGACTTACACTGTCCCCCAATCCCCAGCTCTGAATGGAGCAGGGCATCCACTAGCAGACCAGGATGTGCATCAATTAAATGCCCTCCTGTGTCCACCTATCCCCCCCATGCATCAGCACACCAGGGGTCTCAGGACTTCCCTGAGCTGTAACTGTCCCTGGGGGCTGAAGAAGAAAGGGTAGCTTCTGATTGGTTGTCACAGTTGTCCATCCTAAAAATTACTAAACATTGGGCCCCTCTGATGCCTAATTGGTTGCTCATTTGGATGTCAAGAATATTGTCCTCCCCCCCCCTTCCCAGGAGCCATAGCTGCAGATCCTTGAGTTCCTTAAATCCTGATTGGCATTGCAGAGGTCAAAGGTGCCAAATATGGCTGCCATTGGGCTTCCCCTGCCTGTCATGCCCTCCATTTTACTGTCCCCCTAGGCAGCTGGAAGCACTTATAAATAGTCATAGTTATGCAGCCATGGCTGCTTCCAAGAGTACCAGTGCTCGTTTAGAGACATGGCACTTAATAATGCAATACATTGTTGTTTATTTTTCCCTCTGCCCCTCCTAGTGTGCCTCCAAACCCACACATACATGTTTTGGGATCCCAGGGGTCGTAGCTCATGGAGGGAACACTGCCCAGCACCACCGCAGTGGCTTCCACACTTAGCGCCATAGCATTTGTACACACAGAGAGCTGACTGCTGCAGCTTGCATGTCTGAGTAACGGGCTGCGTGGTGAGTTTTACTTGTAGTGCCAAATGGGTGGATTTCAACAATCTAAGGCTCCTCCAATCCCCCACCAGGAATATGAGCACCGGGGGCCGGCAGGAGCACGAGGGCACAAAAGTGGACTGGAACTGGTGGCTGTGAACAGTCAGGAGACAGAACAAGGTAACCCCACCCATGGGGGGGTTACAATGTTATGACTAGAAGCTAAATGCTGTACACACATCATAACATTTCTACGCCCATAGTATAGATGGCACATGCCATGGACTGCCTGAAAATAAACAATTTATTTTTTTCTCCAGGTTTTAACCTCTGAAAACCTCATCTGTTAATTTTCAGGCAGCTCATGACATATCTGCTATAGATATAGATATAGATATAGATATATATATATAGATATAGATATATATATAATGCATGTTTTGAAAATGCTCCTCTATTTGTATTCTATTGTTTAAAAAACAACAAAAAGAAAATTGAAAAATAAATGTTCTGTTTGTGCTTGCTCCAGAAAGATATCAAGCTGCCTGCTAAACCTGTTTATAATACTTGAGACCTTTTTACAGATGTCATTAGTGGAATTACTCACTCCGAGTGTACAGTGATGCCATAATAACCACATTTCCTGAGCAATTAAAGGTCTCGGGCTACACATCTTACCTCACAACCCATATCTATAAACAATTCTGAAACAGAACACCAGACCCTGGGCACACACCACAAACAGGAGGTTAGGGGCTATGAGCAACCAGAGATGGAATGTACCTCCTCCATAAGTCAGAGCTGGGGCCGAGCCCAGGGGCTGAAATAACGGTCCCAATTCTGGTGTCTGTAGTTTGTTGTTCTCAAGCCAAGAATTGAATGAATGTACAAGCTTGTTTTCAGGTAACATTTGTGCTAGTTAATCCTTGCCAGTCTGCCTCTCCAAATAAGGATGTGCATACCCATGATGATTTGAACTGGGGTCGAGGCGTTAGAGAGCATGTGTGTGATTTGGAGAGAGAGACACTAAAACCAACTGTTATAAAATGGATTGGAGAAATCCTGGCAACTGACCCATGACAACATCTCCATAGATTATTGTGGTAAACTGAGTGCCAGGGCACATTCTGGCATAGTTACTGTGCATGGTTCTACAATTGCATGGCCACAGGCTTACCAGACAGACAGACTGAGGCAAGCTTCTTCCGAAAGCTGCTTACTTTAATACCTGGTCAGCAACAAATACAACTTGTACAACTTGTACAAATAGTACCACTGGTAACAGGTAAACAAACAGGTTTCCACTGGCCCCTTCACTAACTTGGTCAGCAACAGCAGCAGGAGTTGTGGTGTCTCACTTACTACTCAGCGCTGGCTTCCCTGCACTGCATATGTAGAGTGCCTCCAATATATATAATCCCGCGAGACTACGTGGTCCCACACCAAACATGGTCCGGCAGCACTATACGACTGCGTTACTACATTCCCTCCCCCTTAAGCAAGAAAATCCCACAGCAAAACAACAACATTATAGAGAAAGTCCTTATAAATCAAGTCTCTGAGGTGCCCTACATTGGCGTAGGAGTATTGTCTCTCTGGGACATCCTGGCAAGGGGCAGGTGAAGCAGGTTGTCTTTGCGGAGCTGGGGGTGCAGCCTGCTGGCTTGGCCCCGGTGAGGTAGGTTGCTGCTGTGGTACAGAAACAGGTACATCCTGACACCTTGATGGTGTTGGAGGCTTGTTTGTCAGAAACTTGGACAGGGACCTCTGCAGGCAAATCAGTAGGAGGTGTAGCAGGAACAGTTCTCAAGGGTAGCAGATGGTCTATGTGTACATGAACAAGACATTGTCCCACTTGCACAGTGTAGGTTATGGGATCTTGTCTTGCTTGAACAGCACCCAGAGACCACAGATATCTTGAGTCTCGGAACTCATGAACCAGGACGTTGACTCCTGGTTGGAATTCTCTGTCTTATAGTGGACTTGTCATGTGCTTGCTGTTGTTGTAGCTGATATTTCTGGACTGTATGAGAAAGATCCAGTTTCAGTAAATCCAACCTGGTACGAGATTGTTTCTTGAGAAAAAGTTCTTCAGGTAAACATTCTGTGATGGTGTGAGGTGTGTTCCGATAGGTAAATAGGAACCTAGACAACCTCTGCTCAGCTGTAGTAGCATCAGGGGTGCAATCAGCTGCTTGTTTCTTCCAGGCTTTTTTAAACATCTGGACTGCCCTTTCAACAGCTCCATTCAAGGCTAGATAAGGTGGAGTTAGGATGTGTGTGACCCCATTTTGCTGGAGAAATTGCTGGAATTCATGAGATGTGAACTGGGGACCATTATCAGAAGCTAATTATTGAGGGAGTTCATAAGAAGCAAACAGGTTGCGCAGCAAAGCAATAGTCTTGTGTGCTGCGGTGATGGGTTGGCAAAACTGCCAGGCACTTGGAATGACTGTTGATAACTATCAAAAAGTAGTACTGCTTGTCCAGCTCAGCATAGTCCATATGAATTCTTTCCCATGTTGCTTTTGCCCATGACCAGGGATGAAGAGGTGCTGTAGCAGGCTGGTTTTGTACAGAAGTGCAAGGAGTACATTTGCTCATCAGGTCCTGAATGACTTGGTCAAGGCCCGGCCACCAGAGGTAACTTTGTGCTCTGGCCTTCATGTGATTAACACCTGGGTGGCATTCATGAAGCTTAAGCAGTAGGTGCTGTCTAAATTTGGTGGTATAACCACTCTGAGACCCCAGAGAATACAGCCCTGGTCATTGACAATTGCTCTCAGTTGTCAAAATAAGGTTGCAGGGATGTGTCTTGAATGTAGTTAGGCCATCCCTTTAAAGTGAATTCCCAGACTTTTGCGAGCACAGGATCATGCCTGGTTTCAGCAGCAATGTCCTCACTACCAATAGGTAGATGCTTCAGATAAGAAACTTGAAAAACTGTACTTTCATCGGTGTCTTCCGGCTTGGCATAGCAGGGTAGATGGGATAATGCATCTGCACTGCCGTGATCCTGCGATCGTTGGTACTCAGTGTCATAGTAATAGATTAACAGATTCAGAGCCCAACGTTGCATTCTAAGTGCTGCCAACATAGGTATTGCAGCCTTTGGACCCAGGATAGCAAAAACAGGCTTATGGTCAGTAATCAGTGTGAACTTACACTCGTAGAGGTATTTGTGGAATTTCTTAACCCCAAAGATGATACTGAGGGCTTCCCATTCTATTTGATCATAGTTCCATTCACTGGGTGTGAGCGTCCTTGAGGCAAATGCAATTGGATGCTCTTCCCCACTTGGCAGTACATGCAAGATCACTGTGCTGACTCCGTAAGGTGAGGCATCACAGGCTAACCTCAGTGGCTTGTCCAGGTCATAGTGTGCTAGCCATTTGCTGCTCAACAGTCTTTGCTTGGTCACCTTGAATGCAGAATTGCACTCTGGTGTCCAGTTCCACTTGGTATCCTTGTACAGCAAGTCATGCAAGGGCTGCAGCAGTGAGGACAGGTTTGCCACAAAACGTCCATAGTAGTCCAGTAAGCCCAGGAAAAAATGCAGTTCAGAAATATTGGAAGGTGAAGGTGCATTTACAATGGCTGATGCCTTACTCTTTATCAGGTGAAGACTAATGGTGCCAATCCAGTATCCCAAATATTCCATTGAATCCTGCAAGAAGTAACACTTTGCCAATTTCACTTGCACGCCATAGAGTTCCAACCTGGCTAGGACTTGGTCTAGCAGTACCAAGTGCTCTTCAGTGGTGGGCGTTGTCACCAGAATATCATCCAGAAAATATACCACATGGTCAAGTCCTTGAAAAATCTGGTCAATGGCATGCTGGAAAATAGCAGGAGCAGTTGAGACTCCATAAGAGAGATGATGGTAACGATAGACCTTTATGGGTATTGATGGTCAAATAGGGCTTAGAGTATGGCTCCAATTCTAGTTGTTGGTATGCGTAAGACAAGTCAATTTTGCTAAAGTACTTATTCCCAGCTAAGGTAGCAAAAAGATCTGCATTCAGTAAGGGATATGGGTCTCATTCAACACAGTGATTTACAGTCATTTTGTAGTCTCCACACAGCAGTACAGCTGTGTCCTTCTTGGGGACCACCACTATTAGAGGTTTCTAGTTGCTCCTTTCCACCCATGATATGATGCCGTGGCATTCTAGCCTTTCCAGTTCCTCTCTCATAGGTTCCTTAAGTGGATAGGGTAGTGGCCGTGGCTTGTGGAAAATGGGGGTAGTGCCAAGTCACACTCTGATAGTTGCCTTAAGTCCTTGTATGGTTTCATAGCCTTCTTGAAAAATAGGATGGTGCTTGTCCACAATCTAAGTAAGCGCATCCCTGGATGTGTTGGAAACTTCCTGTAGTGTGAAAATCTTGGCCCAATTTAAATGGATCTTGTGAAGTCAATTTCTTCCCAGGAGGGCCGGTTGGTTACCTTGAACCACAACTAAAGGTAAAGTGGATGTTTTCCCTTCATAGGTGACCAGGACTTGAATCTCTCCCAATAGGAGGTAAGCTGCAGACTGGATGGTTGGAGCAGGCATTGGCTCAGACATTCCCTATAGGCATGCTTTGAAATAAGCGAAACAGATGCTCCCTTATCTAACAGCATCTTCATAGTATTCCCAGCTAACTTGAGGGGAATGCAAATTCCAGTATCTCCACGTTGGGAGGTGTTCACTGTATACAGTGCCAGCATGTCTCTCTCAGAATGGAGTCTTCATCCGCTGAACCGAAGCTGCTGTCAGTCACATACTGTGCTCGAGATGAGCGTTGCTTACTTTTGCAGACTCTAGTGATGTGGTCAATCTTCCCACAACTGTGGCAAGTCTCCTGTTTAAATCTGCAGGTAAGTTGCAGGTGCTTGCCCCCACACTGATAGCAGGGTTTGCTGTGTTTGTCATGGTTACCCCCTCCTTCCAGGGGAGATGAAGCTTTGGATTGTGACAGCTGTGCTTCTACCATAGTTCTGCACCATTCAGGCATGACTTTAGTGGATGCACAGTGGTTGGCTTTGTGGATGCCAGTCTGGGGACCTGTTGTATGCTCTGTGAATTGCTGCAAGTCTTTCCTGGCCAGTTCCATGCCCAAGACAATATTGCAAGCTGACTGAAAAGTCAAGTCTCTTTCACGGAGAAGTCACTGAAGATAATATTTTTCCCGAAGGCCGCAGACAAATCTGTCTCGGAGGGCTTGGTCTAAGAAGGCTTCAAACTTGCAGACGGAGGCCAACCTCTTAAGAGCAATAATAAAGTCAGCAAGACTTTGTTTCAATGGTAGAACCGGAATCGTTCTGCGATGATTATGGGCTCAGGATTATAGTGAGCTTTAAGTGTGTCAGTCAGTTGCTGATAAGTATGCTCTGTCAGCTTCAGAGGGGCAATCAGGCTTTTAAGGAGGCTATACGTCTTAGCTGGTAAAGTTGCAAGAAAAATGTCTACTTTCTTAGCATCATCAATGTCATTTGCTGCCAGTCACCTCTCAAATCTTTCCAAATAGGATTCAAAATCTTCTTTTGCAACATTGAATTCAGCCTATAGTAGGCATTGTGACTGCTTAGGCTGTAGTGTCTGTCAAGAAACGTGCCCACAAATTAACCACTCATCGGCTCTACTCATTGTCAGTGTTGTAAACTGAGTGCCAGGGTACCTTCTGGCGTAATTACTGTGCGTGGTTCTACAAGTGAGTGGCCACAGGCTTACCAGACAGATAGACTGAGGCAGGCTTCTTCTGAAAGCTGCTTACTTTAACACCTGGTCAGCAACAAATACAGCTGGTGCAACTTGTACAACTAGTGCCACTGGTAACTGATAAACAGGTTTCTGCTGGCCCCTTCACTAACGTGGTTGGCAGCAGGCGCAGGAGGTCTGGCATCTCCCTCACTAATCAGCATGGGCTTCCCTGCGCTGTGTATATAGAGTGCCTCCAATATATATAATCGTACAAGACTACGTGGTCCCATGACAAAAATGGCCCAGCCGCACTATATGCCCACATTACTATAATCATCAAAGTAATTCATCAACCAGGAACTGGATGACTTAATGGATCAGTAATATAACTCTGCATTGCCTCATTCCTCACAATGCACCCAATGTGTGATGATATCTCATGATATACAGTACCACACCCTATTGTGTGCTATTGCTTAAATAGCATAAAGCTTATGAAGAAGGACCTGATTGGTCCGAAAGCTAGAGCACTTTGTTCTTTTTTGTGTAACATCTATGTTGGTCCAATAAAAGGTATCAAATCATTTGTTTCTGGATCATTGGTTAAATAGAAAATGCCAGTTAAATTGTGTATGACTTCTTTTTGTTCTTTTTTTTTTTTTTTAAAGAATTGTGGCATTTTCAGATGGAGCCATGATTTTTTTCATCTACCATCTGTATCATATTTCAGTCTTTTGTAGAAAAATGTGACCACAATAACCATAAAGTACATAGAATACAACCATTAGAAGGCATGGTATATAAGTTGATCAGTGTATGATCACTGAGCAATTCAACCACTGACTAGTAGGAAGCAAATTAGAAGGACTGAGTCCTTTATTTGAACCCAGCTTCTGTGCAATCCTATAAAAAAAAAAAATAAACTTGAGAAATGTCATGGCTTTTAGCAGCTTGCCTACATTTGTAAAATCCCTGTCCCCAGGCCAGAGTTGTCAAGATTTTCAGCAGGTCTTCCAAAAGTAGCCCCATACAAATGTATGGCTACTGCCACTGGAAATTTCACTTTGTGATGTTCCAGCTGCTGCCACTGGGTGTCACACAGCACCTATGAGACTGAAATGAGCACTGAAGGATGAAAGTCTAGAGTAAGCAGGGAAATAAAATGAAAGCTCAGTTGTGTACCTTTTGTTACTAGTATTTACTGAATCACTGCAATCACAGAGAATGCAACAAACGTAAAAAAAACAAAGAATTTATTTTGTAAGCAGGCTTAACAAAAGGATCTTGCATATTAGACTCTCATATAAAGAAATGTAAAAATGACACATATTCTCATAATGCAAAGCATCATGCTGGTACTGCTTTAAGCAAGAGTACAGGCGAACAAAAGTTAGAGCAACATAGGGATACAGAATATTCAGCAACTGAAATTTGCATAAAGGTGCTTGCATTTATTAGGCTGTTTACCATGACATTCACAAATGCCATATACCAATATGCAAGGAACTAGGAAAACAAGCTGACATCTCTGCCCAAGCACTTTGTCTCAACCAGAGACTTCCTCACGCCCCCTGAGGAAGTTTCCGGTTGAGATGAAGCGCCAAGGCAGAGGCAAAGTCTCCTTGTGGATTTTTGGCACCGATAACAGTATTTCTATCTTTGGAACTATGAAATATTGGAATTATTTTAATTGCACGCCTCATCCAGCTTAACTACTGAACTGCTTCTTTCAACTTCAAGAGGTCAGCTTGTTTTCCTGGTTCCGGGTGGATTGTTGTTACATATTGATAAATATCACTTGCGAATGTCACAGTAAAGCTCCTAATAAATGTAAGCACCTTTATGCAAATTTCAGTTGCTGAGTATTCTATAGCCCTATGTTGCTCTAACTTTCGTTTGCCTGGGTTTATGCACAGGGGTCATCGGCCCCAGTTATTGAGCACAGCCCTGCACCTCAGTATTGTGGTTGCTACCCATCTGGCCTGCCTGTTTAAGCAAGAATATATGATGCCAAGTGGCCTCTCACACACCTTGCAGACACTGAAAACAGAAGACACAGACACATGTTTCATCCTACACAGGCTTCATCAGTGTGCCTCAACTGTAACAGCCCAGGGGAAGGATAAACCATTCATAGTTTGGGCTTACTGGTTTAGGTCATGGTGAACCCTTTGAAACCTGACTTTTCTTCCTAATGCCCTTTCCAGGTAACCCTCATGCCAGTTCTTTTGTGCTGAGGTTTTTTTGGCTTCTACTATAAAAATGTTTGAGCGTGGCTTAGTTGGTGGCACATCTGGAACCGAAGCGTGGTGGGTTCCAGACCTGCACTGGGACTGGGCTCATACCATCAGTGCTGGCACCCAAGTGCAGCACTAGGAGGGCGCTGTACTGTCAGGGTGTCCCATCCCTTGGATGAGATGTTAAATGAAGTTCCCTTCAGGTCACCTCTGGTGCTGTCCAGGTGGAAGTAAAAGGACCTGCAGCACTTTTGACTTCAAACACAAAATTAGGGGAATATTATACAATATGTTACATCAAAATCCAGCCAATGCAGCAATACTACAAAGGTTAAGTGTGCATGAATAAAAGAACAGGAGAAAATAGGAGGAAGTTAAGTGAACAAAAAAAGAAGGCAAAAAAGGAACAACAACAACACTGGGTAAGAAAAGTAAAGTGAATGTATATATCAACAACAATGAAAAATAATAAATACAACTCTCAGACTATGTACAAACAGAAAGGAATACATGTGCCATCTCTTTTATCTAGATGTAATCCAAGGGCAGTTTGCACAAAGTTCTCAGAAATGGATTCGTTGTAGGGCATGCTGTTCTGTGTCACTTAAGTTGTTCAGGCATTTATTAATCGTATTAGTGATCTCCACATAAGAAATTAGCTTTTGCTGTAGGGTAAAAGCACAACGTGGCTGTTAGAGGTAGTATTAACAGGCAGCAAAAATGACGTGTAAAGTGCTCATGTGAAATTTATGAGACCCCTTGGGGTAAAGTCCTAGAACTACCTCCTGATATGCGATGGATGAAAATAATAGATTGTGCCATGCTGCTAAAAGATACTGCCAATAATCTGCAGAAATGTCACACTGAAACAAAAAATGTTCTTGTGTCTCCAAGATCTGGACACAGCTAATCTCAAACAGCATTGTTCCTCTAAAACTTTGTAATATATGGATTGTTAAAATAATACCCCCACAAAGCATATAAAAAAATTCCTGTAATATCCTAGTTAGTCCCGTAATAGTATACTTCCGGCCCAATAATACTATACTTCCGGTTCTCGTAATAGTATCGTTCGGATCACCGATGTGACTACTGTCTAAACAGTGTTTTTTTGTTGTTTTTTTTTTATTTCTGAGAAAAGAAGTGGACGGAATATGAGGGTAAAGAGTGAGGAGCAAGGAACAAGATGCGGAGTCTAACTCTGCAGACCACAGTGCCGTACAGCCAAAACAAGTAAGAAGTTGAAAATTCCTCGCATCCGTATATTACAAAAAATAACAAATAGTTTCTGGTGTTTCAAGGTAGAAATTCCATCAAGAGGTTCTGGGGACACAAGAAACCTCTCGAGCTTTGCTCTCGAGGTTTCTTGTGTCCCCAGAACCTCTCAATGGAATTACTGCCTTGTAATACACCAAAACTTATCTATTATTCTATTTATGATTCATGGTGTTCTTCACCCCTACCATCCCATGGCAACATAACCAGGTGATGTAGCATCGTGAAGGAGGGACACTGTTTTCTAAATGCTGCCATAAAGCAGTTTCCTCTTGCCCAATGGGACAGTGGAGGAGCACTAGAGGTATAGTAAAACTAACAAAGGATGGTAGCATTCGAGTATGAAAAGTAAAGCTTACCAAGATGCTATTTTAGCAAAATGGTGAAGATTTTATTCATAAGCAAAAGTGCAAAGCCACATATGCTGACTGACAATGCCTCGGTGCTTCTTCATCAGAAGGTGTGTAGTAAAACTAGTCTGCATAACTGTGTTTAAAGCTGTTTCCGGGATCTGGTACTTATTTGTTGAGGCTTCAAACCTTACTGGTATATTTTAGACAAAGCCACTCGAATGTAATCTGGGAGGTAAGAAACTCTGTTCAGACTCAAAAACTTAAAGCAACCCTTGCACCCGGATGGAAGTAAATTTGAGTGCTACTCATGTGCCAGGTTTGACTGAATGACTGCCTTGTTACTGGAGGGTGGGAAAATGTTAAAATGTACAAAATACTATGAAAGAACATGAAGGGAGTCATCATATTAAGAACATCTTGCATGGTTTGAAATACCCATATATGCACCTGGAAACAAGCAATTTTTTCTCAGTATGCCTTTCCTGGTGAAACTTCAATAAATAAATAATTAACCATAGTTATGATATCTGGGACTTGATATTCAGAGAAGTGTGCTAGCGCTGTAATTTATTATTTCACACGTGTGCTATCACTTGTGCCTGTCTCCTACCGTGCTATATTCAAAGGCATTGTGCTGGCCGGCCTGGTGGTGCTGAGGGCTGAGGCACTGGACACCTAACCTCACGTTACACTGGTGACCCGTGTTTGAGAATGGACATGGGGTGCTGGGGCTTGGCAGGGTGGAGAAGGATCAAGCATCCTCAGGACTGCTCTCCTTCTCTGGGGAGGAGGGATTGCAGGGCTCGGCGATTGCCTGCCACCTAGCAGAGGCTGGGAGGTGACACATCAGCACTGGAGACTGCGGGCGAGGATTGCGGCAGGCACTTGGCAGGGGTGCGCACGGGAGCGTGCGTGCCACTGCTGGTGCCATTGCACTCTGCAACCTCGGGGGACAAAGAACAGTGGAAAAATGGAGAGTCCTCTGCATGGATGACGATGGTCCCCCTCCGCAATAGCCCAGGAAGGCACCTCCCTGAACACTGAATCCAGTTTGGTGGGTTGAGTTGCTCCCCGCCCTCTGCCACGAAGGATAAGTCGTGGGGTCTAGGGAAGGGGGCCTCATACCCGGTGCTTGAGCGGAGGGGGATGTCAGATGTAGGGCAGAGGACTCTAGGAGGCAAAATAAGAAACCACAAGAAAAAAGGCATTGTGCTGGCGCTATATCCTCTGACTATAAGGACGAAAGCACCGCACAATGGAAGTACGCTAGTACAGTGAAGTTGCCCAGCTCTGAATGTAATACCAAGGATAGCAGTGAGCACAGGTAGCAGCAGTTATTATGAGAGGGGAACCAATGAAAGACACACACCACAGCAGCATAAGTATCAAAAATAAACTTTAAAGTAAAAAAAGAATGGCAACAGGCTGTAAAAAAAGATGTACCACAAAGAACAATACCAAGTACTACTACAACAACAGCAAGGGGGGAGGGTGGCGAGAAACAAAGAATAGGGGCAGCTGCACATGGGGGGGTACAAAAGAATAACAGCAATCTCCTGGCATGTCAGGCAATGACAATGTCTAATGCCCCATCAAGGAGCTGCAGGTGGTGGCTGCTGCTGCGCCAATGCACTCCCCTAGATGGTACACTACCATTTAAGCAGCCAGACCTGCCATTTTAGGAGGTCATCCCAGCCTTCACTTCAGGAGGCATCCCTCTGAATGCTTCCTAATCCCACATCCCTCTGGGCATCTATGGAAAGGAGCTACACTGACCTCAGCTAGCTGTGCACACAGGGCAAGGGACAAAATGTGGCATAATGTGCATAACAGAAGTACAACCAGCAGACACATGGACACCATGCCACAAATGGGTGGAGGGTGTCAACCAGCCACAATGGTATGAGCGTTGCATACCAGGAACAGCACTGTTGACCCAATCAGTAAAGGACTGCACATACAATGAATGTGCCATGCTGCAACTGAGCATGACCGAGACGTGCAAGGGATGCACAACAGTGGCAGCAATGCCAGATGCAGGAACGTGGCAGACCTACCACAGCGTCAAGCCAAAAACTGTTCATATCAGTGGCTCAGCAGGTAGCACACTCATCTCTGAGGTCAGGAGATCAGAAGGCTGTGGGTTCTATCCCCACACCAGACACTTGGGTTGAATCCCAATACTGACACTGTAGTGCAGCATGAGGAGAGGGTGCTGCACTCCTGAGGTGCCATCTTCCGGTTGAGACATTAAACCGAGGTCCCATCTGCCTGTTCTGGTGGTAGTTCAGATGGATGTTAAAGATCCCATTGCACTTCTCGAAAAGAGTAGGAATTTCCTTGGTGCCCTGGCCAAATTCCCCCCATCAACAGCTTAATCTGGTTCAAAGTCAATTGGCATTCATCTGTATTTCCTTCCCCCAGGTCATGCCTGAAAATAGGCAGAGTCTGTCTAGTGCACTTACCCAGTCAACAAAAACTAAATAAACTGATAGGCAGTGTGATGGGCCATGTGGCTTGGAGCTGCACATGTACACCCAGGCACTACAGACAAGCCATCCAGCACATAGGCCAACAGAGGAGTGAAAGTCAACAGATATCCATGAGCCACCTTTGGCAGTTGCAGGGGCAGGCTCAGGCACAAGTGTGGCTAACACATTACAGCTGTAGATGGATGGGACTGCCATGCAGCACTGTGTGCAGTGAGGGTAACACGTGAGTGCAGCAGTGTTGCATATGGGTATTTGCACTGCACACAGTACTAGTGCACTCAGCAAACAATGGCAGTGTGGCAGGTTGAGCCATCTGGAGGACCCCTATCTTGGCAGCTGCCAGCCGCATTCTAGGTAAAGGGTGCCCACCCATACAAAACTAGTGCAGGACAGTGGGCCCTGTAAAGACACAGTTGGGTCCAAATGTGTGCATGGCCTAATCTGAGCACGGTGGAATAATCATACACTGGTCACCACTTTGTTGGTCAGACACAACTGACCATGCATCACAATGTTGATCATATGGTAAAGAAGAGTCAATGCCACAAATGCCCACCCTGCTACTGACCTCATGGTGCATATCCCCTGCTCTGTTGAGCTGCAGTGGCATGACACCCAGTGCGTATGGCACTGTAGATGGAACTGCTGCAGGCAGACTACCACAGGTGCTGTATGATGCACATGGCATGGCACAGTGGTATACTGGTACTACATTGGTCCATGCCCACCTCCAGATGACATATACGCATACATGGTTCCAAGCATGTGGTACAACACCTGGCCCACAATGATAGGTGTAACAACCAGGGCTGGAACATTACAGCAATCTCCCTGGTGCACCAGGTCTCTGACACAGGAGAAACATTACTGCATGGTGTAAGGCATGCCATGGCAGAGAATACACACACAGGGCAGCATGCCTGCCACAAGCAGGTGCGCAACAGTAGACCGCACAGCCCATGACACACCACAGTGTCAGTGGTGGGGCAATGAACCAAGTGCAGTGTGAGTGTCCCCAAGCACAACTGTGTAGCTGATGTCCTCACAGGCATGCATGCAGCATGGCAGGTCACACATAGACATCTGTCTCCAACAGCAGAAGTATATAGCATCGTGTGGACATGTAACCCCGAAGGCGAAAAATACAATGCAGGGTACTTACTGTACATGGATGCCTGTCTGGAGATCAGCTCCACTGGGCCCCATCACAGCCTGGCAATTCCTTGGGCTGGACCTGTCTGCGCCCCTTTTGTTCCCTGGCCCTGCTGTCTGATGAGGTCTGTGAAGGAGGACAAGGGAGATGTGATCAGTATCATGCAGTGTAACACACTGCACAGCACCATACACTCTACACAGGATAGATAGATACAGTAGACAGAGAGAGAGAGAGAGAGAGAGAGACCGATAGATAGATACAGTAGATAGATATATATACAGTAGATAGAGAGAGAGATATAGATGATTGATTGATAGATAGATAGATAGATAGATAGATAGAGGCTCTATGATGCTGGTTCGACAACACTTTTGTCAGGCTGCATCATATCAACAGGATGCATGTTGACCGCGAAATTGGTGACATATATCCTGTTTGTCTCCCAGTCTCGCTTTTTTATCGGGGCTTCATCCCGAACCCCCTGAGGGAGGCTTCTGCCCCTGCACCCCCATACTATGGATTATCAACTCCAGTTGAAGCTGATTCCGGGAGGTGGTGCAGAACTGGGAGACAGTGTGCCCCTGTGTCAGGTGCACCAACACAGCAACCTGTTGGCAAACTGTTGGTTTTGTCGATGGGTTTGTAGGTCGCTGTGTTGGTGTCACTGTCGGGGGGGCATAAGATGGATGGATAGATGGATAGGTAGGTAGGTAGATATAAATAGATAGATAGATAGTAATTTATTTACAAACACTTTTCTGAAAACCAAGGCACTTGCGTAGGAGATTGAAATTGTTGTGGTTTTCACAGTGGTCTGTATTGCAGTTTTGTTGTACTGTTTTATTTATTACCATTATGTTTGTTTTGTCATATTATGTTCATTTAAAGCACCTTGGTTTTTAGAAAAGTGTTTTTAAATAATCTATCTATCTATCTATCTATCATCTATCTCTTGATCACATCTCACTTGTCCTCCTCTACATGACCATGTGCCAGTACTGTGCACCAGCTGCCACATGTGCATTTTGCGGATGGGTAGAACTGAGCAGGGCCTCATTGCACCATTATGAACAGCTGTGGCACCACACACAGCCATGCCATGGCCTGTGTAGTGTTCATATCCTGCTATCCTCCCTGCCCTTGTACAACATATCCATACAAGTTGGCTACTGGCCCTGTACATCTCATATTATGCATTTGAATGCATGTTGGAGCAGGTCACATGCAACAAGGGTACAAGAGGCACGTCAGTGCAACAGCAAGGAAGGGCAGGGTACTCTAGCTGTAGCTTTCCACAGTGGCTGGTATATGCACGGCACACCCTATGCAGTAGAATAGTACCCCATGCATTACCTGGCATATGCATACCAGCACCCCTGTGGCATAACATGGACAATGCATGCAAAATATACGGTGGCCACATTCTTATGCTGTTGGGTACACATCAGCACAGCTACATGTAGACCACATGTGACATCCTCCTGGGTCATACCTGACAACAGGCATGAGCATATCCTGTTTACCGTAAAACAAACCCTGAATATAATTCAGTGAAACTATACATGCCCCTGTCATCCACCCTGGCACTGCAGCCATATCACTGTGGTAGCATACAACCATGCTGCCATGGCAGGTGCATGCCTCATGGATCCACAGAGGCAGTGAGGGCCTCACTCTGATGTACCTTTCATTGGTGTTGTGCTATGTGTATTCCCTGATCACCTGTATTCTGCTCCCATGTCCAGCAGGTAACATTAACGATGCAGACAGATTACAGGCCCAAAACTTCTCTGAGGAGGAGTTGCAGGCACTGGCACAGGACTACATAGGAGGTCATGTCCCAGAGGTAGGCCGCAAATGCCCAGGTACAGCAGACCTGGGAAGAAATCACTGATGTGGTCAATACCGTCAGCGGTCGGAACAACCCAAGGAGGCAGTGCATAAGCACTTCAGGCACATGAGGAGGCGGACAAAGAAGGCCCTTTTGGCTACATGCAGGGAGATGCATGCAGCAGGTGGGGGTCCACAGGCATCAGTGGCTGCATATACCCTAGACCCTGCAGAGGAGGCAACAGTCTTTGCCCTACAGCCTGCAGAGGTGATGGGAGTGCCGGGAGGTGGTTATAAGAGCCAGGTGGGGCCATCCCAGCCATGTAAGTGACTGACTTGTCCCCGTCCTGTCAGGTGTATGTGTTTATGTATGTATGGGTGCATGCATATGCCAGTGCTGTGTGACACATTGGGTGTAGGGCACAACTGTTTCCATGTCTCCTGGTGTGGTACTCCACTACTGTGTTCCATGTGTCATCACCTGTGCACTCACTGGTGATTAGGGTGTGTGTTCACCGGTGCTGGGTTGTGTGCCCACTGGTGACGGGGTGTGTGCTCACTGGTGTAGGGACATGTGGTGTGTACAGTCATGGGGGGGAGGGTATGGGCTGTCAAACAGTATGGGTGTTGTGTCTCCAAACACTGGGTATGCATGCTGTCTCAGCCGGCACCCAAGTATGTACACTACAGTATGTTTCTATATATATATATATATATATATATATATATCTCCTCTCTTGTCTCAACAGCTCATCCAGGTGTACCCTCACCTTTAAGGCCCTACATGGACTGGGCCCTGGCTACCTGTTGGACCTTATAACACCCGCTGCACCAGTCCGCTCCCTTTGATCCTCCTTGAGGGGTCTCCTTGCAATTCCCAGGATGAGGTTGAAAACTACCAGCGACAGAGCTTTTAGTGTTGCTTGCCCCATCCTGTGGAATTCGCTTCCTCCATCTGTAAGGGAGGCCCCTTCAGTTGAGGCACTTAAAGCCCGCCTTAAAACCTATCTATTTAGCCGGGCATTCCCAGACACAGTGTGGCAGTCTGGAAGTATCAGCCATTTTAGAGTTATTGGGTCCTCTGTCTAAATGCTGTTATTAAACCCTCATTTTATTGTGTTTTTAATTATTTATTGAATGTTATTTTATGATGTCTTAATTGTTGAGCCTCTGGGATTGGGTGCCAGAAAAATAAAGTTTGCCTTGCCTTACCTTACCAATATGGTGGAGGATGCTCCAGGTACACCTCAGTGGCAGCTACCCCTGTTAGCCACCTGTGTGCAACTGCTGACCAACACCAGTGAAGAGGGTATAGAGGAGTATGATGACAATGCCCTTATCAAGGGCTGTGGACAAGAGGGGTCCATCCCGGACCAGGAGGGGTTGCCTACCCCTGCTATCCCCCATAGCAATGGGGCTCAGCTGCTGCCCCCACATGGCACTGCGGTCACAGCAGTGCAGTCCCCAAAGCATTTGGCACAGCCACCGCTGTGTTATCCCATGACCCCACCTCCACCATGGCCATCACTCTGCCACCCCCCCACCAATCCCACAGGCCCAGCCACTGCTGTGCCACCCCATGATTCTTCCACTGGCACAGCCACAGCCCCGCCACCCCAAGCCCATCCCACCAGCCAAACCACAGTCTGCCCACAACTCCCACAATGTATCACAGCACTGACTGGGGTACAGCCTGACCCTGTCTCAATGGACAATCCCTGGTGACATCAGGATGTAACTGCCAGCTGGTAGCTGCTGCAGTCCACCGTGGAGGCACAGAGTGTCAAGCAGCAGGAACTGACATGCATATGCCCCTGCTGCAGGATGACATGCAGCATGCCAAAGAGCGGGCAGAGGTACATCACGTGTAGCACATGGTGGCCATCCATGACCTGTGCTAGGATATTGTAACCAGTATGGATAGCCTCTGTGCCACTATGCTGGAGGTTGCAGCCATGGTAGCAGGCATTGTGGGGGCAGGCTATAACCCCAGCCTGTACAGTGGGAGGAGTGTCGGCTTAGAGCAAACACCATGGCATATGCCCACACCACACACTGCCAGAACATGAATGCCAAGCACACCCAGGACATTAAGTACATTGTGTACACCAGGACATGTCCTGTAACCCCAGGGTTTTACATTCTGTCCAAGGTGCACAAAAATGTTACTAATCCACCAGGAAGACCGATAGTTTTGGGAAATTGTGCATTAACTGGCAGTATAGCCTAGAGGTTAGAGGAACGAGGTGTGAATGAGCTTGGTACATCCAGTAGACCAGACCTGAGTTTGTTTCTTACAACCTCCACTTGCATACTGTGTGACTCTGAGCAAGTCACTTAAACACCCAGTGCTCCCAGGTCGCCCCCGAAAACAGGCACTTGTGCCTAGTGGGCCTTACCCGGTTACCAAAGACTAAAATAAAAACTGAAAACCTTGGGCATTTTGTAGCTTTGTTTCTGAAAGCCTGTGTAGTGGATCTATCATCCTACTTGAAGGATACCACTGACACCTTACAGAAATTGAAAAATGTGATGTGGGATGTGAAAAATGTATGGCTTGATATAGACATTGAGTTCCTCTCTACCTCGATCAAACATAATCTTGGCATCCATGCATGTAGATACTATTTGGAAAATCACCCTCAAGTTGATGAAATGCCGATTGAATTTTTGCTGCAAACGTTAGAGTTCATTCTAAACAATAATGTTTTTGAATTCCAGAATAGCATGTACGTGAAGCTGTGTAGCATGGTGATGAGTTCCAGTCTGGCACACAGTTACGCAAATCTCTTTCTGGGGTGGTGGGAGCAATTCAGAGTACTGAATCCAGTGGTTAATCCTTTCTATAAAAACACAACATTTTGGAAAAGATACATTGATGATTGTATCTACATCTGCGGAGGTGAACCAGTCGGATCAATTAATTCCTTTCATGGCTTAATGAAAATGAGTTAAACTTAAGGTTTACTTGTACAGCAGACAAGGAGAAATTTACAGTTTTTAGATCTGTAACTTTTTGGTACACCTGGGGAAAATATTAGTACCAGATGCTACAGGAAGAAGATGGCCACTAATTCTGTTTTGAGGGCAGAAAGTGCCCACCCACCGAGACTGAAAGAGTCCATTCCGTACAGTCAGATGCTGAGACTGCCAAGTAAGTGCAGTAATACTGATACCTTTTTAGAGCAGGCATATGAACTAGAAAGCAGATTCCTAGATAGAGGTTATTCCAGGGACATCTTGACTAAAGCCAAAAATAAAGTGCTGTCCTTGGATAGGACCCAGTTACTGCATAAAAACACTGACACATCACATAGTGACCAAGGAAATGACCCTGTAGCATTCGTCACTGAGGAGAATGGATTGGCAGACCAAATTGATAACATTGTCCACCAAAATTGGACTATTCTGATGAGTGACAGAGATGTCTTAGAAGCTGTAGGGGAATGAGCCCAGAGTCTCAGTTAGCTGGGCCAGAAACATTAAGGATCTAGTGGTACACAGCAGGTTAGCAGCCCCCCCCCCCGCCAACGTTTAGGAACTGCATACCCAGTAGACCATCTGGTTTCTTTCAATGTAAAAGATGCAACATCTGCAAATTTGGCAGAACAGGAAATTGCTTTAAGCATCCCCTTCTTGATAACATCTCTGTCGAGCTGAAACAGTGCATTACCTATGATACTGCATTCATAGTGTATGCTCTGTGGTGTCCCTGAAAGAAGGTTTATTAGGTTGCAGGGTTAGACCACTTAAAGAACACATCCAGGAGCAGGTTGGACACCCCAGTGGGAGCTCATTTTTTTCTGATTGCCACAAATCAATGCTGAATCCATTTATTTTATGGGGAATCAAGAATGTAAAACTCAAAAACAAATTTTGAATTTTATTTATTAAAATTTCCTTCAATTATACACAACATTATACTAATTCCAGATTGATTTACATTATCCTCGTCTTACATTCAGCTTGTTCACTTATTCAATAATCTTCAATAATCATTTTTAAAAGAAAAACACATAAATTATCAGTTAATCAAAAAGCAGAACAAAGAAAAGTACAGAAACTGCTGGTCAGAGAAAAACATAAAACTCTTTGTGCGCTGGTTGTATCGTTATACTGAATTCATTTATGTGGTTCTGCTTTAATATTGAAATAGGTAAATATCCCATTAAGTTGAGTTGAAATTGAGTCCAACACTCAATAAAGACATTTCTACTCAAAAGGGAGTTAGGGATGTGCGGGTCATATTGGTATCATGTCCCTGTTCATTTCCCATCTGGTCCCTCTGTTATTAAATTGGTATTTTTTATGTATGACTTTGTAGGTGACTCTTTCCAATGTCTGTATCTGCTGAACTGTTTCTACCCAGTTTGTTATCTGGGGCGATGTATCCTGGAGCCATTTCTTTAATGATTGTTTTGTGTACTGCTGCTATCAGTATTACCCACAAATATCACCCCCTCTTTACCTTCAATTTATGGGGGTGCTACGTCCATAATCAGGTTTTCTGGACCCAAGTCTGTTATTATACTGAGTAATGCTTTTAGGTGAAGTATTATCTGTGTCTAGTATTGTGCTGCGACTGGGCATGCCCAGAATATGTGGGCATAGTCTGCCTCCCCCTCCCCACATTTCCTCCAGCATTCAACATTTGATCTCTGGCCCATATGTCTTTGTCTGTTTGGGGTGATAAAGAACCTAATTTTTAGCTTCCATGAAAATTCTTGCCACATTGGTAAGGATGTGGTTTGCCATGTAGCTCTCCAGATTTTTTGCCACTGGTTTTCTTTCAGTCTCAGATTTAGTTCCTGCTGCCATTTTTTCTGAATAGCTTTTATATTGTAAGCTTGGTCCGCTATATAATTAGCATATAGCATTGCGATGGCCCCTTTACCATGAGACAAGCCCCATACTGACTCAAATATTCTATCAAGACCTACAGAGATGGTCCACCCTTTCACTTCTCCTATATGCCAGAATCCAGGCGGTAAAATTGAACGTAGTGGACAGGGGACTTTACAATCTACGAACCTTCTTAACTTAGTATTAATGAAGTCCCTCAACTTGTAATAATGAAGTAACTCAGAGGGGGGACAATTAAATCTGCCAGCTGCTTGTTAAAACCATAAGTATTGTGTTATTTTCTAATAGTTGCCATGGGGCATACAGGACCTTGTCTGCTTGTTTCTTGAACCTTGAGTCATGTTGAGCAGGTTTAAATGAAGTGTCTAAATGCCATTATGCAAATCTCCACATACTTTGAGCGATAAATCCCCTTCTAGTTCCCCTCTCCCAACCTGTCAGTGCTGCCTCTATACTGGTGTATGGGGTGGGTGGTCAGCATAATCCACTATTTGGTTGAAACATTATTGCAGACAGTAGGGGTTTGTCCCTATTCTCTACTTCCATTTGTTGCCAAAGGGCTTTGTATGTAGGGTCTGCCCATAATAAGGCAATCTTCATTTGGGCTGCTAACCAGTACCCATTCAGATCTGGGCAGGCTTGGCTGCCCTCCCCCTTAGGGAGGTATAACACCCACTGTGCTACCCTAGGTCTCTGATGAGCCCAGACAAAGTCTAGGGTCATTCTCTGCCAAATGTTTAACTCTTTTTGAGAAACCAGGCATGGGACTCCCTGAAATAAATATGAAAATCTAGGTAGTAAGTTCAACTTTACCATCTGGATTCAGGCATATGGGGTAGTGAAAGGGTGGACCATCTCTGCAGGTCTATTTTAATTTGTCTAACTAGGGGAAGGTAGTTATTAGTAAACAGGTCTGAGGAACTACGACCTAATCAAATTCCCAGGTACTTTATGTCTACAAGATCCCATTTCATGGGGTATTTTTGTTTAGTTTCTTGAGGTACTTCCGAAAAGAAGGTCAGTACCTCAGTTTCTGACCAGTTTAAAGTATATCCTGATAGTTTGGAAAATATTTGTATCTGTTCAAACACCTCCTGTAAGGATTCTTCTGGGTTGGTTAAGTAAAGTAATATGTCATCTGCATATAATGCCAGCTTGTGGTGTGTGACCCCAACTCAACTCCCCTATTTTATTATTTAATCTAATACTCTGGGCCAAAGGTTCAATGTACATAGCAAATAGGAGGGGGAGAGAGGGCAACCCTGCCTGGTACTCCTATAAAGTCTCAAGGGCTCAGAAATGTAGCCATTAGCTCTTATATAAGCAGATGGGGCAGTGTATAACTTGGAAAGGAATTCCTAAAAAACTGTGGGGAATCCAAAACCGGCCAAGACCCCTGCAGAAAGGACCACGACACTTGGTCAAAAGCCTTCTCTGCATCTAGCCTCATTAAGTATGCTGGTTAAGTTGCTGTGTGGAAGTTAAGTAATCATTATATCTACTGATCTCCTTGTGTCATCCATTGTTTGGCGTCCTGGGACAAACCCTGTTTGGTCTGGATGTATTATTGATGGCAATATTGTTTCCAATCTTCTGGCCAGAATCCCCGTTACTATTTTGTAGTCTGTATTTAAGACAGATATTGGTCGATATGAGGAGCATAGTGTGGGATCCTTGGCCTGCTTTGGGAGGACAGAGATCAGTGCCTGGGCCTATGAAGGATCCACAGTCCCCTCTTCAGACCAAGCACAGTTGAAGGCCTGCAACAATAGTAGGGACACAGTATCTTTAAATTTTTTGTAAAATTAGTTGGGGAGACCATCCACTCCTGGACATTTACCAGTTTTAAGTCACTTGATTTCAGTGCAGACTTCAGTAATTTTGAATGGTGAGGTTAGTGCCTCCTTGTTATCTTCCTACAATTTAGGGAGGTGTAGGGGAGCCAGGAAACTTCAAACTTCTGAATCTGTGGGAGAGGCCCCTCTGCTGTACAAGTCAGCATAGTATACCCTGAATGCTTCTATCTGATCTACCCAGTAGTGCCACTGTTTGGTTCTTGGGCGGACTATTTTAGGAACACTGGCCCTTGCCCTTTGCTGCCTCAGTCTGGTTGCTAACAATCTGAGGGCCCTAGAGCCCCCCTCATAATAACGTTGTCATAGATATAGTAGCTTCTGTTCTATCTGGTAATCTAAGATACTTATTAGTTTCTTTTTCAGATTGTTTAATAACTTCCCCCTTTCTCTATTTAACTTTTGCTGTTGCATAAGTTCCAGTACCCTGATTCTCTCCTGTAAGGCTACCCTTTTGGCTTCTTTCTGCTTTTTTTGTCTTGAAGAAATTTCAATAAATTTTCCCCTAATGTCCGCTTTAACTGTATTCCATAGAACTGTTGTCGGTATGCTGGGGTCTGCATTATATTGTACTGTTTGTTCTATGGTTTCTATAACATTCTCCCAAACTTTTTCATACTGTAAAAGTGACCCATTAAGCCTCCAGAAGGTGGATCATTTTACTGGCCCTATGGACAATTTTACATAGATCAGAGAGTGGTCCAACAGTACCATGTCCCCCATCCATGTTGAGCTACACAGACTGATTCTTTTGGGACCAAGAAATAATCAAGTCTGGAGTAAATTTTATGTGGCTGTGAGTAGTAGGTATACTGCCTTGATTTTCCATTAAGCTGTCTCCACAAATCTACATATCCAGTTTCAGCCATCCGAGATCTCACTTGCCTGACTACCTTGTTTTCTGGTCTCCTGGCTGTAGAGGTCATATCTAGTGTAGGATTTAAATGTAAGTTCAGGTCTCCCCCAATAATCAAGAGACCTTCGGCTCATTCTGTTACCTTCAATAAAAACTGCTTATAAAGGAGAAATATGAACTGGGGGGCATAAACTGATACTAATGTGACCATTTGTTCATTATACATGCTCTTTAATAGTATATATCTCCCAACTTTATCTACAAGCTTGTCACTTATTTTTAACGCTATTCTGGAAGGTATTATTATTGCTGTTCCCCTCCTTCTCCACTTCTTATATGAATAGTAAATGACAGTATTGTATACAAACTTTTTAAGTTTTCAAATGAGTCTCCAGCATCATAGTAAATGCTGCCCCAGATTTTTGTACAAAGGATAGGACCCTACTCTTTTGGACTGGAGTGGGTTAATCCATGAATGTTATAGGATAAAACAGTAACCTCTGACTTATCCATTGACTCCTATGCTCGCGTAGTCGTGTTGAATACTGTAAAAAACACATTATTTCTCTGATTCCTACAGTTGCCTGCACACGTATAAAGTTTCTCTGACTCTACAACATCATGAACTATACAAACCAATTCCATAGTAAAAAACAACATTTCGAACTATTAACTCTATCACTACCTTAACTAAGGTTGCTTCCACCAGTGGAGAATCCTGTCCAAATAGAGTTCTCTTTTACCAGTTCCCTCATATTCTAGAGGGGCTGGTAAGAGGAGTTTCTGTGTCACCTTCAAAAAGGCAACCCTCCCCTGGAGCTGAAGTTGACTTTTTAGTGGCTTCTGGTCTGCACAAGGCAGATCAAATTTAGATGTCACTGCGTACACACCTCTATAAGGTGTCTGCGCTGTGCAGTACCCAGCAAGAGAAAAAACTAGTCCCTATTAATTGTATCTTCCCAGCCCCCACCCCTTCCCTAAATACAAAGTTCAAGTTTGTGATAGCTGTCTGCATTTATTAGCCCCCACATGCTTTCTTATTTGATATTCCTCATTTCCTCTTTCCCCATCCCCATCCCCAGTCCCCCAAAAGCGTTCTTGTACATTTTAAATCATTTACAGCTTCCCTTTCCCTTCAACAAAGTATCTAATTTCCCTGAACTTCACCTGAGTAATCAAGAACATTTTATAAACTAGACAATACCCCACCCTGAGGTTTAGTTGTGCTCTACCCAATGCCTCCGAGGAAGTCCATTTGCATTGCTGAATTGCTGATCTCCTCTCTCAATATATTGTCCAGTGTTTATGTAAATGCCAAAAGTACATTACTTGAAGTAAAGAAAAATGCCATCAAGCGAGCCTCCTAATGAACATGCATTGGGAAGCGAGAGCTCACATTAACCATGGAGGGGGAAAGTAAAGACAGGCTGTAGCTGAAGATTAATACTGAGTCTTCATTTTTGCTGGTACAGTCACTCAAGCAGATAAGACGAGACACTAAATTACCTCAGTCCTGTAGTTTTTTCACGTGTTCTTTTTCTGTCTTTCGGTTGTATTTTGTAGCTGCTGCGGCAATCTGTAAATGGCCTGCATCATGGCTGTTGAAGAGAACTGGGCATTACTTCTCTTATTCTTTCTTGATAGTGCGACTTGCCAGTCGTCTGCTGGGCCCGGTGTTCTCTGGGATTTTGAGTTTTTTAATAGTTGATCCTCCTCTAATAAACCTCGTTCCAATAGAGGCTTTTTTGCTTCCTCAGAGTTTTGATACACTTTGGTGCCTTCTGACCAAAATACCCTGAGCCTTGCTGGGTAGGAAGTATGAAATCTTATGTTTTTCGATTTTAAGATTTTATTAATGTCCCCATACATGAGCCGTTGGTGTTGGACCTCCGACAGGTAATTGTGGTTGAAAAATAATCTTGCTGAGATGTATGTGACCTCCTTTTTCTGCAATGCTCTAGCCAGCACATCTTCTTTAACTCTGTAACTATTGAATTTTATGACAATTGATCTAGGTCGGGCTGAAGGGTCTGCTGGTTTTAGTGCTAATGCTCGATGCACAGTTTCTAGTCCCAGTTGATAACCTGGAGGTAACTGTAAGACATCAGTTAGAAGGTATAAATTCCACCATCTGACCTGTTTCCGATCCTTTAGAGAGTCCGTATATTCGTATGTTGTCCCTTCTTGAGTGACCCTCTAGGTCAGTACATTTTTCTTGTAGCTGTGTTGTCTGTTGCACTACAGTCTGTAATGCTAGCCTGAGTTGCATGTTACTGTCCTCCGTAGCAGTTATGCGTTCTTCTGTTGTTTCTACCCACTGTTCCAGCCCAGTTAATTTCTGATTTAGTTGCTTGAACTCCTGTCTATTTTTGGCCTGCATTCCTTTGAGTTCGGTGAACAATTTCTCAAAGCGGGACCGAGACAGCTGTTCGGTTTCTTCCTCTGTGTCGGCCATGCTGGAGACAGGCTGCTACTTGGAGTTTTAGGCCTCTGCAGCAATCTGGTGCAAATCCTCATCCTCCAAAACATTTTTTGGTCTTGTTCTGCTTATCCAGTCTGGCTTTTGACTGTTGCCTGTCATTTTTAGCCATTTTGACAGCTATTAACAATTTATTTCGATATGTTTGGGGTGGAAAGGCTGGGAACTCCTAATGTTAGCTACTGTGCAGCTCCATGATGTCACTGGAAGGCCTCCAGATTTTGAATTAAAGTTATTTTGGGGGTTTACAACCCCTCATGGAGAGCAAATACCTCATGACGGTCACCTGTATTTCCTACATTTGAATTATTTTTGTTTTGTATTTCTGTTTTTTGAAATTCAGTGCAGAAGCATGAACTATCTTAATATGTATCTCTCTCTTGTTTCTTTTTTCAGGGTATGTTTCTCTGGCTCTCTTCAAATGGAGTTTTTTGAGCTGATTGCACAGGATGGCAGATCGCTACCTTCTCCTCTTCTAACTTTATTTTATTTTATTTTCTGATAGAACTGATTAATGGTATGACAATGAATAATGCAATTAGCCATTAGATTTATTTGATGCTTTAAAATAAGTGTTCATTAGTCTTTTCAAATGACAGTGGAACCTTTTTAATGTTTTTAATGCTTTTGATATTATGTTAGAAAATGTTTTGCTTAATTAATATTCATAACCTCTACTGTTTATTCATGATGTCACTGTATAAATTCTTGCACACGACTTCCAAGACCACGCCCTCTGACAAAGGGTTTACACCCGAAGTGCCGGGGTAAGGTGGTGTAAGTAGGGTTGCCACCTATCGGTTTTTGACCGGATAATCCGTTTTTTAGGGTGCTTATCTGGTCATCCGGTTTTGATTAAATGCAGTCCGGGTTTTTGGGCCATTTTGAGTGTTCATATACTCTTAAAACTAATGTATCAAATCATTCACTGTTTTGGCTGCATTGCATGTCCAGGTTATGAAGAAGTTCTGATGTCACAGTCATTCAGACCTGCCTTTGTTTGTAAAACCAGACTGTCTGAGGAGTGTAAAGTATGGCCGTTAAGATCATTAGCAGTAAATTAACCTAATCCAGGGGTTCTCAAATGGTGAGGCCAGCTTCCCTGGGGAGGCCCCAACCTGTTCCAGAGGAGGCTCAAGCAAGTTTGAAAAAGTACTGTATTTAAATTTTGAGTTTTATATATTTTGTGTGAAGAGATGAAGCAAACTGAAAGAGGATAGTAGTCAGTGAATTTTATGTATTTATTTACTAATAGGTGACAAGGGAAGGTGAATGAGCCAAGGCTCATTTCAGGTGTACCAGGGGAAGGGAAGGGAGTGGATACATTTCAAAAGGTAACTGCAAAACAATCAAGAAATACACAATGAGCAATAATGCAAATAAATATGAACAATAAACTAATAATGAGTGGTGGTAATTGATCAATTTGTAGACTGATGGCAGAACAGCCCAAATACAAGGGTTGAGCATAGAAGTGCTAAGAGCAACAGCAGGAAAGAGCAAAGTAATCCCTGAGAAGTTGCTTAGGAGCAGGGAAGGAGGGGGAGAGGCAAAGTATGTAGGAAGGTTATTTCATATAGAGAGGAAACAGAGAAAGTAGTCTGACCCATGAAGGCACTGCAACAAGGGATAACAATGGTTCAAGAATGAAAATAGCAGAGCAAGTAGGCTGGCCTATTGAGGGGTGGGGTTACAATAAGCTGAACAAGAATATTTATTTTTGTTATTCACATAACACCTTTGAGCACAAGTTCTTTTTCAAAGGTTCCATGTCAGTATAAGACAAAGAACTGAATGTGAGCCAAGTACTCAAAGGGGTTTTAATTTATTCATGCTGTGCTGCACAAAGTACAGTATGTTATTTTTCTTTGGGGAGGCCCAAGATTATTTCACTTTTTGGGGGAGGCTCAAAATCTTTTCCATGGATTTGGGGAGACTCACCGTGACAAAGTCTAAGAATTATTGACCTAATCTATTCCACTCTGAATTTTAAGAATGGCCTTTTACTGCTATGACAGGAAACAGCTCTTACACCTTTATATGCCCTCATGTGTTTCTTTTTGTTTGTCCTTTATTCTGGTATATTTTAGACCCATTTTTTGTTAAATTAATATTCTAACTTTTACTGCCTTTATCACCACATTTGCTCTAATATTTTGTATTACCTGAACATTCCATGATATTAGCTACACTTTTACAGGTCATTCAGGTAAACAGCATGGAATGGTGTATCTGAAATTGTGGGATGTCTTAGAAATATGAAAAGAAACAGCAGTAGCTGCTGAGGTAAAGGAGAACACAGTGCAGTATTAAGGGTACCACAATCATCGATAATTAAGTTATCAAAAATTGGCCAAAGCATCAGAATACATGACTGACATGGAAAGGAAAATGTGAGAGTGTTTAACAGAGGGCTGAGCAATAAGCTGTGGATGAGCTTGGCACATCCAGCAGACTTGAGTTTGATTCCCACAGCCTCCACTTACATACTGTGTGACCCTGAGCAAGTCACTTAACCTTCCTGTGCTCCTGGGTCACTCCTATAAAATGGGCCATATGGCCTATGGGAGTTAACCTGGTTGCCAAAGAATAAAAATAAATAACTGAATAAATAAATCAAATAAATAACAGTATAAAAATGATTTCCTTTCACTAGTAATGTCTATTCCAACATTACAAATGGCTTTGGAGAAGGAGTGATATACTTGTCAGTCATACAAAGGGGGTGGAGCCGGAGGAGGAGTTTGGGGTGTGGTTTAGCATCCGATTTTTACCTCATCCAAAGGTGGTGACCCTAGTAGTGTGTTCTGAACAAACTCTCTTTACATCAGCAATAAAGCTAGTAATAAGGCATGAGTCTGTGTGAATGTGCTATTTTCAAGGCTCCTGGAGTGCAAACATTTTTGGATTTGGTTACAGTAGGACAGGGCCTGCTCCTTGCCAGAATCAGTACCCCATGGGGCCAGGGGTGATTAACACCATCCTCATGTTCCTCTCCATACTGTGGATGATGACACCCCCAGCCATACCAGGTACAGTGCACACATACCTCTGTACAAGTAGAGATGGTACGGATGCACGTAGCAGTAAATATCCCACCCTGTCCAACATGTGCCCTATTAGTCCCCCTCCACATTACACATGTGTCACCACCCCCTGCTTCTGTGTCCTATCCCATCAATCAATCACTAAATCAATCATTTTTTTATTTATTAAAGGCACCTTTACAAAACTGTTCAAGGTGCCTGTACAATGATTTAAAAATACAAACAATCAATAATATATTTAAAACACAAATCAAATATCCAATCCCTAAATACATCCCCCTCCAACCTGGATGGCCTATATTTCAGTTTACCACCTCTTTTGGAACCTCTCCCTTCTGGTTGGCATGTATATATGTTTACAGTCCTACCAGAATGGACTGTATATGTGTGTATGCCCCATTTGCAAAAACCTCACCTGGATGGCCTGTATTTCTGTGAAGCCCCCCTTTTGGAACTCCCTCCACCTGGATTGTGTTTATATTTGTTTACGCTCCTTTTGATACACTCCCTGTCTGGATTGCCTCTGTATGTACTGCTATTGTTACATGGTTATACACTGACTAAACACATTACAATCTCCTGTGTGGTCTGTAGTCACCCTTCATGTCTGAAGAGGTCTGTTATGAGGCAGGCTTTGTACTCTTGGCCATCCTGGGGTCACACCTGTTGAGCTGCTCCTGTATCCCCTGGTCCTCTGGCTCTGCATCCACTGCATGTTGTTCTTCTGGGGCCAGCAGTCATATCCCATGGTTCAACACCATGTTGTGTAGTATACAACAGGCAAGGAATATGGCATAGGCCTTTTGAGGGATGTATTGTAGGGCACTACCAGAACATTCAAGGCACCTAAACTGCATCTTGAGCATTCCAAAGATACACTCGATGATGTGCGTGGTGTTGTGCACCATTATTACCTGCACTCTGCAACAGATGCAGATCATAGGACAGGCGTGAGATGCCAGGGATGCAGGGGATATGTACTGCCCCCTGTGTAGATAAATGGCATTATTTAGTGTCGTCATCTGCAACATGGGGGAGAGGCCTTTGGGGTATACTCACCAACAAGGTGGCCACTAGGTATGTCAAGGCAAGGCAATTTTTATTTATATAGCTCCCTATCCAGGGGCTCAGAGCGCTCAATAAAAACATCCCCAAAGGTTAAAAGCAGAAATATTCAAATAAAACTAAAGGCTTTCTTAAATTATAATGTTTTTAAGGAGGCTTTAAGGGACTCCACTGAGCTGGCCATGCAAATGTGGAGTGGAAGAAAATTCCACAGAGATGGTGCAGCTATACCAAATGCTCTGTCACCGGATTGCTTCAAGTGAGAGGAAGGTATAACAAGCAGGCCAGCACAGGCAGAGCGTAGGGGGCAGATAGACTGATACGGAACCAGGAGCTCTTTAAGGTAGTCAGGTCCTGATCCATGTAGGGCCTTGTATGTTAACAAGCATATCTTGAAGGTGATGCATGCACTCATGGGCAGCCAGTGCAGAGAGAGCAGAACAGAAGTGACATGATCCTGGACACCTTCAAACCTCTGGCACAGGATGGAATTGTGCCAGATGAAGGCCTCATGAGCACTGCCGGGGTACTGTGCCAGGACACTGATGCACCCTGTTGCATCACACACACCACCTGGCAACTGATGGAGTGGTACCTCTTCCTGTTGACACAGGTGTCTACCCCTACACCGGTGGGTGCCCAAATGGCAACATGGGTGCAGACAGTGACACAGAGTACAGATGGTAGGCATGCAACTTGATAGAACCGCTATGCTACATGGTTGCTGTTCACTCAGGTGATGTACTAGGGAATATGATGAACTCCCAGACTGGACCAGTAAGGCATCTAGGAACTGGTCCAGCAGTCACTAGGTGTCTGGCTGACTGAGAGGTACCTGTGGTGTTCCCGCACTGGTGTCTGGAATGTTCCAGTGGCCAGAAAGCACAGTGCAGCCATCACCTTGAGCTCTATGGACATTGCATGGCTTCGCTGAGTGTCCTTCCAGAGATGGTCCTGCAGCAGCTCACAAAGCTGCATGAGCATGGCCCTGTTGAACATGTATTGGCCCATGATATGGTCGTCATGCAGGGCTTTGAATGTGGCTTGTGGATGGTACTGTCTGTTTTCAGCATAGCACCGTCTGAGGTCTGCGCTTGGGTCTAGGGTGAGCATTGGCTTTCTCTTCATCTTCCATGACCTCTTGTATCAGGTACATGATGTGCGCTGCTGTGTGAGCCATCCTGGTGTGTGGCCTGCAGTGTCTCCCCCTGCCTCTGGGGTTTGCCCCAGCTTAAGACCGTCTTTTTATAGGCAGTATTTACGCAGCTCTGTGTGACCTATGCAATCCTGCTTGTGCACTGCTATCATGTTGAATATCGCGCTGCACATGTTATGCAGCTTACTGCCCCCCTATTTGGGCACTGCATACATTACCTCTTTGTTAGTAGGCTGGCGCAAATAGTGTGCATAGCAATGCCCTCCGAATATGGGATTCCAGTGCAAATACATGCATAGCCGGAAAAAAACCTTTTTTTTGTAACTAATTTTATTTTATTGAAAAACAACTCGGTCATATAACGAAACAAGTAAACCATACAAAAGTTGTGCCTTGTACAAAGCTTTGGAAATGGGGCCCTAATGTTCTCTTTTAAAATACTTCCCCTCTCATTAAATTTAAATTTGAATCTGTTTCCACTGCTACTAACATCTTATCAGCATGTTTGCCATGAGCTGATTTGAACGTGCACTAGAGAATGTATTGCTATAGTAAACCATAGGAGCTTTGCTTGTTCAGTATCCTGTATTCAGTTCACTATGATGTTTCTGATTTCATAAATATTGTGATTATATTGGGTCTCGGGGGTGGTCTGCTTAATGTCTCTGAATCAATATCATGTTCTGCCTAATGTTTTCCCACTGGGTATTGATGTTGATCTTGTGCCGATTTAATGATCTTTTTGATTATGCTTAGGACTCAAAATAGGAGTGTTGGCATTTGTCTAAGAAATCGATTGTTTATGTCCTCAAGAAGCAAGCTGACCATGGGATAACAGAGGTCACAACATCGATGAGGAATCTTATGAATGCTTATGATGCCTATTCTTATGATGATATGCCTTACAATAATGTTACTTCTACTGTCCAGCCCTTGGTCTTGCTGGTAGGTCTGGGTCTAGCACCTGCAACCAAAAACTACTGAACATAGTCTTCCTAAATATTGGCAGTATACTACCTAAATTTGCCCAATTCAAAGCCTGAATTGGGTTTGTGCAGCCAGATGTTATTTGCCTAACTGAAATTGCTCAGTCCACACATACCTGATGCCACTATCTCACTGCCAGGCTTCAATATATTCAGGGAGGACAGAATAGGAAAGCGAGGTGGGGCTGCCTTATTTACCTCAGATAAGACTTGCAAGCTTCTAGAATTGTGATCAAAGGCCTAACCAGGGACTGTGAATGTCTAGCAATGAAACTTTTGATAGGGTGAGGGCAAAAATCTCTTGTCATCCGGTCTGTATACAGTCCACGAGGTAAACAGAATTTGGGCAGGAGTCAATTACTCTCTACTTCATGCAGCTTAATCAGGACTGGGAATACATTGTTACTGGTGACTTTAACATCAGTTGGAATGTTAAGTCCAGCACAGGTCACAGGGCTAGAATGTCCAGCCTATTTCCCACACAAATGGTCACTGAGCACACTAGGATCAATTAAACAAACCTGCACCATGACTCTACTTGACTGGGTACTAGTTACAAGCCCTGATGGGGCTGAAGTTGTCAAAGTTCTGCCTGATATCCTAAGTGACCACTCCCTGTTGCAATGTCTATGGGCAGTTAAGCAGACAAGGCCACACACCCCCGGACCACAGTCAGCAGAGTCCTAAACAAAATGACAGTGCCTGAATTCAGATCTTACTTGGCCCCAATTGATTGGAGCATTTTAGATGTTATTCCTGATATTGACTCAGCCCTAGAATTCTTTGTCTCTGAGTTCACACTTGCCTGCAATAAATTTGTACCCTTTAAAAACACAAGACAAGAGGAACATTGTTTGGATGGATCACCTCTGATCTCCTTGCCTTCATGAGGGAGAGAGACAGTCTGTGGGCACTAGCCAGGGAAACAGCGTCCTATGTCCACCTGCAAAGGTGTAAGGAAGCTTGCAATAAGTGCACCAGTATGATAAGAAAGGCCAAATCTGAGCTCTGTAAGGACCAGCAGACCCAGAACTGGAGCAATGACAAAAGTTTCTGGGAGAACAGCTCCTTGGCAAGAGAGTTAAAACCACTCCTCAAATGTTCATGGTGGAGGGTTGAGAGGTCCTTGATCCTACTGAAATTGCCAATTACTTCAACACAGCTTTTACTGACCTCATTTCTGTCATTCCTACTGAGCCTGTCCAGACCCTCTGCAAGGAACCAGATCTTGAAGCCTTCCAGAGGGTGGGCTCTGAACCAAGGTACAGTATCTGCATTCTACTTTGTCTGTTTCAGTCAAATACACCTCTAAATACATCAGTAGGGCACTTGGCAATACTAAGTGTAGGAATGACTTGATTGATATGAAACTTCTTGCCCTGGCAGTAGAGGAATGTTCTCACCCTAGCTCTAGAATTTTTAACTTTTTAATGTGCTACTCATAGTTCCCAGTGAAGTGGAAATCTTCACTGATTACATCAGTTTTCAAAAGCAGAGACTGCAATAGCCTTGCCAATTACAGACCCAGTTCTATTCTCTCCTCCCTGTCCAAGGCCCTCGAGAGAATAGTCTCTGACCAACTTGTCACATACCTCGAACAATACAGTGTCCAGAATGTACTGCAGCATGACTTCCAGAAGCTTCATAGCACCAAGTTGGCACTGTTAGAATATACCAGCTATGTTCATGAGGCCCTTGACAATGGTGACCTAGTCAGAGCTATATATATTGACCTTACTAAAGCCTTCAACCTGGTCAACCATAAGTTCCATTTATCAAACTCCTTGGCCTGGGTTTGTCATAGCACACAGTTGATTGGTTCCAAAGCTACCTCATCAATCATTCCCAGTGGGTGAAGATTGATAAACTTGTGTCTGATATTAGGGGAGTATCTATTGTTGTCCCCCAGGGCACCATCTTGGGCCAATTCCTTTTTAGCAACTTCATAAATCGACTGCCTCATGCTTGTCTGATGATGCAGTCATCTATTCTAAAAACTTGAACCTTGACAACCTTACCGACACTCTCCAAAGTAAAGGTCACTTGAAAACTGGTTTTCCAATAACAAACTGGTCCTCAGTTACAAAACAACAAAGACCATGCTCAACTCTAGCCTCCTACAGAAGAGGATAGTTCCACGCTTTGTCATCTGAAATGACAAAGGTCAAAACCTTGAAGAGGTAAAGACCTTCACATACCTTGGAGTAACCCTGGATGCTGCCTTATCTTTTGCACCCCATGTTGACAATCTGGTGGCCATAGATAACAGAAGACAGGGTGCCTTGTACTATAATGGAACAATCTCACTGAGGATGCTAGATGTCTTATTGTGGCCAGCTAAATTCTGTCACTTATAGATTATGGGCTCCCTGTTGCTGCTGCCTGTGACATGGTGCTAAACAGAGTAAAGCTGATCTGTAACAAGGCACGCCGCTTTGTACTTGGTACAGATAACCGCACTCATAGCTGTACCCTTTACACTTTCACTAACTGGCTACCTTGACCCAGCAGAATAAAGTTCCAGACCTGTTTGCTAGCCAAAATGGCACTCTTGGGCCTAATACCCCCTGCTTTAACAAATTGCTTCCACGCCATCTTCAACTAATACAACACCAGGAACATGGCCAGGAATGCCCTTAAGCCTCCTTTCTGGCGTACTCAGCTAGGCAAGCAGTCATTTGTTGTCAGGGCCGCTAACTGGTTAAACAAATTGCCTGATACATTGCTGAATCTCCCCAAGTTTAATCAGTTTAAGAGATGTGTGTGGTATGCCTTTGCAGTCCAATACAATTGTAACCATTCAACAGTGTTATTCAGTTTCTCACTTTACCTAACCTGTTACCTTTTTATATAATAATCTGTAGTGATTTTATCAATACTGTATGTAATTGTTCTGCCTCAAGTGCTTAGAGCTTGATTCGACTGCATTTGCACTGCAACTACTTATTGTACTTATGACGTTTTTTGTGACTACGTAGTTGATGTGGAACCTTTTTAAATGAGCACTTGTGCTCAAAGGTAATCTATAAAGTTTTCAATAAATAAATACATTAAAATTCTCTGTTTTCAAATGCAGCTTATAAATAACAGCCGAGAATTTAGATTGTGGATACTCTTGAAAAGTGGTTTCCTGTAAGCTAATGAATTGTGTGTAATAGGTTATTCTTTTTGTCATTTCTGTAAAGAATATTTAAATGAATGGGAGATCAAATTCAATTAATTTAGAATAAAAGCAAATACATTTAGTTTAATGGATTTTTAACATTTTTTTTTGTATACACAGTGAGCTGTATGTATTTTTCAGAAAACAAGATGTTCTAGAACAAGGGGACATGACATGAGGCTGAAGGGGTAGACTAAGGGGTTACATGAGGAAGTATTTCTTCACAGAAAGGGTGGTGGATGCATGGAACAGCCTACTGGCAGAGGTGGTGGGGGCTAACTCATTCAAATGTGCATGTGATAGGCATAGGGGAACTCTAACGATAGGAAAGAGAATAAAGTCAGAGATGAAGTAGGGTCTGTGGTTTTTGCAGCAGGTAGGGAAAATGGGCAGACTGGGTGTTCCTAGCAGTCCTTCTCTGCGCTCAGTTTCTATTGTATAAGTGCAATGCAATTAATTTAATTATCAATGTTTTAATTAGTCTTTGTATGCACAAGGTATATACTCATTACGGAGACAGTATCATAAAAAGCACTTTGATTAATGTTATTTCACTCTTGACAAAGATCTTTACTGGTGCGAAACATTGAGGTCTGTTTTTTCATTGTATATGGTGTGGACATTTTTGTCCAGTATTATGTTTTTGTGAGCTGGGGCTTCGACTGAATGCTTGCCTTGTTGCTAAAGGGTGGGGAAAAGTTAAAATGCACATAAATACTATGAAAGAATACTAAGTGAATTATCATAGTAAGACCACCTTGAGGGTTATTCCTTTAATTAAGCCAGCTCCCACAAATACCCTGGAAAAACAAACTATAAAGTCATGTCTCCAAGGATAAAGGAGGGGGTAGACTTGGCTGAGATACAGAAAATGCAGAATGAGCAAGGATTTCACTATAAAACCCCTTTTATCTTTTAGACACTGTTCTCGTCTTCCATATCTACAGTTTTTGCGCTGCTGTATCCAGAGCTGCTTCCCAGTTATACATGGCAGAGTCATTTCTGCTGAAGGGTAATACATTTAGAAAATGGGCAAGATAAATATTGTATTCTGATTGTCTGTTGCCATTCCACTGGCATATGTTTGTGCCAGTAACCCCCCAGTAAAGAAAAGGTCCAACGTGTGATCTGGAATTTTGACAAGCCAAATACAGAGTTCATGAGATATTTCACTCATTCCTGATTTTCATCACAAACATGGCTACCACCTTTACACTTACACAAAAACTTTCAACTAAGCCCTAAGAATAAAACTCTCTTAAATTAAAAACAAATACATAAATAACTGAATGTTCTTTCTATTCATGATCCCTTTTTTACACACAAAAATAAATAAAAAAACATCAGGCACTATCAGGGCTTTAAGAGATGTTTGAAGACTTTTTTTATGGGAAACTGCATTTTTAGAACACTGATTGTTATGACTGTTTTGATTTAATTGTATTTTTCAATGATTTTTACTGTTTTGATTTGTTATCTATGTACGGCACCTTAGCGCCTTATAAATAACATTATTATTATCATTATTATTTAGATGTTTTATTTTGGAGTTTTTATTCCATTGTCTGTTTATGGCCTCCTTCTGTGCCACCACCTCGACCTCCCTCAGTGACCCCTAGGTGCCTGGCTTTGCCGTGCTCTGAACCTCTTCGATTAATGACCTCCATGCTACCATGGTTTAAAAATCCCCCTCGTAGACAAGCCAGCTTGACAGAGCATTCTTTGCTGCTAATCCTGCCCCAGAAAACTGGTTCTGGTAAGAGCTGATATGGCTGTAGAGAGCTTTTGGAACGCTTTTACCCATTATTTCTAATGAATTTGCACAATGCAGATCTGCTGAGAGGCAGTTTCAATGTGGTCTTCCTTTTACACATTTTTACAATGTGTTTTCCTAGAATATGTCTGCTGATTTGCTATATATTTAGTCTGGATAGTTCATAGAAGACATGACATCTTATTTTCAGTGGGGCTCTACATCTACACAATATTATGCTGCATTGAGTAAAATCAGAATGCACTGAAAACAATATTTTACATCTTGACTAGGCTACCCTGAATAAATTATACATATACTGTGTGTGTGTATATATATATATATATATATATATACACACACACACAAATATTATTGCATTATAAAAATGGTAAAATCATGACCCCACTGAAAACAAGATATTGCATCTAATCTTGGACAACCTGAGTAAATACAGTGCAAAAATGTGTAAAATGAAGATCCCTATGACAATGAGATGTAGCATCTCCCCTTCGCAATCCAGAATACAAAATATAGGATAAGAAATATTTCAAGAAAATCTACTGTAATGTGTAATGGACTAGGCTACCCTGAATAAATGATATATTATACAATGGGCACAAAAAAATAGATAGAATCCTGCATTTTGATTGGCTGGCTAGCACATTTTCAACATTGTAAATCCTCCTGTGTACCCACTGGAAAAGGTGCCAGCCACCAGTCAGCTGTAGCATGAACCCTCGTAAAAATCACTCCGACAGCCAGAAACCAAACAGTGGCAAACACACTACGATCCTGCGCTTACCTCCATAAGTGGTCACAGTACCAACAGTTCCTGCTCTTAGCCTTCTAAAAAATTAGAACTCGTACTTTTTGAAACACCTCCTCAGTAGCCGTTCGCAGCAGCCTTATCGGATATCCATCCCATTTGAATACCGGCTGTGCTCCATCACAGAAATACACCAGTGAGCCTTCCACACTTCTCAAACGCCATGCCTCCAACCTTTCACACGCCGGCAACCCACCATTTCTGATAAAGTTTATCTGGACCGAACAGTGAACCGGAAGCACGAGGTCATACACTGTAGCCCTTTACAATTCACAGCATGCAAAGTTTGCAAACAAACATGAAAATACAACTATAAATCCTACCTGTCACATTTCTAAAAAACAAGCATACCTCAGTTATCGGCAAGGACACACCACAATTAAAAAAAAAAACTGAAGCCTCAGGAACATGGAGGGTATCTCTACCTAGCAACAAAGAACTATTTTTTTTGGGTGGAGCAATAAAATTAACAAAAAAATAATTAAAAAGGAAAACAAAAAGTATTTCTAGATTTTTTTTTTCCAAACAAAAAAACAGGGCCATTGTATAATAGCAATATACCCCTCAGGGTGTGGGTATACTGGTGGATTACCACTTCTGGTGTGGTTAAGTCACTCGGCTGTGCCTCATGACCAAACCACACCAGCCGTGGTAAATCCACCAGTATACCCACACCCTGTCGGGGTAGGTTGCTTAATTATGCAACAGATGTGAACAATATATCCATAACATAAATCCTGATATTTGAGCTACTGTGTACATAAATTTCATTTATGTACATAGTTACTATATCAGCACTCATTTATGTACATAGTTACTATGTCATCACTCATTTATATACACAGTTGCTATGTCATCAGCCAATCTAGAATGTTCGGCCTCAGTAGCAGTACTAATCGTATTCAAATGCAAATAACTTCATAACGAGAAATGATAGAATGACACTGTGAGCACAAAAGTTGTCCAGCACAAAAATATCTACAAAGTGAGTGGTGTTTCATTTATAGATACCTTTCAGGTTTTTTAGAATTAGCAAAAAACAGCAGAAAATTAAGTTTGTTTGCACTTTTTTGACAAATAAATACAAATAACTTTAAAACGAAAATTGATAGCATTGTACTCTGAGCACAAAAGTTGTTCAGCAAAAAGAATCTACAAAATGAGAGATGTTTCATTTATAGATGCCTTTTAGATTTTTTATAATCAGCAAAAAAGAGCAGAAAATTTAATTTGTATTCACTTTTTTTGATGAACAAATCCCCCCCAAAATGTAAAAAACAAAAGAACTGTACATCAAACTTTTTCATAATGTACTGTCCATAATGTAAAATTGGAGCATCCATAGCAACTGCTTATCAACCACTATGCTAAGCGGAGCTGCCTTGGGAAAACTACAAGTCCATGTATGGTAACATGAAAAATTAAATAAACAATTTAAAACAAAACTCCTTACACAATCCTAAAGAATCTCTATTGCATAAATGAAATACATAACAAGGATCTTGTGGAATACATAATTTATTTTCACCCAAGCTGTTTGACCTTTGGCACAGCACTCGTGGCTTATGCCACTCATGAGATTACCCAAGGTCAAACAGCTCTTGTGAAAATAAATCATGTATTGCACAGGTTCCTGTTACGTATCCCTTTTTTATATATATATATATACATATATACACACATATATGTACATTATAAACAAGCATTTGTCAATGCTGAATGTTTGCTTGCTGGTATTAGCATTGGAAATGCAGGAGTTAGAGAGACGCAGAATAGGAATGGCAGTGAAGTATTGAACTTCACGCCACCCTCACCTCCACTCTGCAGAGACGGACAGGCATTGGGGTATGTGTTTGGGTCGCCACCCTTAACGTTCATGCCATTTCACTTCACCTTATCCTGCAGACGTGTTGAGGTGTGCCTTGGGGTGTTCAGCTGTACAGTCACCCCATTCCATAAGGGCATACACTGAAATGGGCGCAGTACAGGAGAACGGGGTGAACTGTGGGGCCAAAGAGTTCCAGGCACACCTCGATGCCTGTCACTGGCTGCAGGGTGGTGGGGTGGGGGTGGAATGGCATAAGCATTACAGTCGGCAATCCAAAGGCACACCCCTATGCCTGTCAGTCTGTACAGGGTGGGACGTTATGGTTAGACACCCTAACGCCCCCGGCGTTTGTTGGTATTTACACTACAAATTTATTTTTAACATGGCCTTTTTGTGACCCCCACCTCATGAAAGCATTTGGGACCTCTTCTCATGAACAGTGGCACTGTGATTTTGTTAATGTGTCCCAGACTTTGAGTTCCACACAGTGACCGTGCCATTCTGCGCCAGATGTACGAAAACACAGATCAGGCAGTATGTGAAGAATGACAGCTGTACAATTCATAGGGAGCTGTGAAGAGATGGCAATGTTGAAAATCTGTAGTGAAAATATTAAAAATACTTGAACTTCCAGGCTTATGTGGAAACTGTGCAACACATGTGCGTAAAAGTCATTTAGTGGAATTTTTTCATCAGATTTTCAACATAGGTATTTTGTGACCTCTCCTCGTGAACTGTGTCACAATGATTTTCCTAATCTGTCCCGAACATTGATTTCCCACAGCTACCATGCTATACTGTGCCAGATGTATAAATTCATATTTCGGGCAGGATATGAAAAATAACAGCTGCACTTTTCATAAGGAGGTGTGAAAAAATGCCAATGTTGAAAATCTGGAGTGAAAATATTACAAATGTGCGTAATTACGAGGGTGCATGGAAACTGCACAATGTACACTCGTAACACAGTCATTTCATGGACTTTTGTCACTAAATTTTCAACATAGGCATTTTAGCACCTCTGCTCATGAACAGTGTCACTGTGATTTGTTTTTAATATGTCCCGAACACTGACTTCCCACAGCGGTCATGCTATTCAGTGCTGGAAGCGCAAAAACACATTTTGGCCAGGATGAGAAAAATGACAGCTGTACTGTTCATAAGGAGGTGTGGAAAATGCCAGTGTTGAAAATCTGGAGTGAAAATATTACAAATTCGCAAAGTTATGAGCATGTGTGGAAACTGCGCAATGCATGCTCGTAACACAGTCATTTTATGGACTTTCATCACCAAATTTTCAACACAGGCATTTTAGGACCTCTGCTCATGAACAGTGTCACTGTGATTTTCTTAATGTGTCTCAAACTCTGATTTCCCACAGCGACTGCGCTATTCTGTGTCGGTAGTGCAAAACCACATTTTGGTCAGGATGCGAAAAATGACACCTGTACTGTTCATAAGGAGGTGTGTAAAAATGCCAATGTTGAAAATCTGGAGTGAAAATATTACAAATTCATGAAGTTACGAGCATACGTGGAAACTGCGTAATGCACGCTCGTAAAACAGTCATTTTTTTGGATTTGTTTCACCAAATTTGCAACATAGGCTTTTTGAGAGCCCACCTCATAAACACTGGCACTGTCATTTCATTAATTGGTCCCGGAAGGTGATTCCATGCAGTGACCACGAAATCACCTTTTGGGACCGAATCATGCCATGACAGTGCCTGAATTCATGAAGGGTCCCAATAACCCCATGTTGAAAATTTGGTGCTAAAATTCCCCAAAATGCTTGAGATATGCACCAAAGTTGAAAAAACCTATTTATGCCATTATACAACTTACCGGCATATCTTCAGTTCGCGGTTGGCTTTGAAGAGTGCAGACGTGTTTTCAGTCCACTGAAGATCGCTGCACCAGAGTCTGGAGGTAAGTATGGGGTGAGGTAGGGTGTGGGGAGGTCAGGTGCACAGTGGGTGGGTGCGAGTTGGGGGGAAAGGATGGCAACTGGTGTGGGACTGTTTCCTTTGTTTCAGGGAGATAAAAAAAAAGGAAAAAGATGTTTCGGGAAGGTTTTCCCCAGGCTTGTTTCCAGCACACTGGGGTGAGCTCCCAGTGTGCTACCTGCCTTTTTTGGGGTGGGGTACTGAAGCCGATGGGGATTGGACCCCCATCAGCAAAGAATGACTGTTTAGGGGTGCCATGATGCTGAGGTGGATTGGGCACCCCTCAGCACACAACAAATGAGGAAGGGGGTTACATCATGCCGACAGGGAGTGGGATCCCCCGTCAGCAAATTAACTGGGTCTGGGGCTGCCGATAGGGGGATTGGCCACCCCCACTTGGCTTTTAATAGGGCCGAGAAGTGGTGGAAATCTGCCTCCATGTTTACTTAATTGTTAGAGTTGGGAAGGTACCATCCTGCAATGATGGGTCACTCCCAAATTGTAGTGGAATGGCTGACTCTGCAATGATAAGTCAGCCCCTCATTGAAGCGGCAAAAATATTTCTACTTGGTGGCACTTTTGGAGACCAGTGTCATCGGCACACTGTGCCTCCATTGGTCCACCAGTGCCAAGCCCCCAAATGCAGTGCCTCCGTTGTCTGCCACGGTACTGCACCTCCACAACCCACTTCTCTCCTAAGCTGCCGCATAATGTTTCTTGCATATGCGTGCAAGCAAACATAAAAATAGTAAACTCATGACCTCACTGAAAACAAGATATTGCATCTAATCTGGGACATCCTGAGTAAATACAGTGCCAAAATGTAAAAAAAAAAACCTATGACAATGTAGAAATATTTAAAGGAAATCTACTGTAAATGGAACTTCACTGTGTTCACTGACATAAACAAGCAGTTTCTTTATTGTTTTATAACATATTAGATTGCAGTATTTGTTTTGAATGTTGTGGCCATGAGGATGGTGTGTACTGTGTGTGTGTGTTTGCTGTAGCTCAATATATTTTTTCCCTCAAAAAAGCATAGTAAAAAAATGCCTGCTGATTGCTATATATTTAGCTTGGATAGTACACAGAAGACCTGGCATATGTCTGAGACAGGTCTTATCAGATAGTGACTCAAGAGGTTAAAAAAACGGTGTAAATTTTTTTAGATTGCTGGGAAAGGATGACATTTACGAAGTATGAATCTCTCTTGAAAGACAATACCTGCCCAACTGAAGCTAGTAACAAGAAAATGTTTAAATGCTAACTATTTAAATGTGCAAGTTGTTGGATTTTGAGGGGGGGGTAACTAAATCTCCAGTTTAATAGGCAACCAATATTTAACAAGCTGTTTCAGTTTCCTAATGGCCATCTGATAAGCAGCTTGGAGTTCTTTCTCCAACATTATAAACAGAAAGAAGGGAGTATTTTATTTCAACTAGCATAGTGATTTATAGTTGTGGAAGAATACATTGAAAACTCCAAAAATGTGTTCCACGATCTTCCATTTTTCTAGCTAGACAGCAAGATGGTTGTAGGCTCCACACACAGTCATAAAAATGAGCAACTGGTTCCATATGAAGCCTGTGTGTGTCTGTGTGGGTGTATGCCAGTGGAATTTTGCAGAATTTTAAAGTCATGCATTCCATGTTAACACATTTCATGCTTTGGGGAGGAGGCAGTGAACATTCTATTAGAAGAATACTGCAGAATATTGAATCCCTATGTTCCCTGGTAAATAAACAAACCTTCTACTGCACATGTAGAAAGACAAACGAATAATAGGTGGAAACCATCTGTGGAGAGACTATTTGACATTTTTTTTTTGCAATTAATCTTTTTATTGGCATATTTCATTTCAACAGAGACACAGGAACAAGAACGTACACATGGTTTAGGTGGATACAAATCTTGATGTTACATGCATAGTATTATGTGTTGCATACAAGCTTACAGGAAAGTTAACTGATACATTACATAGATTATTGATAATGTACTGTTACAAGAGCAGTGAGAAGAAGATAGGGGATATTCCATCATACGTATCATAATTTCCTGTTCTGTTAGCTCCAAAGTTGTCAGTGGGGAAGGTAGTTAATACAAATGGGTAATGTGCTCCCCCACTGGGGTAGTGGTACAGCCCAAAAGCTGTGACATCAGCATAGATCCCCTGGGACATGGCACATTCTGTCTGCTGCAGTTACCACTGACAACGCAGTACACAGAACATACACTGCTATTAACGTTCACAACTTTAATTAATCCTCACAGAAATTCATACCTGGAAAACCAAATATGAATAGAAAGATATAGGGCTACCTTGTACTGAAGATCAGGACCAGCCTCTGGAATGTACAGCTGCTGCTTCCAATCTCAGAATGCAGGTTCTCCGTTGGACCCTGTGATCTTTCATTCCTGAAAACGTGTTGTAAATAGAAAACTATGTTAGTTTAATAAAAATTCAACTGCATTCTGCTTGACCAGTAGAAACCCTTGTCAGAACTCCCAGCAAACATAACCTCATATGTCTCCCTTATAACTCATTGGATCATTTCACAATCATATGTGTCCAGGCAGGATGATGAATCCTAATCCCTGGTAGGGCACAATAGGTATCTTACAGCACAAAAAAAAAAAATGTATACCTACACAGACATAGATATATTGGACAATATTCTCCAAAGGAACGGACGTTTCCCGGGAGGGGCCCCATTGACAATGTAGGAGCTAACAGAAAAGTAAATTATGGTAAGTATGATGGAATATTTCCCTTCTGTATTGCTCCACATTGTCAGTGGGAAAGGTAGTATTATTTATTATTATTAGAATTGTTGGTAACCATGTAAGCCCTCTGAGACTATGCAGTCCCTTTCTCAGGGGCGACCCAGGACACAAGTACAACACAATACAAAATGATAAAAATCAGAGAAGTAACAACCATGTGAAAGCCAAATACGAGGGTTTCATGGATTACAAAATCTTATACAGCGGGATAAACAGATATACAAATAATAATATTACATTGAAAATATACATAATTCCAGTAAGTATACATCAGTATACATAATTACAAAATATACATATTTAGACATATTTAATACACATTGAAGTTAATACATATGGGTTACATACATAAGAGTTCTAAAAAGCAGTATCCATCTAGAGTAGGGTGGGGGAGAATATGGAGGGATTAACCCACAACAGGGCATGGGTTTACTGAGCATTAATCCATCCCATTGTACCAGAGATTGTTGTAGGACTGTCCCTCTCCCAGCCTGAGCAACTGGTATGGAGAATCAAATCGGCCTATAAAGAGCTTCAGGGTAAGCCCCTAAAATATCTGATATTCTACCAAACTATACCAGCTTGCCATCCAGAGCAACACTGGCCCAGGCAGCTGAAGGCAGCCTGTAGATCTCAGAGCTGGAGCCATGACAGCATCGACTCATCTTGAAGAAACTCTTATTCAACACTGACCCATGGCACCATATCTCTTGCTGCTGCCATCTCAGAAAATGGCCCAGTAGTCCGGGGTCTGAGCCTGAGGTACCTGGACTAGATTATCCAGTCTGTGGATAGCAAAACCTTCTTCCTGACCATCGTGAAACATCCGGCAGTCCAAGCTCTATGGCAGAGAGAAAAGGCTCATCTCCTACTGACTGTCCAGCAGCATACCTGTAGAACATAGAAGATCCTGTCACCCATCACTGTACTATTGGTACCTTTGTGTCCTGATGAGAAAATATCCCAACAGGGATATACAGGTATATGACACCCTTCCTGTCTCTGTTACATCATAATCACCACCAGAAAAGGGCATGTGGGAATCTGACCACAACACTTATGGATTGCAAATCTCCGGGTGTCTCATGTGACAAATTGGACTGTGACTAGGAACATCCTTCCACCAAACAGGTTCTAGAGCACAGGAAGAAATTACCTTCCACCAGATAGACCCATCTGCTGAAACTGCTGCAGGCAGGATACTTGAGCAATTCTAGAGAAATAAATGCTGAAGGGGCACAGAAACCCACTACTTCCTAGTAACTAAAACAGAAAGGAATAGAGAGGAAACCACTGTCCCTCTTGGAAGGATTAAACTGTGAGAACATCTGTCTGAAGTGGACCCAACTTTGTCCTATACTGCTTGCGTCCATACCAGCTCTAAGAGACTGGGAACTGTGGTAAACCCATCTGCAGTGGACAGGTAGAACAAGTCCTTGACATAGCCCAGCACAATAATAGTTAACGATCATGCTTTCAAACATTGCAGGAGTTTTCTGTTGGCAAGAATCTCTGTAGTCTGCCTAAAGCATGGGGGAACCACTCAGGTTAATATTCTATGAAGGGCTATCTCTTCTACCTACACCTGAATTGTGCCTATGAGCTGCCTTTACCTGGCCTGCTAGAGGCAATCCCACTCCCATCACCAACACAAAGACAACGTATCATTCCAGAAGGGGGTCTGCAAGCAGCCTTTCCTCACTGTGTACAGTGCCCCTTGAAGATCAAGGCACCAGCAATCAAACATTAGCCAAAGTTGTCTAAAAAGTTGAAACTTATGGCCCAGTGGAATGCCAACACCCTGTCTTTGGCATGACGGTCCCAATAGGCTAGGCTGACTAAGCCAGCATAGAGAACTATATACAACTGCCTTCTGATACCGGAGAGAATATCAGCGAAGGAAGAGGCAAGCAACTAGAGACCCAGGGACAGGGCAGAAACCCCCCACAGCACACTGATTTTTGTGATTTGAAGACCAGGGTCAACTGCATGTCAAACATGCCTTCCTGAGTGGCTGATCATGCAGGTTAGACTGATCATATAGCAGGATCTTAAAAAGTAATGCTGTAGAACTAGAACTAGCTTGTAAAGTTTATATCGCGCTTTGCAGGGAAGTCACTTGATTGCACCAATAAATTATCATATGGTGCTACCTTTAATCCTGATTGTTGTTGCATTGTAGTTACTATTGTTGCATTCTTCAGTTGTGCATTTTTTTGGGATGTTATTGATTAAGTGGCTGAACTCACCTACAGTATCTCTTACAGCCGGGATCTCTAACCTAATGACAGAGGCTGTCACCAAAGAGCTAGCTGTTGCCTCTCCTCCTGGTAAAAATGTAGGTCCCATTATTCTGTTTACATACCTGAAGTCTGATGGAATCTGGATTGGATTTTTTGTTTTTTTTTGTTTTCTTTTTCATTTTTGCACATTTCTGAATAAAGATTTGCTTCATCTTACAATTGTCGATTTGTAGTGTGTCCCCACAGGTGTATTTCCCTTTCAAACACTGTTCAGTTTTTCACCGGTATCCAGGAAGTGAAACTGACCGATCACATGGTTCTCATTGATGAATACAGTCAATGGGTTTAGCCGGTACCCCGCAGTACCCTTCATGGGAGAAGCGATCAGTTAATGGTAAATTTTAGTAAAGGAATTAAAGGGGCAGTGCAGAGTATATTGTCATTTTAATAAAATACAGTAACAAACTATATGAGGAGGTTTGAGGGAATGATAGACCTTGTTATGGGGCTGGCGTGGTGTTGGTGTGTTAGCGTGGTAGCATGGATGTGGCGTTCCTCATTGAATCAACAAACATCAACCAAATGTCTAAGTAAGTCTAAGTTTTTTTGAAATATGAATATACAATGAAACTTCATTACTTTGTGCCAGCAAGATTGGGGGGCCTGGTTCCGACATGCCACGTCAAGCCAAAACACTGCTTATGAGGCTTTCATCCAGTAACTTTCGCTGTAAAAATAATTTCACTGAACAACTCTGTCCACTGAATATAGTGAAATTATTTTTACAGTGAAACTTTCTAGTTCTACAGTATTGGAAAAATGTTCCATTTCTTAAATGACAAATACATTTCCTCTTGGGGATACAACATCATAGCCTGGGGCAGGACAGCTGCAGCTTGTCCACCCTGGCCCCTTGGAAACCTATCATGTACATAGTGCTAGAAAAATCCAGACATTCCTCCTTATAAATACAGTAACACCTTTGGGGAGTCAAAGCAGCACAGACCACAGTGGTTCACATCTAGTGTGTGGTAGAACATTGCATGGTGACCTAGAACAAAACAAAGCACAGAAGGGTGGGAGCCGAACCATTGCCCCTGGGTTCCAACTCCTACCCTTCCTTCTCAGTGGAATGTTCTTTCTCATTCAACAGATCAGGCTCCAATTAGTCAGGATTATAGTCATACCCCTTTAAATCCTCTGTTTTACCTGCCATCAAGATCAGGGCCGCCTACACATTAGGTGAGCTGGATTGCTCTGCACTGGTGCACCTGGACATGCCTGTAGCTACCCCTCCTTGACCTGAGGAATCCCCATGAAATCAAGTGTCTTTGCAGTCTAGGACTGCTGCTCGCTGGCATATCCAGCCGAGGATACCAAGTTGGATATTGTATAACTCAGCTTTACCACTGCCATCTGAGCCACATGTGCACTCCCCTCCAGCTCAAGGGTCTGCCTGGGACGGGCAGAAAAAAATGGTATATTAAATTTGGTATATACAGTGCAGACAACAGGTCTCTTGACAAAAGGGCCTCAAAGTTCCACAGCATGTCCTACTGTTCTTTGCCAGTGGTCTGTGAAAAGCCATGGTTTCACTAAGAACTACCTAAAAGGAAAAATGTTAATCGTTCTTGTATGAGACTGCACAGCATGCTTCTCTATCTGGCAGTTGGCAAGGATGAGAAAAAATAGGCACTTGCCTCCAAAATGGAAAGAACATTAACTACGAGATGCAGTTTCAATACACTGTACAATATAACACATATACATACTGTCACAACTGCCAAAAGCAGGCTCAACACACTGTACCATATAACACAAATAGATAATGTCCTTGTAAAAAGCCTGTACACACACACATTATATATAGCCGCATACATATTCTTTGCAAAGAAACTTCATTAAGACACCAGTTAAGGTTCAAGTTAACACATAAGTAGGGAAATGTGGCAATAGGATTTCCTACTCTAACTCCCCACCCCCACCCCCCAAGCAGCAAAGGGAAAAAATATAAGAGTTTTGGGTCTCCGGAATCTTGGTGAACCAGTGGTGGGATCTTCCTTCGGGTTGTCAACACTAATGCTTATCACTCCCTCCCAGCCCATAGCCTCCTGTCTGAAGCAGAAGGTACAGCTCCAAGCCAGGGCTTCATAGTGATACACCCTTCAAAGGTAGAGATGTATGTCTCGTTGCCAACAAAATCTGTTGTACCTTTGTTGTTTGCTCAGGGAACGGGGTGGGCATTAAGGTTGATGACTCCAAGGAAGACCACACCACACCACTGGTTCACCAAGACTCCAGAGACCCAAAACCCTAATGTTTTTTCCTTTTACTGCTTGGGGTTTTTTGTAAAAAATGTCCTTTTCTTTTGAGATAGTTAACTTGTATCCTCAGTCACGCAGGTCCCTTCTGGACCTGTATGAATACATGCAGATGTGCAGGGCCCTGCAAAACAGATACAGATGCGTGGAGCCCAAGGGAAGACTCCGTCCACCTACAGAAGTTAAAGGCCCTTTCGGGCCCTGCACTTCCATGCAGCAACAGATGTCAAGAATTCAGGGGTCTGTCTGGTGGGCTACAGAAGCACAGGGCCCTCTGTTCCCTGCTCTTCCATGCGGCCACAGATACAGACATGCAGGGCAAATAGCACATCTGTAAGTCAATGCACAAGACCCTCTGCCACCCACAGGTGATGAGGTGCAAGGCCCTAAACCAGGAGGCCAGTTGTCTTCTCTATATGGTACCCAGGCCTGTGCAGACAACCCTGCAGTTTTAATTCCCTGGCTGGGGGTGTCGTATAACAGCACCATCCTTGCACCCTCACCCCATCTAGCTGGGTCACTGAGTTTGACCAGGAACTCAGCTCACCGGCATAGGGTCATAAAGTATACCAGCTGAGGTGAGGACTAACACTACACCCAAAGTTTCTTAATAAATATGTATTTTTTTTTGGTCAATTTTGACACCTGGTTTTCAAGATTGTCATTTTATGATTCTCCTTACAAACATGACAAATAGCATTTATAGCATATTGGCTGAAATGTCATCTAGCACCAGAAGTGCAAAAACACGTCTCTTCCACGATTTCAGAAATTACACCTGTCATGTTTATGAGCTGGTGTAGAAAATGGCTATGTTGAAGGTTTGAAGTCAAAATATTGGAAATTAGCAAAGTTGTGAGTAAACGTTGAAATAGTGCAACATTCACACATAATCTAGGCATTCTACCATATTTGTATACCAAAGGTTCAGCATAGCCTTCTTATTACCCCACCTCATGACCCCAGTAGATGAAAATTCTCTCATCCCTGCTGAAATATGATTCCACCCACTGAAATGACATTGCGCACTGTCACAAACACACCCAGCAGGTCAGGCCCTCTGCTCCCATAGTGTCAACCTCCAAGCGCAGTAGTGTGAACAGGTAACAGACAGGGTAACCCTCCTGTCTGCTTGTGGGTCTGAATCACCTTTAGTCTCAAGTTCTGGGGGGATTCAAACTGTGAACCTTATGCTAGCATACCCAATGTACAGGCACAGATACATACCCTCTTAGGGATTGCGGGTACAATTTACACCCTGTTAGCACCTAGTCGGCTTCCAAAAATTAACCCTTAAAACTCTATAAAAGACCTTAGGTATATTCTTACCTTTTCCCAGTTTAGTAACACCATCATGCTTTTGAACAGTTTTTGTCAGTCTTAACCCTCTATACATCACACGCAAAAAGAGAACTTGCAGACACCCAAGCAGTCTTTCAAATAATATATTTACTAGAAATGGATAAAAATATGAAAAATGTAACACAGAACAATATATCAAAGAGCATACAATCATATAAAGATAAACAAGGAAAATTACAGACAAACTCCTACCAACATACAGTTAGACTTTTTCTATCTAATGTATTACCTCTATAAGTGCCTTAGATCTGTTTCTAGAGTCCCCAAAATGATATGACAAAAAGATCAGACACCAGTATTAGTTTGAACTGTGTCTCTCCACACCCATTCTGTGAGTCATCTAGTTCCTCATTTTAGAATATATAAAAAATTACAAACTGGATGTCCTATCAGGAGGTATATTACATAAGGTGACATCAGCAAAAACTCATTTCCCAAACATGACTCCTTAATTAACCATTTTCTCTTTGATCTTTGAGCAGTTCCTGTTTTCCGAAGGAACATTAAAGTTTTTTACAACTCTGCTGTATGTCACTTGGGTGCAAATATAGCCAACAGGAATCAGCTTAATGATGTCCTCCTATAATAAACTGTATATTTAGCTTCCCAACTTCAAGGCAGCAACAGGTCATAAACAAGGCCATAAAATGCAGTGTCTCAAGTAAGTTAATTACCTTACAGAGATGATCTGGTTTAATATATATCCTGTCATTTCACTGAAACCTGGTGGGGAGGCACCCATGGAAGCACTGTGACAAAACAATCATAACCAGCTGGCCAAGCGTCACAATCCTCCCCACCTAGACTGAATTTGGAGGCTCCATCCCCTGCATGGGATGAGCTTCCACAAGTCAGTTCACTCCTCATATAGATGCGACAGGCCATCGGCGTTCTGATTGGTCACTCCAGCCCTATGTATGATCGTCATGTCATACCCTTGCAAGGTAAGACTCCATCTTAATAGTCTACCATTAGTTTTTCCCATTTAGGTCAGCCAAACCAGGGGGTTGTGGTCCATTTGTACCTCAAAATGCTGCCTGTATAAGTATGGCTCTAACTTCTTTAGGGCCCACACTATGGCAAGACACACTTTTTCCACAGTAGAGTAAGCCTGCTCCCTGGGAAGTAACTTTTTACTCAGGTACACTACAGGGTGATCTTTCCCTTGGTTGGAGGTCTGACTCAGTACTGCCCCAATACCCACATCTGAGGTGTTAGTCTGGATTATAAAGGGTCTGCTATAGTCAGGACTTGTCAATACAGGAGCACTGCACAGTGCCTCCTTCAGTCTGGTAAAGGCTTTTTCACAGGCTGGTTCCCAGGTAATTTTATTAGGCATATTTTTCTTGACCAGGTCAGATAGGGGAGCAGCCAGGGCACTGTAATTGAGTACAAATTTCCTATAGTACCTTGCTGTTCCTAGAAAACTCCTGACCTGCTTCTGCATTTCTGGTCTGGGCCATGCCTTGATCACCTCTATTTTTAGTGGCTAGGACAGAGCTGTCCCCGGCCTACAACATGCCTGAGGTATGCGACTTCAGCCATGGCCGCCTGGCACTTCTCAGCTTTGACAATGAGCCCGACCCTGTGTATCCTGCCCAGCACTTCCCTAAGGTGGGACAGGTGTTCCTCCCAGCTGGCACTAAAGATGGCAATGTCATCCAGGTATGCCTTGACGTATTCCTCAGCACCATTTAACACCTGGTTCACCAAACTTTGGAAAGTGGCCAGGGCGTTCTTCATTCCAAAAGGCATTACTTTAAATTCAAATAAGCCTATCGGAGTGATGAAGGCCGACCTCTCCCTAGCTCTGTCAGTTAACTCTACCTGCCAATACCCCTTTGTCAGGTCAACAGTTGTAAGGTATGTTGTCCCTCCCAACTTTTCCAGGAGTTTGTCCATCCGGGGCATCGGGTGGGCATCTGACTTTGTGACTTCATTCAGTCCATGATAGTCCACACAGAAATGAGTAGAGCCATCTGGCTTGGGCACAAGGACTACGGGTGAGGCCCAGAGGCTGTGGGATCTCTAGATTACCCCTAAATCCAGAATTTCCTCCACCTCCCTCCTAATGTCCTTTTGGACAGCCTCTGACACCCTATATGCTGTCTGCCATATGGGCATCTGTGTCCCTGTCTCCACATCATTCGTTGCTAAGGGGGTTAGTCCTGGCTTGGTGCTAAACAGTGGGGCAAAATCTGCTAGAACCTCCCTTACTTCCTGGATCTTGTCCGGGGCCAGCTGGGGTGACATAGAAATATAGAAATATAGACTTTGATGGCAGATAAGGACCGCTTGGCCCACCTAGTCTGCCCATTTCCCTACCTAGAGGATAAACTGCAGATCCTATTTAACCAACAGCCTATTTCTTCCTACCTCCCACAAAAATTGCCTTATGTCTGTCCCATGCATTCTTGAATTCTCCCACAGTTTTAGACCCCACAACCTCCTCAGGGAGACTGTTCCATGCATCCATCACCCTCTCTATGAAAAAATCCTTCCTCATATTGCCCCTGAGCTGTCCCCCCTCTATCTTCAAATTGTGTCCCCTTGTTCTTGCACATCTCTTTTTCTGAAAGATGATACCCTCTTGGACTTTGTTGATTCCACTGAGGTACTTAAACATTTCTATCATGTCCCCCCTCTCCCTCCTTTCCTCAAGAGTATACATATTAAGCTCCTTTAGTCTCTCCCCGTATGGCTTCTCTTGCAGACCCTGCACCATTTTAGTTGCCCTCCTCTGAACTGCCTCCATCCTGTCTATGTCCTTGCGGAGATGGGATCTCCAGAACTGGACGCAGTACTCCAGATGGGGTCTCACCAACTGTCTATACAGAGGGATAACAACTTCCTGTTTTCTGCTGGTGATTCCTCTCCCTATACATCCCAGTATCCTTCCAGTCCTCCCTACCACCTTCTCACATTGCTTGCCAACCTTAAGGTCATCTGATATGATTACCCCCTGGTCCCTTTCCATTTTTGTTGTTGTTACTACCTCCCCCACATTGTGTAATCTTCCCCAGGGTTTTTGTTTCCCAGGTGCATTATTTTGCACTTCTTTGCATTGAATCCAAGCTGCCATACTTCTGATCATTCCTCCAACCTTGCCAAGTCCCTTCTCATCCCTTCCACGCCTCCTTGTATATCAACCCTGTTGCAGATCTTTGTGTCATCTGCAAAGAGGCATACTTTCCTTCAGTCCCTCTGCAATGTCACTTATAAAGACATTAAAAAGGACTGGACCCAGTACTAAGCCTTGCGGTACCCCACTAGTAACCCCTCTTTCTTCAGAGTGGACTCCATTTACAATTACTTTGTGTGTCCTGTTGTCCAGTCAATGTTTAACCCAGGCTACCTCCCTGGGACCCACTCCCAGGCTGGTTAATTTGACTATTAATCTTTTGTGCGGGACTGTGTCAAATGCCTTGCTAAAGTCTAGGTAGGCCATGTCCACAGCTCCTCCCTGGTCTACTACTTTGGTCACCCAGTCAAAGAAATCAATTAGATCTGTCTGACATGACCTTCCCACTGTGAACCCATGCTGCCTTGGGTCCCATGCCCCACTGGCCCCTAGGTACTCAACAATTCTTTCCTTCAGAAGTGATTCCATCACTTTCCTACCACAGAGGTCAAACTGTCAGGTCTGTAGTTTCCTGCCTCTGTCTTGGTCCCTGTTTTGTGAAGGGGAATCACATCTGCCTTCCTCCAGTCCTCAGGTACTACACCATCCTCCCATGATTTGTTAAAAAGGGTAGTCAGTGGTGTCACTAGTTCTCTGCTTAATTGTTTTAGAATTCTGGGGTGAATTCCATCTGGCCCCATTGCTTTGTCCACCTTCAGTTTTAGGAGTTCTTTCACAACCCTTTCTTCTGTGAAAGGACTGGAATCAAACCCTTATCCAGAGTGCTTCTGTTAATTGGGTTAAGCACAGCCCCACCTCCTCTTTTGTGAATACTGAACAGAAGTATTCATTCAGTATCCCTGCTTTTTCACTGTCCCTCTCTGCCCACCCACTGTCCATTCTAATTAGCCTCACTATCCCTCCCTTTGTCTTTCTACACTCCCTGATATACCTATAAAAGGTTTTATCCCCCTTCTTAACCGAGTAGGCTATCTTTTCCTCAGTTTGGGCCTTTGCTATTCTCACTACCCCCCTGCTTCCTTCTGCCTTAACTGGTACAGTTATCTATCCTGCTCCTTCTGTGTTTCCTTATACTTCCTAAATGCTATCTTTTTCTCCCTAACCTTCACCGCCACCTCTTTTGAGAACCACAGTGGCTTTTTCTTTTGTTTTGATTTGTTTATTTGCTTCACACAAAGGTTTGTTGCCTCTGTGATGGCAGTTTTGATATTTCCCCATTGTTGCTCCACCCCTCCTTCTAGCCTGTTTGCTAGTGCTTTTCTAAGGCACTCTCCCATCTTGCCAAAGTCAGCCCTCCTGAAGTCCAGAACCCTCACTTTTGTATGGCTTGACTCTGTAGCTGAGTGTATCATGAACCACACTGTTTGGTGGTCACTTGTTCCCAAATGGCTACCCACACCTAGATCTGAAATACTCTCACTGTCCCCCTTTGAGAGTACGAGGTCTAAGATTGCTCCCTCATGAGTAGGTTCCAAAACTAGCTGTCTGAGGCGTGCCACCTGAAGGGCATTGAGAATGGCCCTGCTTTTGGATGTGGCTGCAGCAAAGGTGCTCCAGTTAACATCTGGCATATTAAGGTCCCCCATCAACAGTATCTCCTCTTTCTCTGCCATCCTAAGTATGCCTTCTATCATATCCTTGTCCATTCCCTCCCCCTGACATGGGGGTCTGTATACAACCCCTGTGTGGATTGTGGTGCCATTTCCAGTCTCTAAGGTGACCCACAGTGCCTCCTCTCCTCCCTGTTTACTCTTGTCCAGTTGCTTTTATCCCTTCCCTCACATAGAGAGCTACTCCACTCCCTCTTCTCCCCTCCCTGTCTCTCCTGTAGGTTGCGTACCCTGGTATGTTAACATCCCAGTCATGGTTCTCTGTGTACCATGCTTCTGTGACTGCTACGATATCCAGCCATCCCTCTTCCATCAAGGCCACCAGTTCAGGGAGCTTGTTGCCCAGACTATGGGCATTGATACTCATTACCCTCCATTTCTTGATGGCCTTACCCCTTTTTTCCCCATCCCTGTCCTTATTGCATTTGTCACTTTCTCCATTTACCCCAGCGCTTCTCCCTATTGACATCTCTATGTTGGTGTCTACCTCACTTAGTGCCCTGATTTATTTGGGGGGGCTAGGATTTCCCTGCTCCTCTCCAGTGCTTCCCCACTTGGCTAGTTTAAATGCTTGCCAATGAAGCATTTAAACCTATCACCTAGGATCCTGGTTCCTCTCCTGGACAGATGCAGACCATCACACCAGTATATGCCCACATTCTTCCAGGTGGACCCCCAGTCCCCAGTGAAGCCAAATCCCTGAGCTCTGCACCAGTTTTTCACCCACTGATTGGATCCCATGATGTGGAGCACCCTAACCTCACCTGTGCCATAGACAGGCAACACCTGTGAGAAGGTTACCATGCATGCTATTTGTCTAAGGCCCCTCCCCATCTCCACAAATGCTTCTTGCACTGCTCTGATCCCTTTCTTAGCCAGGTCATTTGTCCCTAGGCGGACAATGACATCCAGCTCCCTCCCCTGTGCAAATCTTTCTACACTTAGTTAATGTCACAGATAATTCCATTCAGCCACCTGTGACAAGCACCTAGATAACTACACAGATAACACAGATAACAGGTAACAATTCAGTTTAACTGCCTCCACAGAGGACTCCCACTGTTTTCTTTCAGCAAGTCCAGAAGGGGGTCTCTTTCAACCGTCCCCTCCTCAGGACTACATACTGCAAACACCATGTCAGTCCTATTAGCATATGGCTTCATCATGTTGACATGGTACCTTCTTTCTGTATGTCTTCTGTCAGGTAATTCTATGATATAGTTCACGTCATTTACCTTTCTAACTACTTTGTATGGTCCTGCCCACTCAGTTTGCAGCTTGTCTTTCCGGACTGGAATAAGGACAATGATTTCCTGACCCACCGTGTATGAGCCAGCTCTGGCTCTATGGTCGTACCGCACTTTTTGTTTCTGTTGGGCAGCTGCCAGGTTGCTCTGGGCTCTCCCCATAAGCTCCTTCAGCATTTCCCTAAACCTAAGGATGTAATCCACTATGGGAGTGCCCTAGGTGGTGTGCTTGCCTTCCTAGTCCTCCTGGATTAAGTCCTAGGGGCCCACGTACCAGGTGTCCATATAAGAGTTCAAAGGGGGAAAATCCTGTTGACTCTTGGGGCACCTCACTGTATGCAAACAACAGGTGGGGAAGGTATTTCTCTCAGTCCCTCCCACGCTGTTCAGCAAATGCTTGGAGCATTGACTTCAGGGTACCATTAAATCTTACCACAAGCCGATTGACTTGTGGGTGACAAGGTGTCGTGTGCCTCTGCACCACCCCACACTTCTCCCACAAACATTTCATCAGGTCCGACATGAAGGAACCCCCTTGATCAGTGATAACCTCCTGTGGAAACCCAACATGGGAGAAAATCCCAAGTAGGGCATCTGCCACTTTTTGTCCTCCGTGAGGATAGGGTGACTGTCTCTGGATACCGGGTGGCATAATCCACCACAGTCAGGATTAACCTCTTCCCAGAGGAGCTGGGGATATTTAAAGGACCCACAATATCCATTCCCACCCTCTGGAATAGCTCCTCCATTATGGGCAATGAAATTAGGGTGGCTTGGGTTTCCTTACCTACCTTCCCTATTTCTTGGCACTGGTGATGAGACCTATAATACTCCTTCACCTGCTGGGTGAAGTTGGGCCAATAGAAATTCTGGGCCAACTGCTGCATAGTGCGTGCGGTTCCCAGATAACCAGACAAGGGAATATCATGTGCAGTCTTGAGCAACTGCTTATGATATCCCTGGGGAATGACAAGCTGCCTGCCTATCACCCCTCCCTCTGTCTTCACAGCCTGAGTATACATCAGTCCATTTTCCCAATAAACGTTATGTTTACCGTCACCTCCCTGTGCTCCATCAGAGTCTGCCTAAGCCCTCAGCTTCTCTAGACTAAGGTCACTTTTCTGAGCAGCTGCAAACTCCTTACACATTCCCAAGGCATGGGACAGGTCCCCTTCAGTCTCTAAACTAGGGTCCCTAGCGCTAGCATCAGGGCACTCAGGATCACTGTCATCCCTAACCCTCTGACAATGGGTCACCCCTCCTTCTTCAGAGTAACCCTCCATAGCTGTATGGTTAACTACTACTGTGGAAATTTCTACCCCCTTTTCATTAGTCTCCGTATCAGAAGACTCAGGCTTTGGAACCAGCCTCCGAGTGGTTTTCACAAAGGCTTCTGTGGGGTCCAGGGAACTACAATTTTCCCTTGCCGCTTGGCTACGGGTAACTGCACACACCATCGCCTGTTTGAGATTGTTGCCAAGGATGACGTCAACTGCTAAAGTTTCAGCTACAGCCACCTGTTGCACAGTTCTCCCTGTTTCACCCCAGTCTAGGAGAATACTAGCGAGTGGCAATGTGGTGGTCTCACCAGTGAACCCTTGCACAGTTACAAATGTATTGGGTATAAGCTGACCAGGCTCTACCAGATCCCCTTTTACCAGCATCAGGAATGCCCCCATGTCCCTTAACCCTTGTGTCTGTACCCATTCACTGTGACTGGGTGCATATGTTTCCTCATGTTCACAGACATGCTTCCAGGGACACACAAACAACCCACTTCTTTCCTAGCCTCATTCTGTGTATTGCTTGCCCTTTTGGGACACTGTCTGGCAATATGCCCAGTTTCTTTACAGACTCTACATTCATTTTTTTTCTCAGGGAAATCTTTTTTCTGAAACCTGGGGCTAACTGGTTTCGGTGGAGGCAGTGAGGGTTTTAGCTGCCCTGAAGGCATGCTTTTCCCTTTCTGTGCTGCCACACCCACTCCATTCACTCTCAGAGCAGGTATGCTCTTGGCATAGTGGTCCGAGAGTTCAGCAGCCTCTTGCACTGTTTTGGGATCTCGGTCCTCCAGCCAGGTTTTCAGCTCTGCTGGGCATGCCCAAAAAAACTGTTCTAACAAAATAGCATTTTCAATTTTATCTACAGAGTTTGCTTCAATTCCTCCCCACCAACATTTTAAAAACTGACGTTTAGTGGCTAGCTCCTCATAGCTCATATCAGGGCTTCTCCTGAGCTTACAAAATTTAGCTCTGTATGCTTCTGCAGTTAAATCAAACTTTTTTAAAAGTGCAGCTTTAAGTTGCTGTAATCATTACTGTCGTCACTGTCCATTTGACCCAATGCATCCCGAGCTTTCCCGGTAAGTAGAGGGGATAGCTGGAAGCTCCAGGACCCTCTAGGAATTTTAGCCTGAATATAAACTTTTTCAAGGGAATTTAAAAAGGCATCCATATCCTCCCCCTCTTTAAATTCAGATATCAATTTGGAATTCAATTTGTAAACCAGTCCTGTAGTTCCAGTTAAAACCAAGCCACTTACCTGCTCTGGTGTGGGTGGTTGGAGTCATAGCTTCTCAAGTTCATGTCACCTCTGGTGCTCACACTCCTCATGGTCTGCCTCTACTGTTCACACTCCCTCTTCTCCTCTGCAGCTCGCTGGTCTCGCTTCTCTTCTTTCTGGAACTCCAGCTCCATTCTGCATGACTCAATCTGCAGCCTAATTGCTTCTGACTCTAGAATGCTGGTGACCTTCCCCTGCTGCTGTGGCCCTTCGTATGCACTGGCTGTGCTGTCCTCACCACTGGATCCAGACACTGCACTGGCCACTAGCCCCTCCATGCCCAAGGTTTGGTCTTTTTCAGTCACAGTCTGTGACTCGATGCTCTGGGCATCTGCTACCATCAGGGCATCCACAAGGTTCTGCTTGGTGGCTCTCACCTCGTGCAGGACTCCTCTGTCCTACACAACTGCCTCAAGTAGTCTGCAGTGTACCCGCTGTAGTTAGAAGTTATCTTCTTCCCTAACTACTGCTACTCTAACTTGCACTTTAGAAAAAAAAATCAAACAGGTAGGAACTTTGCTGTATGCAAAATTATATAGTTCTGCTTCCTTTTTTAAAAAGAAATCACTGCCTTATTTTGCAAGTGAGCTGTTCAGTATTAAGCTGACACACTGAACAGTTAAAGCTTGTGTTACCAATTTTATCCACACCACTGCCAACCAAATCTGTCACAAACACACTCAGCAGGTCTGGCCCTCTGCTCCCACAGCGCCAACCACCGAGCACAGTAATGTGAACAGGTAACAGACAGGGTAACCCTCCTGTCTGCTTGTGGGTCTGAATCACCTTTAGTCTCAAGTTCTGGGGGGATTCAAACTATGAACCTTATGCTAGCATACCCAATGTACAGGCACAGATACGTACTCTCTTCAGGGATTGTGGTACAATCTTATGCCGGGGGCACCCAGTCAGGCTTCCAAAATTAACCCTTAAAAATCTATAAAAGACATCAGCTATATTCTTAACATTTCCCAGTTTAGTAACACCATCAAGCTTTTGAACAATTTTTGTCAGTCTCAACCCTCTATACATCACATGCAAAAAGAGAACTTGCAGACACCCAGACAGTCTTTTAAATAGTATGTTTACTAGAAATGGATAAAAATATGAAAAATGTAACACAGAACAATATATCAAAGAGCATACAATCACATAAAGAAAAACAAGGAAAACTACAGACAAACTCCTACCAACATACAGTTAGACTTTTTCTATCTAATGTATTATCTCTATAAGTGCCTTAGTTAGATCTGTGTTTCTAGAGTCCCCAAAATTATATGACAAAAAGATCAGACACCAATATTAGTTTAAACTGTGCCTCTCCATGCCCCCTTCTGTGAGTCCTCTAGCTCCTCCTTTTACAATATAAAAAAAATTACAAACAGAATGTCCTATCGGGAGGTATATTAAATAAGGTGACATCAGCAAAAACTCATTTCCCAAACATGACTCCTTAATTAGCCATTTTCTCTTTGATCTTTGAGCAGTTCCTGTTTTCTCAAGGAACATAAAAGGTTTTTACAACTCTGCCATGTCACTTAGGTGAAATATAGCCAACAGAAACCAGCTTAATGATGTCCTGTCCTGTAATAAACTGTATATTTAGCTTCCCAACTTCAAGGCAGCAACAGGTCATAAACAAGGCCATAAAATGCAGTGTCTCAAAGTTAATTACCTTACAGAGATGATCTGGTTTAATATATATCCTGTCATTTCACTGAAACCTGGGGGCACCAATAGAAGCACTGTGACAATCACACACTATATTTTTATATTACAAATATCATCCAACAATCATAACCAGCTGGCCAAGCATCACATGCACCACAGGTGTGAAAACAGATTTTGGCCTAGATTTGAAAAATGACATCTATCACGTTCATGAGGTGGTGTGAAAAAATGGCTATGTTGAAAATTTGGGGTAAAAATATTTAAAATGATCAAAGTTACAGGCAAGCATAGAAAAATGACAACATATGCTCAGAACATTGCCATTTTTACACATTTTGTCCCCAAATGTTCAACATAGCTTTCATGTGACCCCACCTCATAATCAAGGATGGTAACAATTTTTAAATCCTGCTCAAAGGGTGATTTCACCAATGGCCTCAAAATTGACTTTTGGGACTGATTTGCATAATTCCACTACAATTGGTCATGAGGTGGAGTCCCAAAAAGACCATGTTGAAAATCTGGGGTCAAAATATGCAAAAACGACAAAGTTATGCATCAATATTCAAAACCCCATTGAAATGCACTGAACCTCACTTACCTTAGTTTCTCATACAGCAATCATCAGTTCCAGCAGCAAGATGTGTCTTGATTGAAGAGTGGATTTTCCTTGTGGGACATGTTCAGGAGAGTGAGGGTGTGTTGGGGTGTGATGGGGGTGTGGTGGGTGGGTTGGTGCTGAGTAGAAAATTTGGGTGGGTGGTCAGATTGGCAAGGGACCATTTTCTTTTTTGCAGTTAAAAAACAATGAGGGACAGTTTTCTTTTTTAAGGGGATAGTGAGTGACATTCTGACACTGAGGATTTGACACCTCAGTGTCTGGCTACTGTTTGGTGGCACCAGGGCTGAGCACCCCAGTGCCACCATTATATACTGGGAATTGAGGGGACCTGGAGGGAAGGGGGATAAACAGAAGCAGTACCAGGAATGGGCACCCCAGTCCACTTAAGAAAAATATAAATTAGATAGACAGCTAGATAGAGATAGACAGACAGACAGATAGATAGGTAGGTAGATAGGTAGGTAGATAATACATACATAGAAAGAAGCAGACAGAACAGGGGATCTGTGGTTCATTGCTACCACTGAAGCCTGCAGCAGGACTCCTGCTGCAGCTGCAGAACTAAAGAAAGTCCTGCTGTTCTCATACAGAGAACACGGGTGAATGGCTCCTCTTGCTAAGCTGTGCACCCCAGATTTTGGAGTGCACAGGAAAGGTATTGCTGTCCATTACTGTATTTAGAACAACAAACATCAGAATCTAGCAAAACAGGTCCCCTTTAGGTAGCTTCAGGTGTTTGCTTTTTTTAAATTACACCATTTTATGTATTTTCTGTGTTTTTTTTTTTTGAAGGGAAAAAAACAAGTTGGTGGGTCTCACGGAACAAAAAAACAAGAGATCACCCCTAAGTCTCCGGTCCTCAAGTGACATTAGGTTAAACTTCAATAGTCTTTCCTCATAAAAAAGAGATTTGGTAGATACTACAGCTTTAGTAACTCTTCTCTGAACTCTCTCAGTTCTAATTATGTTGTTTTTTTCTAAATGGTCTCCAAAGCTGAGAAACGAAATCAAAATGAGGTCTTACATAAGCTCTATATAAAGGCAACAGAATGGCTGTGTTTTTTGAAGAAATATTATGGCGGATAGCCCACCATATTTTGTTCACTTTACTGATAATATTTGTGATATGATCACCAAAGTTAAGACATGAATCAACAATGATCCCCAAATCTCTTTCACTAGCTTTACTAGTTAATATATTACCATAAAGATAGTATTGTTTTTTTGGATTATTTTTACCAAAATGTAGAACACTGCTTTTCGATACATTAAAGATTAAATTCCATTTTATGGACTAGGCCTCCAGTTAACTCAGATCTTCCTGGATAGTTTTATGGTCTTCTGAAGTCATACAGATGTTAACAAGTTTGCAATCATCAGCATATCTTGAAATATTACTCTGAATACTGTTATATATAAATATGATTCCGTGACATTTTCAGAACATAAAAAAGAATTATGAAATATAAAACTAACTAATGGTCCCAACGCCATACATTCTTTAATAATGACCAGTTCACGACATAATACAATGTCCAGAGTATTAGAACCTTGAGTCGGAAATGTTACAGGAATGAATTAATATAAAGATCTGTAAAATTAATGGGGCCAAAACAGATCCTTGTGGAACACCGCTTTCTACATATTTCCAGGCTGATGTATATCTGTCAATTATCACTCTCTGCCTCCCATTTGATAACCAGTTTGAGATCCACTTAATGTATACATGCTTGATGTTGTAAAGCTGTACCTTTTGGATTAAGGCCCAATGGGGAACTGAATCAAAAGCATTTTTGAAGTCTAACAGGATGACATCACAACAGTTACCCTTATCCATATTTTCACTAATGAAGTTATAAAAGCTAACCAGATTTGTTGTACAAGATTGACCTTTAATAAACCCTTGTTGGGATTGATCTAGGCCCAACACAACTGAGCTCAGGTCTTCTTTAATAATACCCTCCAGTATTTTACAAAAAATAGGGGTTAAACTAATAGGGCAATAGTTATCCGGTGAGCTCTTAGTACCTTTTTTAAACAGGGGGATCACATTTGTTTGCTTCCATTCATTAGGCACCATTCCTGTATTTAGACTTTTATCAAAAAGGATTTTGAGAGGTATATATAGATGATCTCCCATAACAGAGATTAGATTTCCAGAAATGCCATTAGGGCCAGCGGAAGAACCTTTCTTAACTTCATATAATTTGTTTTTAATAGTGTACAAAGAGATGTCTATATTATAAGTAGAATGACATTCTAAAACAGTGTGGTTGTCCACATCATTATTAATATTAAAGGCTTTATAGAAGCGAGTATTAAAGAAAATCTACAATTTCCTTAGGCTGCTGAAGAACTAGAACATTAATAACAATTGGACCTACTCTGCATTCTTGTTTTTTCATGGAGTTTATATAACTGAACAACATTTTACAGTCCCCCTTCGTTGCATGTAGGGCCAGAGATCTTTCCATATTAAGTTTTGCCTTTTTAATTTCCTTTTTGCATTTTCTTTGAATTTTTTTAAATGCCATTAGTGTTCTATCACACTCATTTGCACTATACTTCTTATAATATCTGTTTTTCTTCTTAATTAGTTTGTGTAATCTGATATTGAACCATTTTGGGTGAGAAAGAGATTTATTTTTTATGTATTCTAGGTATAAATTTGTTTGCAACACCGTAATAATATACGTAAAGGACTTCCATACATCCTCAATATTATCCTGATTCAGATGAGTATGCCAATCAATATCTGCCAAATATGTATTGAGGGCTGGAAAGTCTGTTTTATTGAAAGCAAATGATTCTGTGACATTTTCAGAACATAAAAAAGAATGATGGAATATGAAACTAACTAATAGTCCCAATGCCATACATTCTTTAATAATGACCAGTTCACTACATAATACAATGTCCAGAGTATTAGAACCTTGAGTCGGAAATATTATATGTTGATTTAAATTAAGCTCTTTGCATATATGCAAGAAGTATTTAGACATACTGGACCTAGCAGAATTATTAACCCAGTCAATGTCTCTTAGGTTAAGATCCCCCATAAATAAGATGTTCCCTAGATCAGCAGCCGATACCATTTCTGAGATAATATCATTTAATACTACAAGATTTGAATCAGGTGGCCTGTAGCAAAGTCCTAAAACAAGGTGTTTATTATTTTGATATTTCATATTCAACCATACAGTCTCTGATGAACTAGAATCTTTTTTAATTTTGTTAGATATATCATATACTAACAGAGACAGGGAAGTGAAAAAAAAGCAACTCCACCCCCTTTTTGGTTTGATCTACTTAAATGGAATAGTGTGTAACCTGGAACACACACCTACCAAATCTGATCGACAGGCCACCAGGTTTCTGTAATACCTACTATATGAATTTTCTCACTGCTTATTCTTAATACTAGTTTGTCCATTTTGTTGCCTAAACTACCAGCATTCAAAAGCAGGAATTTTAAATCATGATTCTTTGATTGTTTGGAAATGCCATGATTTGTCAGCATAGAGTCAGATATCTGTGTTTCCCCCATTCCTACTAGTTTAAATTAATTGAAGGAACCATAGTTTGAAAATTCTGGCAGAGACTAATTGCACTCTGTTTATTCAAGTGCAAACCATCTCTTGCATACTTAACAAGACTGTTATTGAATTGTGACCAATGATAAAAGAAAACGATGTTATTTGAAGAGCACCAGTTTAGTAATCTGGCATTAATTCTCTCAATGGTATTATTCTTTCCACGTTTAGCTCGAAGAACGGGAAGAATCCCAGAAATAAAAACATTGCAGTTCTTTAACTTAATCTTTTTCCCCAACTCAATTAGCTCAATACAATATATTTTTCATGTGTATAACCCGTGTTGTTTGTACCAACATGGATAATAGCATTAGAAGGTCTAGTTATAAGTGAGTCCACTCTAAGTGCAATGTCCTCAATTTTGGCACCAGGAAAACAAAGCACAGAAATCTGATTACTCTCTGAGTTATTAACATAGGAGTTTATGTATTTTACTATGGAATCTCCAATTATGAGGGTAGGAAGGTTGCCTGACAAAGTTGAATCATTCATATCTTGTTCAAAATGCTCATGATGTAAATTGCTATATCTATTATGAGATAGAAAGCCCTGATCTTTTGGATTTAACATTTTGGGGGATCTAAGGGCACTGAGCGGACATAATCTGCTCTCTTCTCCTTTTTGTACTTATGTTTGGGAATTTCTTCCCATGTTTCATCTGGAGTTAAATCAGAAGCACAATCTCTACTTCTTTTATTAGAAGCTAAAGGGGCAGAGGTGCAAATAGATTGTAATAATGAAGGAGATTGACTATCACAAATTTCTGATTCTTTGTGATTAGGTTTAATTACTGAGACAGTATTTTCAATTAGAGATTGATGATCAGTCACATGTATAGAGTTAACAACCTGTGAAGGATTAATCTCATGTACAGAGTCAGGGACTATGGGAAGGTTTCTGACCATGTTTTCCAAAACATTCTGAAGCTCCTTAATTTCTTTGGCAGCCTGACGCTCATTAGTAAAGGTTACAATTTTATTTTTCATAGAGTTTATCTCCAAGCACTAAGAACAGCATATATCTGCAGGTAAACATGTGACTGCCAGAGCATTACATAGTACATGATTACAAGCAGTTCAAACAGATTAGATATGACCTGACCGGAGAGTAAACAACTTTGTCTGAACAACAGCCTCACACATTTTGATATATTTAGCTCACGATTACTTGAGTGAACAGGTGTAGTGGTCTTCACAGTGGTTTTAACCTGCTTGCATGCTACTTATCTAGCCTACTATCCTGCTATTCCCGCTAGACATGCTCGTTACGTGCTCAGAGATGAGCGTGTCTCTGCATGTGTCTGTGCGCTTGCCCAAGTGTGCTCGCTCCACTCGTTACTGTGAGTGATTTGTAGATAGGGAACCCAGAAGTCACAGGTCAGGTAACCAATACCTGGCATCCCTACCTATGAGCTGCAGGTACTGGGAGTTTCAAACTGAGCTCACTTAGGCTGTTGTCTCAGTTTTAAAAACACTATAAAATGTTAGATTGCACATATGCATTTACTGAGTTAATTATGTAAATAATGTTAGAGGGTTAAACAACTAGATTTGGAGTGATGGGATACCTGTTGTTAGCACTGTGGTGAAGGGGAAAGGTCTTAGTTTTTGGGTAAAGAGAGAAGAATGTTTAACATGAAAAGGATAATGATTTGTGACATTTTCAATTTATCTAGAACCAACACTGTTTGGGCTTGATGAAGTAATGACGTCAGCTACGGAACTGTCTCCCTGATGACCTAGTGTAGATTTGAAGAAAATAAAAAAGTGTTTTTGCTTGAAAAAAACTTGGTTTTGACTGGGGTTCATTCTCACATGTGACAAAACATTCAGTACCTCTACAAGTAACTCCAGTCAATTCTTTCTGAAACTCTACTATCATTTCATTGCTAACATGCTTTTTTGGCTTAGGAGGACATTTAGTACCAGGCCCGGTGACATTATTATTGTCGCTGTTCTTATTAGTAAGTATGATTCATATTGTCATATGTGCAGCAGCATTGTGCTTCCTTTTAATAGACTGAGAAATACGAGACATAGCAGTGGCAGGAATGGATATTGTTTCACTAACTGTTGCAGAGACACACAATGTAGCTATGTAACAATAAATGACAGGGCTCAGGGCACCTAACAAACAGTGTAATAAAGACTAAGTGGCTTTCACTAAATGCTGCAGAGACACACAGTATAGCTATGTCATAGTAATAAATGACAGAGCTTGGGGCACCTAGCAAACAGTGTAATACAGCCTAAATGGCTTTCACTATGCTGCAGAGAGACACAGAGTGTAGCTATGTCATAGTAATAAATGATAGGGCTCGGGGAACCTAACAGTATAATACAGCCAGCCTAAATAGTTTAAACTACGCTGCAGAGAGACACAGTGTAGCTATGTTACAGTAATAAATGACAGGGCTTGAGGCACCTAACAAACAGTGTAATACAGCCTAAATTACTTTCACTATGCTGCAGAGAGACACACAGTGTAGAAACATAGAAACATAGAGGTTGATGGCAGATAAGGACCACAAGGCCCATCCAGTCTGCCCATTTTTTCTACCTTATGAATGTGCCACACACCTGTACACTGTCAATGACCTATCTATCCATATTCATCTGTATTGCTCCCTTATGCCTATCCCATGCCTGTTTGAAGCCCTGCACTGTATTCATAGCCACCACTTCCTGAGGTAGGCCATTCCATGCATCCACCACTCTTTCTGTGAAAAAGAATTTCCTCACATTCCCCCTTAATCGGCCTCCCTCTGTTCTCATGCTGTGTCCTCTTGTCCTGCTATTTTTCTTATATTTAAACATGTTAGAATCTTTCACCTTATTAATGCCCTTAAGGTGTTTGAATGTTTCGATCATATCACCTCTCTCCCTCCTTTGCTCAAGGGTACATATATTGAGCTCCATTAATCTGTCCTCATATGTCTTCTGATGCAGTCCCTGCACCATTTTGGTTGCCCTTCTCTGGACTGCCTCAATTTGGTTAATGTCCTTGTGAAGGTGTGGCCTCCAGTACTGCATGCAGTACTCCAGATGGGGCCTAACCAGTGTCTTGTAAAGAGGGATTATTACCTCCCTCTTACAACTTGTGATACCCCTACTAATAGAAACATAGAAACATAGAATTTGATGGCAAATAAAGACCGCTTGGCCCACCCAGTCTGCCCATTTCCCTACCTAATGGATAAGCTGCAGATCCTAGTTAACCAGCAGCCTACTTCTTTCTACCCCCACCCCCTAGAATTGCCTTATGGCTGTCCCATGCATGCTTTAATTCAACCACTATTTTTGACTCCACAACCTCCTCCGGAAGGCCGTTCCATGCATCCACAACCCTCTCTGTGAAAAAATACTTCCTTACATTACTTCTGAGCCGCCCCCCATCTTCAAATTGTGCCCCTTGTTCTTGCACACCTTTTTTTTTGAAAGATGCTACCCTCTTGGACTTTGTTGATTCCCTTGAGGTACTTGAAAGTTTTTATCATGTCCCCCCTCTCCCTCCTTTCCTCGAGGCTATACATATTAAGCTCCTTTAGTCTCTCTTCATATGTCTTCTGGTGCAGACCCTGCATCATTTTAGTTGCCCTCCTCTGGACAACTTCCATCTTGTCTATGTCCTTGCAGAGATTGGGTCTCCAGAACTGCACACAGTACTCAGATGGGGTCTCACCAGCTGTCTGTACAGAGGGATAACAACTTCCTGTTTTCTACTGGTGATGCCTCTCCCTATGCATCCCAGTATCCCCCCAGCCCTCCTTACTGCCCTCTCACATTGCTTGCCCACCTTTAGGTCATCTGATATGACTACCCCCAGGTCCCTTTCCATTTTTGTTGTTGTTAGTATCTCACCCCCCATTGTGTACTCTTCCCCTGGGTTTTTGTTTCCCAGGTGCATTACCTTGCACTTCTTAGCATTAAATCTAAGCTGCCATACATTTGACCATTCCTCTAACCTTGCCAAGTCCCTTCTCATCCTTTCCACCCCACCTTGTGCATCAACTCTGTTGCAGATCTTTGTGTCATCTGCAAAGAGACATACTTTTCCTTCCAGTCCCTCTGCAATGATGCTTACAAAGACATTGAAGAGGACCGGTCCTAATACTGAACCCTGCGGCACCCCACTAATAACCCCCCTTTCTTCAGAGTAGACTCCATTTACTATTACTCTCTGTGTCCTATTCTCCAGCCAATTCTTTATCCAGACTATCATCTTGGGACCCACTCCCAGGCTGGCTAACTTGTATATTAATCTTTTGTGTGGAACTGAGTCAAATGCCTTGCTAAAGTCTAGGTAGGCCATGTCCACAGCCCCTCCCTGATCTACTACTTTGGTCACCCAGTCAAAGAAATCTATTAGATTTGTCTGGCATGACCTTCCTGCTGTGAATCCATGCTGCCTTGGGTCCTGTGCCCCTCTGGCCTCTAGGTACTCAACAATTCTTTCCTTCAGAAGTTATTCCATCATTTTCCTTATCATTGAGGTTAAACTAACAGGTCTGTAGTTTCCTGCGTCTGCTCTGCTCCCACTTTTGTGAAGGGGAATCACATCTGCCCTCCTCCAGTCCTCGGGTACCACCCCATCCTCCCATGATTTGTTAAAGAGGGTAGTCAGTGGTGTCATTAGTTCTACCCATAGTTCTTTTAGAATTCTGGGATGAATCCCATCAGGCCCCATTGCTTTGTTCACCTTCAGTTTTAAGAGTTCTTTCAGAACCCTTTCATCTGTAAATGGGCTGGTATCAACTTCTGTATCCAGAGTGTATTTTTTTTTTTTGGTCCCTCCCCCTCTTCATTTGTAAATACTGAGGAAAAATATTTGTTTAGTATCTCTGCCTTTTCACCGTCACCCTCTGCCCACCCCCATCCCCTTTATTAAGCCTCACTATCCCTCCCTTAGTCTTCCTTCACTCCCTGATGTACCTAAAAAAGGTTTTATCCCCCTTCTTAACTGAGTTGGCTATCTTTTCCTCGGTTCAGGCCTTTGCTGTTCTGACTGCCTTCCCAGCTTCCTTTTGCTTTAACTGATACAATTCTCTGTCCTGCTGCTTCTGTGATTCCTTGTACTTTCCGAATGCTTTCTTTTCTCTTGAACCTTCACTGCCACCTCCTTTGAGAACCATAGTGGTTTCTTACATCGTTTTGTTTTATTTATTTGCTTCACACAAAGGCTTGTTACCTCTGTGATGGCAGTTTTTATTATTCCCCATTGTTCTTCCACCACTCCTTCCTGCCCATTTGCTAGTGCATTCTTTTGACACTCACCCATTTTGGCAAAGTCAGCCTCCTGAAGTCCAGTACTTTTGCCTTTGTGGCAATTGACTCTATTGCTGTGTTTATTGTGAACTATACTGTTCGATGGTCGCTAGTTCCCAGATGGCTCCACTTCATACTGTGATCCTCTCTCCATCTCCATTTGAGAGGACCAGGTCTAAGATTGCTCCCTCTTGAGTGGGTTCCAATACTAGTTGTCTAAGCCATGCCCCCTGTAGGGCATCTAGAATAACCCCACTCTTAGAAGTGGCTGCTGCAACTGCACTCCAGTTAACATCTGGCATATTCAGATCACCCATCAGCAATATCTCCCCTTTATCTGCCATTCTAAGTATACTTTCTATCATTTCCTTGTCCATTTCCTCCCCTGAGAGAGGTCTGTATCTAACCCTGTGCAGATTGTGGTGCCATTGCCTGCCTCCAAATTGACCCACAGTGCTTCTTCTCCCTGTTTACCCTTTTGTTCTGTTGCTTTGATACATCCCCCAAGCCTTACCTACTGCTTTAGAGGTCTGCTTGGATGATTTCAGGTCATCAGTGATGATGATGCCCAAGTCTCTTTCTTCCTTTGTGGCTGCCAGCAACTCCCCTCCCAGCCTATAGGTGGATTCAGGGTTTCTCTTCCCTATGTGCATGATCTTTCACTTCTTTGCATTAAATCCCAGTTGCCACTCTTCTGACTGAGAAGTACATTTATTAAAAAATGTAGGTTTTTTTTCTAGATAAGAATTTCATGTGCCAACCATGCTCCAGATAATGTTGGCAGGTAGGAATTTACTCACCAGTTTTAAAACATAGTGAGTAAAACAAAACTGGGATGCATACAAGTGCTGTAAATCAGGCAAAAAACGACTCCTTTTGAATCACCAGTTATGTTATGAAGCACTATTCTTTGGCGTGTGGAGTATTTACAAATGTTGGGTGAGTATTGGTACTCATTAAAAAAATTTTTGAAGAATATTTCCTAAAATGAGGTGAGTAAAATAGGCCAGTACACACCTTATTTGGAGCCCTGGCTATGTCACTTTAATAAACGACAGGACTCAGGGCACCTAACAAACAGCCTAAATGGCTTTCACAATGCTGCAGGGAGACACACAGTGTAGCTATGTCACAGTAATAAGCGACAGGACTCAGCCATCGGCACCTAACAAACAGTGTAATACACAGCTTTCAAGGCTTTCACTATACTGCACAGACACACAGTGTAGCTGAGTAATACAGTAATAATTTAATGTCAGGGCTCAGGGGCACCTAACAAACAGTAATATACTTTTTCAAACCAGCTGCCAGTGCCTTGCTTTCTGTGTTTTTTTGCCCTCCACCTTACTCCTTCTTTGTTCTCTCCCCAACACTGCACCGTCCACCTCCTCGACTGAAGCTGATTCCCTCATTCCCCCCTCCCTGAGATCATTTTAGTCCCCAGCCCCAACTCCCAATCCCTTTGCTCCTTCATGGAGGTTTTATTTTTATTTTATGATTTTTTTTAATTCAACGTTTAGTTAAATGATCATCGTGATTTAGCTGCAGACTGCAGAATGAGCGCCTGACCACAAACACAGAGCTGCTTCCACTTCAGACTGCTGCCGGCTGCTATCTGCGTAACACAGGCTCAAAGCAAATGGAACACAGACACCACTGACCAATCAGGTTGTCAGCCCAGTGTCATGTGCTCCTATTCATGCTGTAAATTTGTGAAGGACCTCACAGGCTGTCCTTTAATGCCTGTTTGCAGTCTGTAAGTCCTGGCAGGAGTCCCAGGATCCCACAGGTTGCCCTTGGCAGTCCTGTAATGCATGTTACCCATTACCATTACCTGTGTAAAACTACCTGACCCAAGAAGTACACTGTTATGTTGGTTAGGGTAGTACATTACCCAAACTACTCTACCCGGCCAAAAATCACTGATACCTGAATTACCTGACCCAGCTGCCCATTTGGTAGCCCATGCCTAAATCTGTTTGGTATGCACAATATGCATTATAGTGCCACAGCACACCATGCAGCAAGCGCAGCACTATACTATGTGGAGGGCTGCCATAAACTTAAGGCATGCAGTGTGAGCACACAGACCTGGATGGAATGCCTGTTGTGCATGGTCCCATGGGTACATGACCAGATGGCCCACCAGTATTGATGGTCTGTAGCATTATGGATGCCTGGAACTGGCAGGGTAATACAGTGCAACATACCCTAGAATCTCATAATATGAACATGCCGGTGTAAAGCAAGGAAAAATGGGGCATCCCCTGGGGTCCTCATTCCTGGACAGTGGCACTGCCTCACTACCTGTAGTAATAACGACACAGGTGTAGTATGCAAACTAAAACTTTAATATAACAGCATCCTGAGGGGATCCACAACCTAGTAGCACAGAACCATGGCACACATACCAACATATAGCAGATATGTACACCTCTGGACCCATCTACAGATGGACACACCACCTGGGAACATCTTCAACATGGCTGCACCAGCCTGTGCTGTCTTCCCCTCCCTGCATCTAATCCTACTCCTCATTTTGGACATTCATGCTGGAGCCCCTCAGGGCTGTGTCCATATTCCCTCTGAGGACTAGTTCCACCCTTCATAACATCCATGATACCTCTGTAAAACATGAAAACAGAGGACAGTCATGAGTGGGCTGCACAAGCAGGGCACATCTGTGCACAGCTGGTACACAATTCTCCCCAGCGCACACCTGGTACATATCTTGGAGGCTCCCCATGACCCAGAGTTACCCCACATAATCCTTATAGAACACATCTGCTGACCCCACCCTCCAGGATCGAAAATATGGCAGGTACAGGGGCCATATCCTTGTCCATGCCACAACCACTGACACTGCCTCATCTGACTGCTGCACATGAACCATGACAGTCCTGTGTGGATGTCCTCAGAAGTCCTGCAGAGACATGGGGGAGGCTATCACTGTCACAGAGGATACACACAGGATGAAGCAGAGACATGCACAGGATAAAGATGTCATGTGCATACCTACCTCTGCTGGATCTGTGACCTGCCATAATTCCCCTCAATCTGGGGCATCATCTTGGTAGGCTATGGTGGACACCATCCTCAGCTATGTGGAGTATGACCCGATGTGTCCTACTTCAGGTACTGATGTGCTCCTACTTGGAGTGCTCACTGATGCTGCCATCCTGTCATACAATCAGGGTTACTTGACCCTGTGATGCTCATTCGTGTGTTACCCTGCCAACATGCTAGGTAATCACTCATTTAAAGGGGCTCCTGTCAGCAATGGACATCCATGCAGACAGGACTTCTGTTCAGCGATATACAGAGGTGGGGTCACTGCATACCGTGGTGTGGCCACAAGGGGCTCATAAGCTGTTCATAGGGCTACTACTGAATGTCCACTTGCTGAATGGCAAGGGGAACATCAATGGGCAATGAGGCCATACTCACGGCTACATGTATTTTGGCCATGACTGGAAGCCAGAACCCTGTGGGACATACACTGCCTGAAAAGCTTCTGCCTGGATCACAGTATGATCTCAAGGCTGTTTGACATGGTTTGTGGAAAGATATCATCTTGTGCACGGCAGTCACGGGCGACGTCCATGGAGATGAAGGTGCTGTGTGACCTGGTATACTAGCCACAGGATCCTTCCAGAGGGTTGTTGAGGATGTCATGGATGTCAGCCAGTCCTCGGTTTTGAGGGCACTGCATCAGGTCATGGACGCCCTGCTACTTAATGTGCATGAGTACATAGCATTCCTTACTGTGGAGGCCAACATAAGGTCCACAAGGAAGCATTCCATGCCACACATGGCATTCCCAATGTACTGGGGACAATCGACTGTACACATGTAACAATCCTGGTACTGTCAGTGGATAAGGAGGCATACAGGAAACACAAGGGCTAACACTTCATAAAGTGACATATAATCAATGATGCTGCAGGTATCATCACGAACACAGTGATGAAAGTGAACAGGAGCGCACAGGAACTCAATTTCTGTACCTTTTTTGCAGCAGGAACAGAGTTCCTGTACTTCTTCCCACTGACACTGGAACAGAAATTCTTAAACCAGCAACACACTGACAGTTTCTGGCCCAGTGACCTGAAATCAGGGTTTCCATAATAACATTTAACTTGTACAACAGTGCTATTTTGCTAGAAATACTTCAGTATCTCTAACTGAATCTACTAGTGTCTAAACAGATAGACGTGTCTTCACACAGCTATCCTTCAGATTGAAGATCTTCATTCTGCATTTCATATTTGCCAGTGCCCGAGTTCCTGAACTTCTTGTCTACCACTTGCACTAATGTGAACATGTGTGCCAAATACCCAGGGTCATCCCATGATTCCTATATCTTTGAAGTCCCAGGCTGTGTGCCCTCCTCCCTGCTCGTGGGGACAGGGATGGATGACTGATAGGTGAGTATACATACACTGCACAGGTGCAACACAGGTGGATACATTGCTGCAGGATGTTACAATGGCTGCTGTGTACACAATGCATAGGTGGCAACGGATGCCCACTATGGCCATACATGACAACACTGTACCCAGAAGCAAACAGTGCAGAGGAGGAGGAGGCATACAACAAGGCCCACAGGAAGACACTTTCCATGATCCAGCAGACTATAGGGTTGGTGAAGATGTGGTTCAGGTGCCTGGATCAGACAGGCTGCACAATGATGCTTGCCCCAGAGAAAACACACAGAGAGTTCACAGCATGTGCCATACTGTACAACATGACTATGTGGCATTGGATATCCTTGCTGCAGGACAGACAGGGGACTGTCACCCAGGGTGATGGGATGTGGCCCGCCAGGGGTGTGTTACTGAGTTCCTGTCCAGACAGATGGCATGTCATGCACTCATGCAGGGGTCATTCTGCCAATAGGGGGATGGACAGCAAGGAACTGTGATGATGTCCCACCATGAGTGCCATTCCACCTCAGGGAGCCATCTGTGAGCATGCCTGGGGATATATGGGGCGGTGACATGTGTCAGTGTACATGGAGGTGTTAGGTGACAGTGTACAGAGGGATGTTTTATGAGTGTGTATGGGGGAGATCATGTGGTGGTGTACATTGTTCAAGGTATGTGTATGGTATGTATTTTATTGACACTCTGTGGTAGTGGCGGGGTGCTGTTGGCAGGCATCACTGCTTCTAAGCCTGCTGTTTCCCTAGCCATGTTGATGACCATGTGCCCAGATGCTGGATCTTGGCCATTGCCTTGCCCCCCAATGGCCACCTGTCTGGCATCTGCTGTGACTGTCTGTCCTCCTGCACCTTAGGAATGCTGGGGCTGATACATGCAGGGTGCACTGGTACATCCTGGTGTGCCTTGGGGCCATGGGAGTTGGCTGGTGTAGGTTGATTTGGGGCATCCAGGTGTGCCTCAGGGCCATGGGGCTGGCAGGTGAGGACTGAATCCGAACATCTGAGTGTACCTTGGGGCCATGGGGGCTGGCAGGTACAGGGTTCATTGGGGCATCTGGCTGTACAGGAATGGACAGGGAAGCTGTGATGGCTCTGCATAATAGGTGGCTTGTCAGTCTCTCTAGGAGGTCACCAATGCAGTCTATGCCTCAGCGCATCCCCCTCACTTCAGTGGTCAGATTTTCAGGACCTTGGTGTTCTGATGCTGTGCCTGGAACCAGTTTCATTCTAGTTGACACACCTCCAGGTTGTGTTGGTGTCCTCTGTGGCTAGCTGGTCTGGTGACATGAAGGACCCTCATCTCCACTGTCACAGGGCTGTTGTGTAGTACCCCTCATCACCCCTGTGTTCCACAGACTGCCGATGGTAAGCAGGACAGCCTGTGTCCCATAGCTCTGTGGTTGTACTGGCAGGCTGTGCTCATTAGCCCACCATTTGTAGCTGAGGGGCAGTGTAATCTGTGCCCTGCAGTCCACCACAGGGCAGCTGTTCATAGTGTGACTGTGGCAGGGGTTCCAAACAGAGGGTAGTTAAGTGTTGACTGGGGTGTTGCTGGCTGGCTCCTTCTCATCCACCTGTGTCCCCTCCACTGTCACCATGCATATGTCCTCCAGTACATGCCCTTCATCCACTGTGTCTATAGACTCTTGTGTTGTACCTGAGGGTGAGAGAAAGGTCAGATGTTACATGCTGTGACAATCCTAGAGGCATATCATGGTACCTAGGGTACCACCTACCTGCACCATCATTCTGTCCCCAGCTGCTGGTGCAAGACTTGGGATATGTGGCAGGCTCAACAGCAGTTGTTGCTTCAGTGTTGGGGGTTTGCCCCATCTCATGGTCTGCAGTGTGCAACACAGCATGGTTATCATGCCTGTGGCATCCCAGACATCCTACCCCTTGTCCTTGTCCTTGCATTGTATTACATACCTGGCAGTGTGTCCATTCCCTCCTCCTGCCCATGCAGGGCAACCTCAGTGAGGGTGTCTGCCACCATCCTCTCTATGGGAGTTAGGTTGTGCCCCTGTGTAGGTGGCCTCCATCTGTGCCAAGCTGTGACCATTTGACAGCTGCCAGCTTATGCTTGACAGCCAACCAGAGGTTATGTCACTTAAATTTTATGGCTGAGAGTGTCTGTGCCTCAGGACCACCTGCACTGACTGTGGCCTATATATTGAGCCACAACTGGGATTTGGTCTTGGCTGGCACCTTGAGGTACTCTACCTCATAGAGGATGGCATAGTAAGTAGACAGGAAAAGCTGGCACCAAGGAAGTGGATTCTGAGTGACAACTTCACAGTTCAAAGCAGAAAACCAGGCACTTGACCACTTGCCAATAGATGCATGTTATTTACAAAAAGAATCGCTGCAAGCTTTTTTTGTCAAAATTGGGATTCACATTTATTTAACAAAACAACAAACTGACTGACATAGGCAGACAGGAGATAATCCCCTAAAATTAACATTTCACATGACACTAATGCATTCTTTTTCAAGGTTTGACAAGCATCTGATAACAGTCCTTTATACTGTATATATAACAAGTTCAGTTAGATTCAGTTAATACATCCTATCATGAATTTAAAACTAATAAACTAAACCAAGCTTGATATTCACAACAGAGGATACAGATGTAGTGACTTCTATACACACAGCACATATAACATTACCACAATAGTTTACTTTTTCTTTAAAAATGGCAAAATCTCTACATCCCTATTTAGACTTGGCCAATCCCTTTGCCTCAGTTGAATAAATCTAGAAGCCTTCTCTTTTCACTACTTTACTGGCACACATATATAACAGGTAAGTAGTGAAAAGAGAAAGATTCAGGATTTTTTCAAGTGAGGTGAGGAAACTGCACAATAGGGAGAAAAGGTATTCCACCATTGAAAAGGAATGCCTTGTGGCAAAATGGGCCATGAAGTCCCTTAAGTTTTATTTGTTAGGAGCTGACTTTGTACTTATAACAAAGTCATAATCTTATCTGTTGGCTTAAAGAGGACAGGAAATGAGTTCTAATATGCAACTGTTTATAATGTTGCCACTTACAGAAATAATATCCATAAGCCTGAATGATCCATAGGCAACTGTACCTGAACAAAAAGCAATGTGAAAAACAGTATTTTTCATTGTTTTGATTTTATGGGCAGCATTCTGTTATAGTTCTCTTCATGGAACCAGTGATCTGGAGTTTTAACTATGTCAAGGTTTGAGAAAAGAACTCTAAGCAACATTCTGATAGGGCAATAGCTCACATTTAGCATTCTGTACTCAAACCGTGACATAGTTAACACTCCAAATCACTGGTTCCATGAAGAGAACTGTGCAGAATGTTGTCCATAAAAAGACAACAATTGAAAACACAGTTTTTCCCATCAGTGTTTATTAAGGTACAATTAAACATGGCTCATTTGAAGGCAAGTTTATCACTTCTCTTACTAGGAACATTACCAACTGCTGCCAATTAGCACACCTTTCCTGTCCCCTTTAATCAAATGAAGGATAACAATTCCAGAATCACAAGGTGGCACCTGGCACTACAGCCATTTTAATTCAAAGTGATGCACAAATCTGGAAAGGAGAATGACAATGCTGATGTTCTGTCAATATATGGATCAGGAGTTGAGAATTCCAAACGTTGGAAAAAATGTGTGGATTTAAACAGAACTGTTTGCTGTACTGGTTTTTATGGAAAAAGGGATACTGCATATGCAGAGAACTATAAAGGTTATAATTTTAGAACAGAATTAAAATAAAGTTTTGGAAACCTGCTATTTTTTTTTTTAAACAGGTTCCCTCTTAAAGAGGGGGTATGTGGCAGGGTTGAATAAAACCATGTCCCATTTGCTACAGGAAGAGGTAAAAGCAAGGATCTTTCATATCCTCTCCTTTTCTGTCTCTTATCTGTCTGATTGTGCAATCACATTTTCTTATGAGACCAAGGAACTGATCACTCTGACAGTCTCACAATTCTCCTCCTCCTGCTATCTCCCTGCCTTCACTTGCTGTTTTTGCTGTTTCTATCTTTTCTTCCCCCTTGCTTATCTGTGGTTATAAAAATGTATGTGGATCTTTATGTGAAACTGGGTTCTCTGGTTTGAACATGTATATAGTTCTACTGTTGAAATGTTTGCAAACAGCTATTTGGAACTTAGGGGGTTAACCTTGAGATGCAGTTTGACCTCCACAAATTCTCTTGCAGACTTGTCAGCAGGAGATCAGTTCTGGGGTACAGTATTCCATTTTGCTGTACCTGCAAGGAAAGACACTGACAAAGTTCAGATACATTTTGTGAGAAACTGGAGGTATATTAACAAACTCAGGATTCAGAAGTTAATTGCCAGGCAAAGACTGTATAGTGCAGTGGGTTAAGGCTCTGAGCCACAAATCTGGAGACCTGGGTTTGAATCCCACAGCCCCCACTTGCATACTGTGTGACCCTGAGCAAGTCACTTAACTTCCCTGTGCTCCTAGGTCGCACCTGTAAACAAGCGTTCAGCTTAGTGTGCCATTCCTGGTTAAACGATTGGAAAAAAAAATATAAAGAAAACAACCTTTTGTTGTAGGGAGAGATTGAGATTTAGATTTCAAGATACCCTCAGATGAAAGACTTTGTTTTGAGCTGCCTGTATATGAGCTATCCTGCACAATTTTATTTTGTTAATAATGAAATGCTATTTGTGGATTTTATAACTTCTCTTGGTCTGCCTTTGCTTCCTGACCTGCGCCTTGACAACAGGTGGTGTCAGAGTAATCAGGATTTACACCGTGCAAACTCTAAGCCAGGAGTTTTGTGCCTGGGTACTACAAAGGTAGTGATCCTGCAACCGCAAGCCCAGGAGTGATTACCTGAAGAATGGCAGCCAAACTGAAACTGTACTGCCTGAACCAGTGATGGAAGAAGAAGAAGAAGAAGAAGAACAGGCAGGGGCAGAACCTGAAAGCATGTCTGCCTTCTTCAAATGGTGTGCTATACAACGCAGAGAGACAGAGAAGCAAAGAAAAGAAGAGATGCAGCAACAGGAGCAGCAGACAAGAGAAGAGTTGCAGCCACAGGAGCAGTGATGGCTGGATACCCTGCAAGCTGTCAAAGCTGGAGGATCTGGCCCAGGTCCAGCAGAGCAACAAAACACAGACAACTTAAAAGACATTAAACTTACAAAGTTGGGTCCCTCAGACAATATCAAAGAATACCTGACAACTTTTAAAAGGGTTGCCGCAGCCTGCCAGTGGCCAAAGCAACAATGGGCAATCAGGCTGGTACATTACCTGACAGGTAAAACCCAACTTGCATAAAGCAATAGACACTGCACAGTCAGAAACCTATGACCTTGTGAAAAGAGTAATCGTGAAAAAATATGATATCTCGAGAGACCTACAGGCAAACATTCCAGTCCCTGAAGTACCACTCAGTAGATAATCCTCGAGAAGCCTTCACCTGACTCGGAGAACTCATTAAATAGCTCCAACCAGAGGGCAAAACTATCAAACAGATCATGATGTATTTGCAGTGGAGAAATTCATCAACATCTTTCCCACAGACTTACAACTTTGGGTAAAATAAGACTGACCAGAAAGTGGGGAAAGGGCCGTTTCTTTGGCTAAGGACTATCAGACAGCCAGACAGCCACCCAAGCAGCAAAATAGCAGCCAAGGACCCATAAGACCCTCTTTTTCCCAATGTAACTCCAGGTCAGATAAAAACTCTGGTGGGGGCAACAAATCTTCACCTAAAGACTTTACTTACTATAACTGTAATGAGCCAGACCATATTGCAAGAAACTGCCATAAAAATAGGGAGGGTAACACTGGAGCAGATTTGACCATAGCAAACTGAGTTAAGTATTTAACAGATGTCAAGGTGGCAGATAATACTGTGAAGGGTTTTATTGATTCGGAAGGCTGACAGACCCTAGTGCATGTTAAAGTGCTGGGAAAACATTGTGTAAAAAGGCCAGGTACTGGTGTCACTTGCATTAACAGGGACACTCAATACTTTTCCACCACCAAGTGACTCTGAATATTAATGGAGTGTCACACCAAATGAAAGTGGGGGTAGTACCTAAGTTACCTGTACCTGTGATTATTGGAAATTACTTTCCTGTATTTACTGAGTTAATCTCAGAGGAAGTAAAACCTGCAGTTTCAGCAGCAGTGGTAACAAGAGCACAGGCAAAGAAAATCTCAGATGGTTGGGACACTTTTCCTTTTAGTGACTTTGATGAGGACTTGTTTGAGACCAGCTCCAAGATCCAGAAATCCAGGAAAGAAAGAAGACACCTGAAAAAAGAGTGGCAACAAGAGACCGATGGACATAAGGGGTTAATATAGGAAAATGCTGAAATGAAACTGAACTAACTGTGATTTTGTTTCACAGCAAACTAACAATGTTTCTCTCACAGGTTATTTTTTTTGTTTGTTTAACTCTTTTTATTGAGTTTTCCAGCATAATAAAACAACACACAGTCACCTAAAAGAGGCATCACAGATCATACATTCAAACAATCCATAAATCCTGATAAGTCTATGACCTGTCTCAGAGTTCCATCTCATTTCTAAGAAAAAGGCCCCACACAAGAGAGAGAGAGAAAAAAAAGAGAGCTACAGACACATACTCACACAATTTATAAATTATACCAAAAACAGAGGACATCACAATAATAAAAGATAAAAAAAAAAAACATTCAATTCAATACATTATTTAACCTATGTATATATATACCAAGGTCTTTTAATATTCTTCCCCTCATTTAATTCCTCCCATCAGTCAACATCTCTGGCCGATGGAGCCATTCCCTCAAACTTCCCAGCCTCCTCCCTACCACTAGTTCCTATCCTATCCCGAATTCAGGATCATGAGCTCATCCACTGAAAGTGTTCCCACAAAATGCAGCCATTGATTCGTAAATGTATCTATCTTATCCTGTAATTGATATGACCTTTGCTCCAATGCCAGCGCTCGAATAGATAAGAAGCGCCACTGTGCTACGGTAGGGGGATCTCCTGATACCCAGGTGTTAAGGATTACCTGCCTAGCCTGCACCAACAATATTCTGATCCACCTCTGATATGGCATCCATGTTTCTCCATCCCCCTCCTCCATGCCAAACAGTAAGCTGAGGGGAGTAGCTGAGATCTCTCTACGTTGCATGGTACTCAGCTGTCGCCCCACTGCCAACCAGTATCCCTTCAAAGAGGGACAGTCCCAGAAGCAATGGAAATATGTACCCCTATGCTTTCCACACCTTTCACATACCTCAGATACTTCGTGGTGCATCCTATGACTCATCACCGGAGGACAATAGAGTCTATGAACAAATTTGTATGTGTTTTCCTTATATTTGTTGCAGGTCAGAAGCCCTACATGTGATCCCAATATTAGTCCCCAGTTATCCGGGGATATGGCCAGGCCCATGTCCCTTTCCTATAGTTGTCTTGACTTATCCGACAAATCCTTAAGACTTAGTCTTAGGATGTGTACCGCCTTCCTTAAAATCCCGTATGGGTCCCTCCTTGCCACTCCAATTAACCCCTCCAGCTGTTCCAGCCCCAGGCTCCCTTCTCGCTGCCTGTCCACTTCCTTAATTAAATTCCTGACCTGAAAAAATCTATAAAGATGGGTTTCCAGTACCCTTAGCCTCTCCTGAATCTCCTGAATGGACAGTATAGTGCCCCTCCTGCACACATCTCCTAAGCAGCGCACCCCTTTCTTCTCCCACTCCTGAAAGCCCTGGTCCTCTATGCTAGGTCTAAAAAAGGGATTCCTCGCAATGGGCAGCAACAGTGTCTCCTTTTCCCTGCAGTCCAAGACCGCTTTTATTCTAGCCCAGCTGTCTAATACCACCCAGACCAAGAGGCTAGTATGTCTCAGGGAAGAATACCCCTTTCTACCTCTTTCCGATAAATAGGCGGTCAACCACCCTCCCGCCCCTTTCTCCTCCAGCTCCAGCCAGCTGGCCATATCCATCTCACTGAGCCAGTCTTTAATAATCCTGATCTGCTCCTCCAGGAAATAATGCTTCAGATCCAGAAAATTCAAACCTCCATTCTCAGTGGATGCCTTCAACCTCCTCAAGGATATCCTCGCCCGCTTCCCCCTCCACAGAAACTTACCAAACCCTCTCTCCAGGGTCTTCTTATCTCTATTATTTAGGCCAACTGGTAGCATCTGCAATAGATACAGAATTCGGGGCAGGATGTTCATTTTAATTAAGTTGATGCGCCCTAGCCAGGAAAGGGGTAGGGCACGCCATCTTCTCATCTCCTCCAACATCCACTTAATCATAGGAGTATAATTCAGTCGGTACAGGTCCTCCAACCACTTCCCAATCACTACTCCCAAATATTTAAATGAGGAGGCCACCACCCGCAGGCCCCACTCACCGCTCCCCATCTGCAGCCCAGAGCTCCTTACCGGTAGCATTTCTGATTTATCTAAATTAATCTTATACCCTGAGAACTCTGCAAAGTCAGCTATTGCCCGCAGTAAAGCCAGCACAGAATTTCCTGGACCTCTCAGGTACAGGATCATGTCGTCCACATACAGGGACAGCTTGTGCTGTCTCCCCCCCTCCCCTCTACTCCCTTAATCTCAGGATTTTGTTGAATTGTGATAGCAAGGGGCTCAATTGCCAGAGCAAAGAGAAGGGGAGACAAAGGGCACCCCTGCCTCATTCCCCTATGCAAGGAGACCCACTCTGAGAGACCTCCATTCACTAAAATCAAAGCCCAAGGAGAGGCATACAGGGACCGCACCATCCCTCTAAATTTCTTTCCAAACCCATATCTCTCCAATACCTCAAATAGATATTCCCACTCAATATGATTAAAGGCCTTTTCGGCGTCTAGGGAAGTAATCACAGTAGATCCTGGTGCTTTTGATGCATTCTGTATCACATTCAAAACCTTCCTTACATTATGGTATGAATGTCTACCCCAAATAAATCCCATCTGGTCTACATGTATCAGGTTCGGGAGAAGCTCATTTAGTCTAGAGGCCAATATCTTAGCATAGGCATTGAGGAGAGATATGGGTCTATAAGTGGCACAGTCCCTTTGGTCCCTGCCCGCCTTCAGGATAACACAGATAGTCGCCTCGCCCATAGAACGAGGCAGGCCCCCACCGCTCTGATCTCCCTGAAAAGGGTCCAAAGGTGTTCAACCATCTCCTTCCCCATCACCTTATAGAATTCAGCGGGTAAACCGTCCGGCCCGCATGCTTTACCCAATTTCAGGCAGGCTATGGCCCTAGTAATCTCCTCCCTCGAAATCTCCTTGTCCATCCTATTCCTCCAAGTTTCCGAGATCTTAGGCACTGCTATATTTTGCAAGAACTGTCTCATCTTGTCCTTCACATCTCCCCCATTTGCTCTATATAACTCCTGATAAAACCCGGCATAACTATGCAGGATACCTTGTGTGTCCCTGTGTAGCACTCCCTTCCCATCCTTAACCTCACTGACCCTCTTACACCCTCTCCTCCCCTTAATCAGATTAACCAGCAGGGGTCCCGGTTTATTACCCCACTCATAGAATTTATGCTTCCAAAAAAACAATTGCATGTGCACCTCATCCATTAATGATTTGTTCAACGCTTCTCTGCTAGCTGCCAACTGCTGGGAAATCTCCCCTCCCCCATTTCTCACCATCTGACGCGCCAGTTCTCTGACTCAGTTTCGCAGTTCTACCTGCTTCTGAAGCTTACTTTTTTTGTACCTGATGACATATCCTGTAATAGTTCCCCTTATGAATGCCTTCCCAGCATCCCAGAACACCTGAGTGGAAGGAGCAGATGGTAGATTCGTAGAGGTATACAGTTCCCATTGTGCCTTCATATATTCCCTAAAGTCCTGGGAGCCAAAGAGGTAGGATGGGAAATGCCATCTATTAGTTCTCATCTGTTGTGGGGCCAGCTCTATGGAGGCAATAACCATTGCGTGGTCAGAGACATATATGGGGCCATGCTTAATGACTGCCAGTCTAGAGTACCATTCTCCAGCAATATATATATGGTCTATTCGTGACCATATTTTGTGCAGGGGGGGACTAGAAGGCAAATTCCTTTCCGCGAGGGTTCGCCGTTCTCCAAGAGTCTAAGATATCCAGCTCACTCAGCCCCTCACACCATTTACGCATGAAGTGCCCCCCCTCTGCCTTTGGAGTGGTCCAGGTTTCGATCTGGGGTGCAATTGAAGTCTCCCCCCATCACTAATCCTTGAAACTGCTCTCGGATCAGCAAGTCTAGAATCTTCTGATAGAATAGTGGGTCAAACACGGCTGGGGCATACACGCTCCCAAACGTTATAGGTTCCTCATATAGCATCCCCTCCATGAAGATATATCTCCCCTCCTTTACATCTCTAATCACTCTGTTAACCTTGAATGGCAGCCCTTTGTGCAGCAGAACCGCTACTCCTCTCTTGTGGGACATGTAGGAAGCAGCATAACAGGCCCCTACCTAGCCCTGAACCAGCTTCTGGTGCTCTGACTGCGTCAGATGCATTTCTTGTATGAGAGCAACCTGTGCCCCAGCTCTCCGTAACACAGTCAGAACAGCCATCCTCTTAACAGGAGTAGAGATCTCCCTGATGTTCCAGGATATGATATTCACTTTCTCCCTAGCCATTCCACCCTCTTGTTATCCCTCTTAACTGCCCCTTTCCCTTCTCCTCCAGTTTGCCCCAGTCCCCTTCGGCCTTCCATCCCTCTCTATCTACCAAATCACAAACATTAAGACCTTGGTAGTAGCAACAATAACTATACCAAATAACTCTATAACACTTACATAACTTATTTACAGTTGTTTTGCCCCATTCTCCCCTCCCCCGATCACACACAACATTCTAAAAAAACGAATTAGTATGCTACCCCCAGCTTAGCATACGTTACACCCTTTGGGTTTGGAATAAAATTCAATCTACTCTCTCCCCTTCCCCCAGTCCAACATTTTATTTATTTTATTTCTTCCCGGCTGTCATTTCTATTAAACTCGTGTCGTTTGAGGTTTATTAACATACGCATTATGTTATCAGTAACCCTCTAACAAACTTCCCAGTTCCCTTGGTTTAAGTGCCCCAAGCCTTGTGTTCGAGATGATCTTTCCCCCAGATGCAGCTTCACTCAGTACTTTGGGCGCTACTTAACCACTGAAGTAGCTTGTTCCTCTTTTATAGGCCCCATACCCTCTGGTCCCTGTATCCCCCCCAGCCCTCCCATATATCAGCCTTTAACATTTAACCTGGTATCCAGGCCAGCAGCAACATGGCAGTGCGAACACATTAAGCAACTAAGCCCATCAGAGAGACTCTCTTCCTTCCCCCCTTCCCATCATAGCACCACGAGAGGCCCAGCGAGTCAAATCCAATGCCCAGGCCTCTCATAGGCCGCTACTCACGGCACCAATGTGCAGCAAGGATTCCATCTGCGCTTCCTTTCCTTCTCTGGATCATCCCCGCATGGCCTGCGTCATTGTTCAAGGTCTCAGTTCTCAGTCCATCAACTGCTTGGCTCCTGCCACCAGAGGAGACCAGAAGGGGGGACAGCAAAGGGAAATCCAAATCCCGATAACTCTCCACCTCGAGTCCTCATCGGCCGCTTCGAAAAGATCCCATCTCACAAGTCTCTCAAGCACATATCAGCTGGTCGCTACACAGGTCTAGACCCATGATAACAAAAAACAGTTACAGTTCAGAATTCCATGCTTGTTCGGGCCTTTCTGGGCACTTCTTCCCTCTCAACCCAACTTCTTTTTGAGCTCTGCCACAAATCCAGCCGCTTTCTCTGCCTCCCAAAAACTATAGGAGGCCCCTTCATGCTTGATCCGTAACATGGCTGGGAAAATCATAAACCACTCCAGCTTCAGTTGTTGGCACATTGCGATTACATTGTTGAAAGCCCTTCTCTTCCTTCCAATCCTGGGTGAGTGGTCCTGGGCCAATTGTAGTTTACAGCCTTCATATTGCAGCTCCTGCATTGCCCGAAACTTATTCCAAACTTCTTGACAATCTTGGAAATTATGAAATCTAAATATAATCTGTTGTGGGGGCTGGCCAGGTGGTGGACGCAGTAGCACTGCTCGATGGGCCCGCTTTAGCTTGTATCTTCCTCCTTTAGGCTTCAGACCCATAATGGCAGGTAAGGTGCTAGCACAGAAATCCAATATATTGGCACCTTCTCTTCCCTTTGGGAGGCCCTTTAACCAGAGATTTGACCTTCGTGGTAATTTTCTTGATAATCAAGAGCCTCTCGTAGCTCAGCCACCTCCTTTTCCAATTTCTCTATGCGCCGTGGGAGTGGGGCCACGAGGTCTTCAGTATTCGAGATTCGGCCCTCGGCTTCCTCAATTCTCTCCTGCTGCTGAGCAATCTGGGCATCAACACTCTCTAAGCGGTGATCTGTCTTCTCCTCTACCCTATTAAGCTGTGGGGTGAGGACCTCCGTTAGCTGCTCTCGAAGCTCTCTCCCGATGGCAGACATCTCGGCGGCCGACAGCGAGATAGGCCCCGCCACATTACTCGGGAGTACTACTGGCTGCTTTTTGTTGCCTTTCGAGCCCGCTCGTTGCAATTTACCTCCAGAAGTCAAAATATACTCATCCATGTTTCTGTCACTCTATTAACCCTCAAAACATTCTTTTTAACAGCCAGAACACACCAAAAAGTATCTTTAAAGTTGGACTGGGGTCAGAGCTCGTAGAAGACACGTCTCTACGCCATTAAGTGGTCACGTGACCCCTCCTCACAGGTTATTTTTAAGCAACTGTGGGAGAAACAAAAACAGTGAACCAATGTTTAAAAAATGTAATGGATTACTGTACAGAGTTTGGGCTAATGCTCAGATGCAGGAACAAATAGACCAATTGATCATACCAAAGAAGTATAGAACTGAGTTGTTACAGATAGCCCATGATAGTCCTATGGCTAGTGGCCTGGAATACATGACGATGTTGCTACCTATTGCAGTTCTTGTGCTGAATGTCAGAAAGTAGCCCCAGTGACTTAAAAAAAGACAAGGTGCCCCTGGTGCCCATACCCTTGATATATGTGCCTTTTGAGAGAATTACAATGGATGTGGTTGGCTCCTTAGACAAAAGTAAAATGGGTAATCGATTTATTTTGGAAGTATGTGACTATGCTACTCGATACTCAGAGGCAGTTCCAATGCGCAGTGTCACATAGAAACATAGAAACATAGAATTTGACGGCAGATAAGGACCACTTGGCTCACCCAGTCTGCCCATTTCCCTACCTAATGGATAAGCTGCAAATCCTAATTAACCAGCAGCCTACTTTTTCCCTACCCAACCCCCTAGAATTGCCTTATGACTGTCCCATGCATGTTTGAATTCCACCACTGTTTTTGACTCCACAACTTCCTCTGGAAGGCCGTTCCATGCATTCACAACCCTCTCTGTGAAATAATACTTCCTTACATTACCTCTGAGCCGCCCCCATCTTCAAATTGTGCCTGCTTGTTCTTGCACACCTCTTTTTCTGAAAGATGCTACCTTCTTGGACTTTGTTGATTCCCTTGAGGTACTTGAAAGTTTCTATCATGTTCCCCCTCTCCCTCCTTTCCTCGAGGCTATACATATTAAGCTCCTTAAGTCTCTCTTCATATGTCTTCCAGTGCAGACTCTGCACCATTTTAGCTGCCCTCCTCTGGACAGCTTCCATCCTGTCTATGTCTTTGCGGAGATTGGGTCTCCAGAACTGCACACAGTACTCCAGATGGGGTCTCACCAGCTGTCTGTACAGAGGGATAACAACTTCCTGTTTTCTACTGGTGATGCCTCTCCTTATGCATCCCAGTATCCCCCCAGCCCTCCTTACTGCCCTCTCACATTGCTTGCCCACCTTTAGGTCATCTGATATGACTACCCCCAGGTCCCTTTCCATTTTTGTTGTTGTTAGTATCTCACCCCCATTGTGTACTCTTCCCTTGGGTTTTTGTTTCCCAGGTGCATTACCTTGCACTTCTTAACATTGAGTCTAAGCTGCCATACATTTGACCATTCCTCTAACCTTGCCAAGTCCCTTCTCATCCTTTCCACCCCACCTTGTGCATCAACTCTGTTGCAGATCTTTGTGTCATCTGCAAAGAGACATACTTTTCCTTCCAGTCCCTCTGCAATGTCACTTATAAAGACATTGAAGAGGACCGGTCCTAATACTGAACCCTGCGGTACCCCACTAGTAACCCCCCCTTTCTTCAGAGTGGACTCCATTTACTATTACCCTCTGTGTCCTATTCTCCAGCCAATTCTTTACCCAGGCTATCATCTTGGGACCCACTCCCAGGCTGGCCACTCACAGCCCAAAAAGTGGCAACAGCCCAAAAAGTGGCAACAGAGTTTGCCAAAATTTTCAGCAGAGTGGGCATACCTAAAGAGATTATTACTGATCAGGGTAGTAATTGTAGTGCTGCATTGCTAATTGCTAGTAGGTATCATTGCCATAAAATCCTACCCTTATCACCCTCAGATACACGGTCTTGTTGAGAATTTTAATCAAACCTTAAAATGCATGTTAAAAAGGTTTGTAAAAGGGGAAGGGAAAGAGTGGGATCAATACATACCTTACTTGCTTTTTGCTTCCAGAGAAGTGCCACAAGCCTCAGCAGGTGTTTCACCATGAGAAATACTGTATGGTAGACAACCTAGAGGGCCACTAGATGTAATAAAAGAAACATGGGAAGATAGCCCCGATCAGAAAAAATCTATTGCATCTTATATGTGTACCCTGAGAAAGAAATTGACAAACTATTTTGAAATCGCCGACAGTAGTCAGGAGGAGGCCCAATAACACCAGAAGATGTATTTTGACCATGGGGTAAAAGAAAATGTTTTTAAGCCAGGTGAAATGGTCTTGCTATTGTTACCCACTACTGACAATAAACTGTTAACAAAGTGGCAAGGGCCTTAAAAAAGTGCTTAGACATAGTGGCTCAGTTAACTCTGAGACTGAGACCCCTGATAGGAAAAATCCTACCATGATAGATATGCCATGGTAACCTCCATGAGGTGGACCTGGTGTGGGCTTTAGGGTCCTCCTACTCTATCGCCCTCCGGGTGGTGATAGAGAGTTCCTGCAGGAGGTTGCTGAGCTCATTGCCAGCCTGGTTTTGGAGTCCCCCAGATGGCTTATTCCAGGGGGACGTCAATGCTTGGGCCGACAATGGGCTCCCAGAATTGGGGTCTGGTCTCCTGAGGAATATGGAGGCTATGGGCCTGTCACAACACGTTATGTCAGCGACTCACTCACTCGACCTTGTGTTTTCAATAGGCCTGGGGGTAAGTGATCTAAAGACAGACCCGGTATAATGGTCGGATCACAGCACCATGGGGTTCAGGTTTGCGGCCCCACCCCCTGATGGTCCTGCCCTATGGAGATGGTCCAATACTGCCCTTTAGGAGAGGTGCCCTTATCAGGACTGTTTGCGGTGCTGGACCTATCGGGTGTGGAGGCTGCATGTGTGACTAGACCGGTGGAGGGGGTGGCTGCCTATAATAGAGTAGTCATGGCTATCTTCGATTCAGTTGCACCCATTCATGTCCAACCCCTGTCAACTCACCAGAGACCTCCTTGGTTTGATGATGAACTCAGTGAGTTAAAGATGAGGGGTCAAAGGTTAGAGAGGTGTTGGAGGGGATCTAAACTGTTGGAGGACAAATTGGTCCTGAGGACACATTATTGCGACTATCAGAGGGTAATCTCCCGAAAGAAGGTAGATTTTCTGTCTAGGGAGATTGCTGTGGCAAGGAACAGACTGGCTCAGCACTTCCGCACGGTAGACAGGTTATTACATCCTGCCTGTCTCTGTGTGGGAGGAGCTGGTTCAAGCACTAGGTGAGAGGAGTTTGCTCTGTTCTTTGCTGACAAAGTGTCCTCTATCAGGGCTGGGGTCTCTCAAAAGGATTGTTGGGTCATTCCTGAATTGTGCCAGAGCACTCTTCCTGTCTGGGTTGAGTTTGAGCTGGTTGGAGTGGAGGAGGTGGTGACTACGATCTCAAGGCTGTAGCCAACACAGTGTGATCTGGATCCAGGTCCCACCTGCCTTTTGGTGGAGTGTTTGGACCTGACTGGACCTGTGGTTGCCGAGACTGGCTGGAGTTCTCTGAGCAGCGGGGTCTTCCCGGCATCTTTGAGAAAGGCATTGGTTAGGCTCTTGCTGAAAAAATCCTCATTGGACCCGGAGTGTCTGGGTAACTACAGGCCAGTCTCAAACCTCAAAAATCAGCTTGAGGTGCATCTTGCATCCTCCTCCACTTATGAGTTATTTCTGTCTGGGTTCCAGGCAAGGCATAGTATAGAGACTGCCCTGGTGAAGGTGCTTAATGATCTCCTGATGGCAAGGGACAGGAGAGAGTGTACCATCTTAGTTCTCCTGGAACTGTTGGCAGTTTTTGACATTGTGAATCACGAGGTGCTACTCGACTGCCTGCAGTACTGGTGTGGCCTGTCAGGAAAGGTCATCAACTGGTTCAGGTCATACCTGACAGGCAGGGTGCAGGGAGTAATGATGGGGCTTGCCACATCTAGCCCAAAGCCACTGTCTTGTGGTGTGCTGCAGGGTTTGGTCTTGTCTCCCTTGCTTTTCACAGTGTATATGCTGCCACTTGGAGACATTATCAGGTGGTACAGACTGGGTTTTCACTGTTATGCAGATGATACCCAGCTGTACTTGTCCTGTGCACCTGGTAACCAGATGGCATCTTCCGTATTTAAAAGCTGCCTAGAGGAAATCCAGAGCTGGATGTCTCAAAACTGGCTTAGACTTAACCCACACAAGACTGAGGTGCGAGTGGTAGATCCAGGTCATGGTGGTGATGGTGGTGGTGGGGGGGGTGATCAAGGTGACCCCCCAGCTTAATTTTGGGGGGGGATTCCTCTTACCCCATCTGTGCAGGCAAAGAATCTGGGCGTGATCTTAGACGATGGCTTGACACTTAATGCTCAGGTGCTGGCCGTTGTCAAGAGTGGATATTATCATCTGAGGAACATTACCCTGATCTGGACCCTGATTCTATCTGAGGGCCTGCCCACACTGGTACATGCAATCATCACATCAAGGTTGGACTACTGCAATGCCCTATACCTTGGGCTATCTGGAGGCAACCTTTGCCGACTCCAGCTGGTGCAGAATGCGGCAGCAAAATTGTTATTGGGGTTAAAAAGAAATGAACATACAACTCCTGTACTTCATGAACTGCACTGGCTGCCAGTCAGGTGGAGGATTGTATTCAAGGTAGGGCTTCTTACGTACAAGGCCCTGCATGACCAGGGACCAGACTATCTGCAAGATCTCCTGGTCCCCCAGCAGCCAATCCGTGCTCTCTGTTCTGCTGAGGGTGGCCTCCTGGAGGTTCAAGAAAACACCACAAGCAGCAGCTTCCAGTCAGTGCTACACTTCCAGAGGTGGCTCAACTCCACAAAAATGCAAATCCCAAAAGGTGGTGCGCACACTAAGGCTCCGTATGCAGTGCATGAAATAAAAGAACATTCACAGTCAGAAGTAAGTTTGGGTAGATACTTTACTCAGTTTCTTTTCATGCTGCATACACTTCATACAGATTCAAAAATGGTCAAACATGCCCCTAGGCAAGGCACTATCTATCTGTAAGTAAATAAGCTGAAATGGGTGCAGTATATGAGAATGGGGTGAGCATTAGGGTTGACAACTCCAAGGGACACCCCACATCTGTTGCTGCCTGCAGGGTGGGGTGTTAAGGTTGGAAACTCTAAAGCCACATTTCTCTACTTTCATCACTTTAACCCTAACTGATGCATTAATGGAGTTTTTTGCCAAGAATTTCCTTACTTTTTAAGATTGTATAATCATATCCTCACTAGGCTGTGGGAGCGCAGTGCCCTCTTGGCCCCGCACTCCCATCCCTCCATAGATGCATACATGTGTGTTGCCGTGAAAGCATTTCAACCAAAACAGCAACTAAATATTCAGCATAGCCTTGTTATTACCCCACCTTCTGAACGCTGGACTGAGAATTTTCAAATCCCCACTGAAATGTAATTCCACGCCACCACAATGTCATTCCATGCCACAGGTGAGAAAACACATTTTGGCCAGGATTTGAACACTGACAGCTGTCACCTTCATAAGGCAATGTAAAAAAATGGCTATGTTGAAAATTTGGAGTGAAAATATTTAAAATTACCGAAGTTACAAGTGAGCGTAGTTAAATTTAAATACATGCGCATAACATCACCATTTTTACATATTTTTACCCCAAATTTTAAACTTAGCCTTCTTATAACCCCACCTCTTAAACATAAGCAGTGAAAGTTTTCAAATCATGCCAGAAAGATGATTTCACCAACCAACCACAAAATAGCCTTTCTGGACGGATTTGTGAAATTCCAGTGACATTGTCCATGAGGTGGTATCCCCAAAAGGCCATGTTGAAAATCTGGTGTCAAAACATGCAAAAATGCCCAAGGTATGCATCAAAGTTGAAAACCCAATTGAAATACATTGAACTGCATTTACCTTAGTTTCTCATATTGCAGTCGCTGGTTCTAGCAGCGAGACATGTCTTCAGTCAGAGAGTGGATCTTCACCCTGTCACCTGTCCAGGTGAGGGAGGGTAGGTGGGGGTGTACTGAGGGTTTGTGGGGTGGTGGATGCTGAGTGGGAGGTGGGGTTGGGAGGTCAGATCGGTGAGGGATATTCTAGGAAAAAAAAAACACTGAGGACGGTTTTCTTTTTTGTAGGCAGGGGCAGCGATTGGTGGGTAGAGGGTGCCACTAGACACCAGGGAAATGGAAAAAAATATGGGGACAGCAATCGGAGGGTGGGGGTGCCACTAGACATCAATGGAAATGGAAAAAAAATGGGTACAGCATCCCCTAAAGGAATAGGCGAGGGAGGCTAAGTGTGCCACCAATCTTTCACCAAGTCTACAGATGTTCCACTTCACTATCTCCACTTACTGGTTCACCAGATCATTGGCACCCAGATGTACCAGCACCCCCAGCTCACCCTGTTCCCTCTCCACCATCCTCCCTATTCTGTCTATGTCCCAGCTGCTGATGCCACCATGAAGGCATTGGACTATCCCTCCTCCTATCCAATCCCCCCTTTATCACCCTCTCTAACCCCCAATCATTGAGTCTCTGACCACTTAGACTCTCCTGGTAGCCTGCTCCCCTTGGGTGCTATCACCTAGTCCTGCCCTTTCCCAATGACTGACTCAGAGTCTCCCACAGCAGAGTGAGGAGTGTGAAGGAATTCACTATCTGGATGTTGAGGGGATGGACACTCTCCTTATGACTACCCTTGCCCCCTCTCCCCCTCCCCACCACTCTCCACCCCCCTGGACCAGTAAGTCTGTGGGGGAGTGGGCTCCATCTCAGTTGATGATGCAGCTGTTTCTACCCACGCTGCCACCAACTGAGTCTGGAGTTCTGCCACGGTCCAGCAGATGGAGCAGTGCTCCCTCCCTAGAGAAGCACACCTCACAGCTGCCACAACTGACTACCTCCCCTTTGAACCCCATGCCTTTAAAGATCTGAACTAATCAGATGACTAATTTGACTCATAGTGCTTAGCCAGACAGTGTGTAGCTGAAGGCACCGCTATAGCACAGCTAACGGGGTTTAAAACTACTAAGCAGTGTTCACCCAGATAGGCTGTAACTGTAGTCCCACCAACAGTACAAAGTACCACGTAGTGTCCACCCAGATAGGGTGTAGCTGTAGTCCTACCAAAAGTACAAACTACCATGTAGTGTCCACCCAGATAGGGTGTAGCTGTAGCCCTACCAATAGTACAAACTACCATATAGTGTCCACTCAGATAGGCTGTAGCTGCAGTCCTTCCAATAGTGCAAACTACCATGTAGTGTCCACCCAGATAGGGTGTAGCTGTAGCCCTACCAATAGTACAAACTACCACATAGTGTCCTCCCAGATAGGCTGTAGCTGCAGTCCTTCCAATAGTACAAACTACCACGTAGTGTCCCCCTACATAGGCTGTAGCTGTAGCCCTAGCTATAGTAAAGAAATCAGCAGTAAGAACTGCCTCGCAGTGCTCACCCAGTGAAGGTGAAGCTGAAAAATGTAACTACAGAGAAAACAACCATGTAATTAAGTATACCGTAGCTTGAACACAGAACACAAATATGAAATTAAATGTACATAAGCACTGAGAAATTAACTATAGTTGACACAGATAGATAAGCAATGAAAAGCTAGGTTCTTATAGCAGAATGTTCCCCAAATACTACCCTACACAAACTGCAGTTCAATGTTCATATACAGTTTTATCAGAGATAAGATGGGCAGAGTTCCTGACTGCTGGCTGCCTCTCCAGGCTGACTCCCTTGTTGCCCTTTGCAGTGCAGCCCTTAGCATGGAGAACCACAGCACTACATACTTCCCACTATAGGCAAGTTACTATGAAATGTCCCTAGATCCCATTCCCCATGGTCTGCCCACCACTGCTACTGTTTACTGCTCGTTCCCTTGTTGCCAAATGACAACTGACACCCTGTTACCTAAAAGCCCTGGGCACCACAAGAGCACCATTGGTTTCCACTCTAAGCTCTGCCTGTCAAACTATCCCTTCAGGCTGACATCAGACAGTCAGACCTGAGTCAAGGCAGCCACAGTAAAACAACCACCCTCCACCTTCTGGAAGGAGGGGTTCGTTACACTCCTAACCATGTAATATAACAAATTAAACACAGGTGCCTGGGGATATTCATAAATATAAAACTGCCAGAAATGAGTGCACATGGGCAATCCGGAGTGCCAAAACCAAATATTTCAAGGAGGCTCTCTCCAACTCCTGGGGTGATGGAAAAAAATTCTGGAATAACTTGAAAGACCTTACAGGCAAGGATCCTAAGTCACCACCCATTATGCTTAACATAAATGGAACACCAACATTTGACCTGTACACAATCACCAATACCTTTAACAATGCATTCTCCAACTTGGATAGTGTCTTCCCATCTGACTTCTTCGATGCCCCTCTGGTAGTAACCCTCCTGACACTGCTTCTCTCCTACACCCTGCCCCACAATTCTACTTCAAGGATATCCCAGTGCATTTAGTCAGAACCTATATTTGGAAGGCCATCCACAACACAGGCTACAGTGGTGACTCCCTCGACCTGAAGTTGTTAGTGCTGGTCCTTGAAGAAATCCTTGTACCCCTGACAAAGATGTTCAACCTATCACTAAGGATGTCCCAGTTCCCATCTTGCTGGAAGCAGGCGATTGTCACACTGGTACACAAAAGTGGAGACAAGTCACTGCACTCCAACTACAGACCTATCTCCATCCTCCCTCCATTGTCTAAGGCCCTGGAGCGCATTGCTCAGACCAGCTAGTTGAGTACCTGGAAAAATATGACATCCAATGTCCCAAGCAACATGGTTTTCGAAAAGGGCACAGCACCACCACTGCACTATTAGAATTCATGGGATTCATCCATACCACTCTCGATCAAGGAAACTGTGTGGGGGTAGTATTCATCGACCTTATGAAAGCTTTTGATACTGTCAACCATCCACTCCTACTCAAGCAACTATCAAACATTAGGCTCTCCATAGAAGTGCTGCTCTGGTTTTCAAGTTACCTTGGGGAGCAGGTGGGTTAGGATCACCGGTGTCACCTTGGAAGAAAAGCTGGTCCTTTCTGGGGTCCCACAGGGGTCCATCCTGGGACCACTACTCTTCAGCCTCTTCCTGAATGACCTCCCCAGTGTTTGCCATCAGAAATTAGTACTCTACACCGACGACATAGTCATGTTCACCAACCACCAAGATGCGGAGTTCCTTGAGAAACAAATACAGCTTGAATTCATGTGCATCGAAGAATAGTTCAAGACACGCAAACTGGTCCTTAACCACAGCAAAACAAAGGTAATGACTTTCTATAATGCCAGGAGCAAGTACAAATCCCATTACTTCACCATCAAAAATCAAACAGAGACCATACTTGAAAACGTTCCTGAATTTAAATACCTAGGCATTACATTGGACAGTTCCCTCTCCTACCATCGGTACATTGATTCTATCACCAAAGCCACCAATCTCTGTATAGGCCTGCTCTACAGGCACAAACACTGCATGACTCCTGACACACTCCGGCTGGCTATCAACAGCTCTGTCACCTCCATCACTGATTATGGTCTAGCAATCTACAGCTCTGCCTCTGCCCTCCGCAGAATTATGGTCACACTCAACAAAGCATGCAGGCTTCTAACGGGGGCTGACTGACTCACACACACACACACTTGTGGCCTGTACATTAGGGCAGGATAGCTTCCTCTCATCAGCTGGATCCTGTATCAAACCTGCCTCTTAGCCAAAAAAGTCCCCCTAAGGATCATACCCTCAGGCATTGAAAAGCTACTCATTGACCACCACAGCAACCAGCAAACTAGAAGTTCACAACAACAAACCTTCCTTGTCCCCAGATGCCGGACTACAATGGGCCAGAGGGCTTTTGCTCACAGAGCTCCACGGTGGTACAATATTCTCAACAAAGAAACTTTTACAGCTGCTGCTCTTGGCCCTTTTAAAAGACAACTCTGACTTCATCTCAGTTCAACTAGTCATTGTAACTGCTTCGCCTAATCTGGGGCACCACACTCATTGCCCTCTACTTTAGTCAGGACAGCTACCTCTCCTTGCCATGCCCTCCGCCTCCTGCCTCCCCTGCTCCCCTCCTCCCCCACTCCTTCCTCACCACCCTCCTGCACTTACTGACAATTATCCCTCCTCCTCCCTTGAGTGCTCTTACCATCACCCTCACCCTCGGACAATGACCTTCCTGCCTGAGTACCCCTGCCCTCCCTACCCTCTCACCAGAAGCGCTTATTTCTAAGGTTGCCCTTGGATGTTGCATCATTCTGCTTAACACTGGCACATTCTGAGGTACTGTAATTAACTAAGCCTCAGCCTCTTGCTTCTTTTTACTGTATAACTATATATAATTATGTCGACCTTTGTATGTATGTTTACCTTCCATGTCCTCAACGTGGAACCTTTGTAAATGAGCAGTTCCTGTTCAAAGGTATGTGTAATCCTAGATTTCAATAAATAAAAATAAAATAAAAAGAACTCAATGGAAATTCCAGTTCATGTATGTCTTCACCTGGGTGCAACAGCAAGCTCAGTCCTGCCGAGGCCTTAACTGATCTGATTACCTAGCCTAACCAATAAACCATTGCATGGCAGGGCACTGTTTCAGTACTCACAGCTTGGAAGTTTCAGCCAAACAGGATTCAGCGACCTGGATGCAGTACACTACAGAAGAGATCTCCTCTACGCTGGATCACAGCTGGTCCTGGAACACAGTGCAATGAATCTACAGCACTCTCTGGATTGCTAGTACAGTAACTGTGGGCTATTCTGAGACATCTTTGTCCTCCAAAATTCTGTTCTCCCCTATGAGGAGACTTTTTCTGTGTTCACTCCATGTGGGGTATTTTGCTACTGGGGAACCAGACAATTTGAACAACAGAGTGCTTGCAAGATGACACACACTCTTTCTAGCACAAAGAACTGCTCAACTGCTAGCAGCTACTGGAACCATCCCACTCTGACTCCGGGGAATTACTTGGCTGACAGTCTCCACTGCTGGAGAAAGCCCCGAATGGGCTTTTCTCACATTGACATCGCAGGCTGCAACTAACACTTCACAGAGGTCCCAGCTGGGCACATCTAAGATGCTGGAAAAGGTTCTCAAGGAGTCCTACAAAGGAGCTCTACACTTGATCACCTATGCATATCCTAGGAATCTTCCGCAACGCTGTCTTTCATACTAATTGCTTTAGCTTCTCATTGGCTGGTACACACTTTTAAGAAGGCTTTCTCTCCTGATTGGCTGCACACTTGTGGGCTTTTCCATTGCCCTTGTTTCCTCTAATTCTGCTTTTGACTTCTTTTCCCACAGTAGCTGCTCCCCTATTGGCTAGCTTTGGGACAAGATGAGGAGGCTATTTCAAGCCTCTGATGCATCTGCGTTCCCACAAGCTTTTATTTTCTGATCAATTTATTTCAAAAGTTTTACCAGTAAAGACATGCTGAGCAGGTATCGTTTTTTGACTCTAACCCCTTTCCAGCAGTTGGTATGGTCAACAGCATGGCTTGCCAAAGGGCTTATTGTTATTACTGACTCTCTATCCCTCATTGGTGGCGCTGGCTATAATTTCAGTGTGCTTGTGGCATGAAGAAAGAGTGCTGCCATTTCATTGCCTGGCCCATGTCAGTCTGTGGAAGGGGGCTTCAAGCTGCAATGACATGTGCCCTGTCCAGCACAAAGAAAAGAGGCTGCTGCTGCTGCTGCTGCCAGTGATGGTGCTCCTGGAGCACTCTGCCTGTCCATGGGGACCAGGAGAAAAGGAATCCAGGCGGTCATAGTGTTAAGGATGGGAGGACTACATAATGGCACTCCCAACAGTGAGCTACAAGGCAAGCCTCTTGAGGGAGGGGGTTAAAGGTACAACAGTGGCAGTAACAGATTAACCATGCATTAACAATGGCTACAGATGTTTCACATAATATTGAATGCACATCTGCCTGGATGTAAGATGAACATAAGTGACCCTTGGTGTGTGTGTGTGTGTGTGTTTTACCTAGCATCTCCTATGTTTCAAAAAACTGCATGAAACTGAATTAGAAACAGTGCACCATGACACTATAAATTCTGCTGAGAGAATGTCTGTTGTAATTCCAGAAATGATACACTATGTATGGACCTTAATCATTCACAAATCTGTTGGGACGATCCAGAAAAGCAAATATTTTAATGCATCGCTTTAATAGTGGTTCATAACTGTGCTGTCTCTGGTGCAGTACCTGAACTTTAATTACAGGGCGAACAGCATGCAGACAACTTACACATCCTAAATTCTTTGTTTCCTCACCTTCCTACCTCCGCCCCTCACCCACCTGCGCCCCAGATATTTATGCTGTGACCTTCTTGGAGTTGTATGAGCTGCAATTAGGAAAGCAGTGTAACAGCAGGAAAAAACTCAAACGCTGCATGTTTCCTATTATGGAACAGTGGGACATGGCAAGCTCACAGGAGTAAGAAATGAAATCATCAGCAGACAGTATTGGTCACCTTACTGCTCAGCCTGGAACTGTCCCAAAATGACGAAGTGCTAAAATGCAGCAGGAGATACATTTCTTTTGAAGATCAGAAGTGTATCTAAAGGCTTTAGTGTTCAAGGTCAACAGATATTATAAACCCATTAAAACATTCTAACGTCTGTACTTTTGTATTACTGGAAAAGCACTAGTGTCTTGTCTTGCACTGCAGTTGCTAATGTTGTTTGAATTGTGAACCTGAAATACAGACTGATTTCCAAGGGACTGTCAAATATTTCTAAAGAGGCATTAGGAAGGCGAAAACAGTCAAGCAACAGTGTAGCTGTAGAGCTGCCAAAGCGCAGTCCCTGCTGTAAAGCCGAAGGTGGTGATGGTGGGGGTAACTTTTCTTCGATAACTGACTGCTTGACAGCTGTCAAATCCCTGGCAATTCAATGATGAAATCCAATAAAATAACACAATGCACATCCGAAATCCAGCTGTCAATCAGGAGTGACAGTGTAAAAGAATGGCACTGCTGTATCCTGCGACAATTTGTGAGGATCAGCAGGAAGATAACTGGTGCAATGTAGTCTTCCTAGCCATGGATGGCATGAAGCTTTTTAAAGGCACAATAAATGGAAGGTATCTACCACAGAAAACATTCAGAATAGTACACAGATGTAAAACAATAAATAAAACAAAACTCGCACATCTAATAATAATATGTTAAAGGTCCCTTTTCCCATGAGGAAATCATGACTCAGAAATATTTTTTGTGTATCGCTATGACAACATAAGGTTGTTCTGCTGTTTGACTTGGTGTCATATCAGGATGGATAGATAGAGAGAGAGAGATATGCAAGATGTATCACAGTATATAGCAAAACACTACAACACATTAAAGCTGTTTGCTGCAGGACTTAAACTAGCCACAGTCTGAAATGTTTCCCCAAGGATTAAGTAACAGTTTAACTTACGAGTAGTATGATCTTACTTCCTGGTTCCTCTGAAGCTACCAAGCACCTGCTGCAGCCACACCCAGAAAAAAGTAGGGAAAGGGCTGCAGGGCTATAGATAGCACAAGAATGCTGTGGGGGTAGTAGCTGCCTCTGCATACTGATGGAACTTATATCAGGTACTTGTACATGTTAAGGGGCAGTATTACATGTACTACCTCCCTTAACATGTACAAGTGCCTGTTGTAAGTGTCAGAAGTATGCAAAGGCCACTGCTTCCCTTGATAGCATTATGACGCTATCTGTAGCCCTGCAGCCCCTTCCCTACTTCGTGTCATGAAAATGTAGATTATTGGCAGGGCTGTAGTGGGTGCTCAATGGCTTTGGGGGACTAGGAAGTAAGATTGCAGTGCTAGTGAATTAAAATTATTCTTCATCCTTGGAGGGAAAAAATCATACTATGGCTAGTTTAGGTCCATGGGCAGACAGCTACTGGAGATGAGTTGCCTGTCAGAAACAACAGAAGGTGTCAGCAGTTCTTTCATGCAAAAGATAGGGTTTTTAAAGCAGTGAAAGAAGGAAATGGGACATTAGGTTTTTTTTTAACCTTAACTCTGCCCACCCCATGCACCAGCTCTGTGAACAAAACTGAACTGAATGACAAAACACAATTCAGATTTTTAAGCAGACCTTAAATAACATAGTACAAGAAATAGTTACTCCCCCCGATAAAAAATTGCACTCATACGTTGTGAGATACAAGACTGCAGGTTAAAATGCAAAGTCAGTGTGTGTGTGAATGCTAGTCACAAAGCACCTTTATCATCACACAAACTGTAACACACCTATAGTGTACTTTGCAAATAAGCCTGCAAGCCACTCATGAAGCAGCTGCATGGTTAAACCAAGGGCCCCAGACCTATGTATAGCAGACTTAGAGTGTGGCCCTGTGGGGCTACGCTTCTGAAGGTCACCTAACACCTACAGGACTGCGTTTGTGTCTCAAATGCTCAGCAGTGCATTACACTGTACCAATAATTCATTCTAAATTGTTCCTAGCTGTGGGATAAGCAGTTTTAGAGGGGGAGGCAACTTTGGAACGCTCAGGCTGGCCAGTTAGCCTGATAGTTCAGCTAGTAGAGCACCATGACAGTATTCTGGAGAACCTTCAGTTCCCAGTTACAGTAGGTCACATTATTTCTTTCTCATCTCTTTCAAGTGCTTAGCTAATACTTCCCCAATCATTCTTTGCAACTGGTCACTCAAAGAAAGTAATTAACCACACTCTTCAAACAAAGCATTGAAGGCAGCTAATAAGTCCTTTTAAAGAGATGTTGAGATCACAGTGCACTACAGAGTGGGCATTTTGCAAATGAGTAGTGTCATGCTAATAAACATTTGAAACAGCAAAGTGTCAGTTCGCCACACTGGTGCCAAGACCCCTGTCATATATGGCTGGTGAGCAGCTGTTATTGCATCGCATCCCTTTTTGGCACTTTGTATTTTTCTATAAATGGTAAGTTATGTAAGCATTCTTACCACAGAATTCAGAATTAATTAGTGACCATGGATATAAATACACAGAACAATGAAATAGATATTGCTGTGCAGCTCTAAGGACTGTGACTGCGACTGTAAGTGCTTTTGCTGTGCACTTGACTGCAGTGGGACCTAATAGCAACACATTCTTATTTTGGAGGCTTCTGCTGCATGATCTAATGCCAAGAAAAGCATAGACCCAAAGCTCGAACACTGTGCACCAAATTGTTCCTGTTTATGGCATTTTCTGTGCTAATATTGGTTTTCAAAATGTACTCAGTTTTTAGAAGAATGCTCATTTTTATTTTACATCCTGTGCATGATGTGTTCTCAGGGGTTATATAGTGTACCTGACAATAATATTTGATTTTTTTTTGTCAACTTTTTTTATTCTCTAGACACCCGAGGAACTCTCACCAGCTATCCCGTGACCCAAGTCTACCTCACTGTTTGAAGCCCACACACATCCAGAGCACTCCAGCCTGGTGGATCCCCTGGCTCTGAGCCCCCTGAGGTGGGACCACCTTACACCCTGGTGCTCTATCTGCAATCCAGTGTGCTGGGCCAGAGTCAAGGGTAGGACCCTGGATGATGAGCCCGATGGTGGGAGTGTGGTCAAGGCATGGGAAGTGCCTTCGTCTATCATTGGGGCCTGGAATTTCTCTTTTTTCTTTCCCCCAGAAGCACAGCTGTGCAATGATGTCAGCACGGCGCATCATAGACGTCTGCCACTCTCCTCCCACAATATGCTCCTGCACTAGTATTACCCCCTGTCTCCACCAGGGGGTCTCTACTGCACCAGAGAAACCCCGGAGCCCTCCCAGGGAGAGGAGAGCAGTCCTCTGGATGCTTGATCCTCTCCCTCCCCTGCTGATCCCCAGCGCCCAAGCTCATTCCCAAACTCGGGTCACCAGCATGGTGTGAGGTGTGGCATCCAGCACCTCAACCCTCAATGCCACTGGGCCAGCTCAATATTTGATTATTTTGTCCCAAAGGTAGAAGGCTGTACTCTGTGTCTTGATGTCAGAAGCATGAATATTTGAACTACCATTCACAACAAGGCATATTAAGTTAATTTCAAATATTATTTGTTGCTGTGTGTTATTCATATTCTATATTACTTTGCATGCAAAATTTGAGCATCCTTGTTCCAGATACATTTGTCCCAGGACATGGGTGGCCAGTTTAAGCTTGGAGGCCTTCTGAATCATACTGATGTGATTTCTAGTTAACAGCCTTCCAGGCCACCTAAGGCAAACATTTCTCTTGCTCAGAGGAATGTGAGTTCCATGCAGCTCTTCTGTGGTTTTAATGATTCAGGACTGCATGTGTGCTTCTGTGGCAGGAAGATCAGCAAGTCAGAGATTCTAGACTCACATCAAGAACTTAGGCTAATACACAGCACTAGCACTGTAGTGCAGCCCTTGAGGTTGCTGCACTGTTGAGGTGCTGTTCTTGGGATGAGACCTCAAATGAGGTCCCCTCCTCCCATTTCTGGTGACTGTCCAGGTGGAAGTTACAGATCTCATGGCACTTATTGCAAAAGTAGGGTATTTTTCCCAGTGTCCTGGCCAACACTGCCCCATCAATAAAACAGGTCCATGTAAACAGCTCCTAAGAGCACACCTGGAAATGAGCGGTCACAGCTCAGTGAGCCTTGCATGGTAAAAAATTACTAATATGTAAATAAATAATTATTGTTTGTTTTAGGCCATTTTGATGATCCGGTTGCTGCCAAGCTCTTAATCTATGTATCACAGAGAGATACCCTCATTAAGCAATTCAGTTCTAGTCAGATGGTATACAGTATTTGCCAACCTGCTAAACCACTTCAGTTGAGAGTTTCTCTTGCTGGTTATGGTCCTGACCTGTTTTACCTAATCCATGGCTCTATTGGAGGCCATTAGTTTTAGTTTGTTTAGCCAGGCACTACGCTGAGTTAAAAACACATTTTCATGATTCCTGTCTCTACATTTATTCAAGGATGTAGATACTTATCCTCTTCCAATATCAATGCAAGCTAGGCAATTTCTTTCTGTGTAGGGTCATTTCCTCTGAACCCATTTCCCTCAGATCTACTTCGTCTACTCTTTAGCCACCAAATGAGAACTTGAAATGAGCCATAAAGTAACTACATTTTTCTGTACTAGTGTTGACTGAGGCAGTGAAAGGCTGGTCATGTTTTTCTTTGTTGTGGGCATGAAAAACATCTAGAGACAGAGGCCCATTTACTGTAGAACTATGAAAACCTACCAATGTTCGAGTTTGTGAATATGGTCTGTCAGACTAGGTAAAGTCTGCCAAAGTTCTCTTACAGACAAATCAGTTTGCACTGGTTTGACCTTTGAAAACCATTGGGGAATGAGTACAGAAGCAAATTATATATTGTACTGGGCCAGGGGAGCACCCCAAATAGCAGGATGATGTAGTGGCCCACACTGAAGGCTACTGGTTCAAAAAATTGTGTCTATTGGGGCAGTGCCAAACATGGACAAGGTCTCCTGTTATGCCATTAATAAATGTTGTACTCACTAGTTACAGTGCATGGCCAACATTGCTCAATTTTCAGGCCTATGTAGTTTACAAAACATTGTGATCTGAAGACACATGACAGCAGTGCAGCATCCCAATGTTAAAGTATATGTAGGCTTCTGGTTCCACAAATTATAGACTAAAAGAAATGGAATCCCTCCCCAGCCACCTTAACAACCTCTATCTTTAGCACTGCTTGAAGCATACAGTAGAAGATTCATCATCCATATACCCTTACAAGTAGGTGTTTGTAGAAATGGTTAGATTAACTTTTTAAAAAGTAAGCTTCCTTGCATTTTGGGTAAAAGACACATTTTCGTGTTGGTGGCTATATTGCTCATGTAGCAGAGACCCCTTTCTGTTGGTCCCTGTGGTCCCTACAGTGGTGAAGAGGGGGCAGACAATAGTCTCAGAGATGACTCTCACATCTAGGGGTGCAGATGATATAGTCTTGCTGAGAGTCACCCCCAGACAGCTGTACAGTTTTCCTGGCTTGGCACTGAAACCCCAACCCAGGAGCCGGAGCCTGATCTGTGGCTATAAATGCCCTTGCTGAACAACACAGCTTTGCTCAACCATCCTGATTCTGAGCCCCCAAACAGAGGGGCCACTTACCTTTTCTTCTTCTGCTGCGGCCCTTATACTGCAGTGTGGAGAAGAAGCCCTGCCTGCCCCACCGCCTGGTATTCCAGTGCGGGCTGGTCACCAGGTGTAGGGAGCCTCTTCAAAGTCTACTCCATCAAAGCAAAAAAAAAAGCAGCTTTAGGCTAAGTTCCTGTTCTGACTCCACAGGATCCATTCTTCATTGTTGCCCCTTTGGCCCCAGGGCTAAAACAGGGCCACTTCTGCTGGTCAAAAAACAGATTTAAACTTGCACCTCACACTGAACTGATTTATTCCCCATCATGACCTCAACTTAATTAACTGTGAGCTACAGAAGTTAGTTTCACTTCTGCACATGCATTTTCCCTGCACTAGAACTTTACTTTCACTTTTGCCTTAGCAGGTTTCATGCAGCATTAGACACGGTGCGCAGAATTTCCAAAGCATGGCACAAGTTGTGCCAATGGCAGCTTGCACCAATTGCTGGTGCATCAGGGACCCTGCATCCAATTCACTGTTGGACAGGGTCCTGACGTCCAAGTCCTGCAGCTTATGGCAACAGTGGCAGTGTGCTAAACAGATGGTGCATACACGAGGTGTGCCACAAGCTGCCAGGTGGTCGGGCAGCACCTGCACCCTTGGAAAGGAGCAGAGTAGTGGCTAGTGCCCCCTCAAGCCATATATGCCTGTAATGTAAAATATTATGAAAAAAAGTTATTCACTGGTGATCTAGAGATCCCCCCAGCCCGAGATATCAGTAATGTAAAATATTATGAAAAAAAGTAATTCCTTGTTGATCTAGGGTTCCTCCCCCACCTGATATGCCCATAATGTAAAATATTATTGTAACCACCCAGTCCCTTGGGGTTACTAGAATTGTATCAGTATTAGAGTTAGGAAGGTAGCAGGCAGCTAGTAGGGAGTTCATCAGGGGCTTCCTACATAATGGCATACTATTTACTCAGCTAGCCTGAGGGAAGAACGATTAGGTCATTCGGAACTCTTGCAGCAGCATAAGCCACACTGTATGGACAGCTGCTCTGGGGAGCTTAGAATGTTCAGTTAGTGTTGTCAGTCTTCAGTGAGGAGGTGAGAGTGGCAGAAGGATTGCCAGTTGGGCTCTGAGGTAGGGCCCAGCATTTCTCACCCTAGTGAAGTGTCATTTCCAGCTTCCAGTGAAGTGGTGGAAACCAGTGTTACAGCAGGATTTCCTGATTTCTACTCCCAGTGAAGTGGAAGGAACTGCTTGTTCTCAGTGGACTCAAGGGGCAATCCCCTGAAGGTTCTGTGTGTTTTCTGTGGCCTTGGAAAGGAACTTTGAGAGACTGTTTAATCTACTACCCTGGAGAATGCCTTCTTTTGTTGTTCCATTGCCCAGTGGAAGGGACAATCAGTTGAGAGTAGTGTTTTAGGAGACAAGATCTCCACATATTTTAGGGGAATTGTAGTCTGGCATGTGTGTGCCCACAGATAAGGCTGGATCACACCTGTCAGTGCCCCTAGTTCACCCAAGAGAGTGACTGTTCCATTCAACTATTCACCCAGGAGAGTGCAGTTTATTCTTTGGTCACCCCAGTGAGTGACAGATTTAAAGTGTGGGACCTCTAGCATTTCAATGGGAAATGGGGGTTTCAATGGTGTAACCCTGAAGAATGGCAGATACTGTCAGTTGGGGCTAAGGGTGGGAGGAACGCCATCTGAACGTTTACAAGGCAGGGCTTTCTGGTTCGTAAAGGGCACCAGTTATACCTGAGCAGGGGCCAAGCTGCAGGTTTAGGTGTGTGGCTGAGTTTCATATAATTGCACCTATGTTCATTGAAGAGTTCTGAGTGTGTGGCTTAGATACACTAAATGACACTCATGGGAGGAAGATGTTCAGGTGTGTGGCCAGGTATCCACTAAATGCACCATTGGGAAAATGGGAAGAAACTGTTCTTTTGTGTGTTCGTGAACTGTACGGCATGCAAGGAGAGTTCATGAAATGTACCTATCCTGCCTAGACTGACCCTTGGGGGTCCACTTCTGCTTTAAATTTCCATCTATTGAATAAAGCCATACTGCACAATTCCAGTTACAATCCGATTATTGCTTCTGATCATGTGGATTTACTGAGGCCCCCCCTCAGCAGGTTAGATCTAGCATATGCCTAGCTGCCTCCACCCAGGACCTGGGTTGTAATGTTTACACAAGGTTCATTTTGTTTTGTTTCTGTACCCCCACCCCTCTCTTTCTCTAGAAAATAAGCCAGGTATACATCCTAACGCCAAGGGTGGTACCACCCATTTGTAATGTAAAATGGTATACCAGTGTGTGGGTACCAGTGTTCCAGATTTAAATGGGGTGTGTGCTCACTAGTTTATAAAGTGGCCTAGGGGGGCTTATCTGGTGATATGTAATTTGGGCAACAGTTACAAAGAATGTATCTTGTCCAAAAGAACATGTTTGGGGTGAGAGGCATGCTGAGGGTATGTCTAGGATCTTCCTGTCTGGTGGCAGTGCACCCAAACAGAAGCTCGTTTACCAGAAAACAAAGTTGTGCCACAGAAAATGCCATCTGAAAGTCTTTTGCTGCCTGAGTTTCTGTGGAAAAGAAAGAGGAAGAATTTGCTTCTTGTGTGTTTACTTTGAAAATGTGGACTGAGCAATGATTACCCTTGCCTTATTGCAAAAGTGCTTAAAAACTGTTTAAAAGTTGCAGATTTCCAGAGAAAAGTATTTGCAGACTTAAAAGAGTGTTTTCTAAATGCTCAGAAAGTTTCAAGTGTGTACAGTGAAAATTGGGGGCGTCGTTAAGAAAAAATGCACCAAGTTCTGAGTGAAAATGCCTTAAAATGCTTGCCCCACTGAAATTTGAAGCCAAGGAAAAAAGTGACAGTTTGCGACTGAGAGAGAGAGAGAGAGAGAGAGAGAGAGAGAGAGGAGAGCTCATTTGCGTAGCATCATGTGATCGGTCCCAGTGCACCTATCAGTGGTGGAGCTGGGGGGGGCAGAGCCCCCCCAGGATCCATTTGCCTTTGAGTTGTACCCCCCCGACTCCTACAACTTTTCAGTAGTTAACTTTAACTGGCACACCACCCGTGGCAGGCCTAGCATCCCCATAGAGGCATCTGAATCGACCGCGGGTCATGGGGCAGGCCTGGTGCCCCCACGGAAGCTGAAGAATTTGCCACGGGTCACGGGGCAGCCTTGCTACCCCCACAGAAGATAAGAAATCAGCTGTGGGTCACAGAGCATGCTAGGCACCTCCACAGAATCAGAGAGGAATTGGCCATGGGTCGTGGGGCATGCCTGGCACCCCAACAGAAGCTGAGGAATTGGTCGAGGGTCACAGGGCACATTTGCTGCGTGGTGCCCCCCACAGAACTAAGCCCTGCCCTTGCCTGAGTCGCAGCATTGTGGAACATTCGTGGAGGAGCAGCCAGCAGTGTGTGGTTTGTGCAGCTGGCAGGAGGAATCACTTACAGCAGAAGCGTTTCTGTAGCAGCAGTTTTTCTAACTTTTTCACAGTTAAACCATCTCAACCTGTATTCCGACCGACTGGAGAGTGATCAAGGCAATCGCAGTGATGATCAGCGGGACCGAAAGCCTGTTTCACCCCCAGAGGCCTTCCTTGAGTCGGCAGCAGGCCATATTACATTGACGGTGAAAACCAGCTATTGCCTGTGAGTACCCTGTGCAAAAGTAAATGACTGGTGCTAAGTTCGGAAAACTGTGAAAGAACTTTTGCAAATGCAGCAAAAGTACTGAAAGAGAGTTTTGTGAACATTTAAATCTTGGACTGTGTGTGTAAAAGTGCTGTTTTCAAAGAAAGTGAGCTTTAAGACAAATGATCCCTCTGGTCCAAGTGTTAGTAAAGTAATGGACTGAAAAAAAGCAAAGTGAACTTGTGCTTGAGAAAGTCAGTTGAAATGCAAAAGATCCCGACAGAATCCTAGCAATTCTAGACTGAGTGCAATGTAAAGTTACAGTCACCATGTTGGGGTGTAGCCAGCAATGTAAACAAAGCAGCGCCATTTTAGACCAGTGTTTTCAAACCCAAACAATGTTTCAAATCATTTCTTGCTAAGTGTTGCGGAATACAGTTGCAGCAGCCAAGTAGCCTGTTTGTGAACTTTGTCAGTGTGTTAAAACCAAATCTCATTGTGCTTACAAAAATAGTAATTTGGGGACTGGTGTGTTTTGCAGAACATGATGCAGCAACCCCTTCACTATCTGCTCCACACCAGGGCATGGGTAGCCCAACAGGAACAAGAATGAGCCAATTCTGAGAAATTGTATGACTGTTCATCAGCACCCGCCAAGGTGGCTCTGCCGAACTATCCGGTTAATGTGTGTGTAGTATGCCTAAAGCCAAGAAGAGGTGTTTTGCCAATTCCACATTGCACAGACTGTAGAACATGATTTGGGATGAGCATGTCAGGTGGCACAACGGTAGCTAAAGCAAAATGCATCCATTTAGCTCCTACTTTGACACACACACAGGGGATCTTGTAGAATCAGAACGATATCAACAGGCTGGGTGCAGTGAGAGAGAGAGACCCCATAGAGTTTGTAAAGGAGTTCTTGGACATTGTCTGTGTCGATGTTTTGCAAGGCCCAGAGGAAGTTAAGTGTTCCATGCCGCAGAGGGTGGAGTTGGACGCTGCCAGTGCAGGTTCAGTAGATCAGTGGGTAGAAGGCCCAAGTCCAAGCCTCATGGGAGAGTCCGAGGTGGGAGAAGTGTGTAGTTGGGAGGCCAGTTCCTTCAAGGACAGTGGGAAATGGACAGTTTTGGGGGTTGGTGCAATTGCCAGGTCCTGGGCAGAATATGTGGAAGAGAAAGAAGCAGCAATGGCTGCAGTGGGACCCAGTGAGTCACCATTGGTCTTGGCTTCTATGGAGCCTCCTGATGTCCATGTGGAGAAAGACTCAAATAATGTGCCCCTGAGTGCAGAAGTGGACTGCTTTTATTCTGCATTAAGTGTTCATAACTGGCTGAACCAGGACTGGCCACCCCAAGCTGTGCTTCTGGACTGGAGTTTGTTAAAAGTAGCAAAGAAGAGAGAATTGTTCGTAGGCGAGCTGTGGCCAAGTATGGACCCTCGTACCATTTCTACCCTCGACAAATATGGGAAGAAATTGAGAAAGACAAGCATGCCTGGTTGTGGGAAGAAGCTTGTGCCAAACTTCACCCTAGAGTAAACAAGTGGGCCCGGATTAAAGTGTGTAATGAGAGACTGCAATTCTGGAAGCGTGGCAGGGCCTTGTTAATTAGCTCTGTGAAAGTAGCGGGCAAAGCTGGCCAAGAGACATTCTACAATGTTCCTATGGTGCATCCAGATGAGGTAACAGTTTATGCCCCAGATCCTGAATGGTACTACCCCTGAATTTGGTGTGATTTTTGTGAAATTGTGCCCGCTTGCCACAAGTGAATGCAGCCATGCCAGCTCAGCCATCTGCCACCGAAAAGGCAGCAACCCAGGATGGAGGTGCCTTTCTTCTGGTGATACAGGTTTGTCTGCAGCAGCATCCAGGTTCAGCTCCAGTAGCATCCAGGTTCATCTGTGGTAACACCCAGGCTCATCAGCCCAACAGTCAGAGAAGATTTACAGTCCGGGTCCAGTAGGAGGTTGTGGAAGCATCTGATCCAAAGATTCCGTCTACCCAGCAGCCAAAGATCATCAGGCTGCAGATCCAGAGAGGGGATGCTGACACCCTTTTGTCACCTAGAACTGGTAAGAAAACCTTTTCATTTTTAGGGCTGCAGGTAGGCGGAGTCTGCAGCCCTATTGCATCAGCTCTAAAAATGAGCTACAGGATTCAAACCATAGAACGCTTCCTTTGGAGTTTTCGAATGATCCTTCCACGTCTTTGCATTCCTTCAATTTAACCCTTTTAGTGCTGCAGACTGAACATCTCTCCAGGGCTCAATCAAATAGATTCATTTTAGTTATTTCGGCATCCTAGGGATTAAGAAACAAATACTATGGACAATCATCTCTCCTCCACAGACTTGCAATGGTTCAGTGAGTGAGTACAAGAAACGCATACTTGCTTTTGAATCCAACTTGGTAAATAGCATTTTTAGAGCTAATGCAAGAGGGCTGTTGATTAGACCAGTTTCAACACTGTTTTCTCAGCTTTTTATGTTTGCTTGCCGCATGTATAAGAAACATAATCTCCTGAGTTTTAAGTAGAGTGTGTCACCCCACTTCCAATGCCCTGCTGGTTTTGCAGGCACGCCGCATCACACCAATGAATGTCTAGCTGTCTATGACAGCCATTCAGATGCAGTGCCATACAGTTCTTGAGAAACCACCGCTACAATCAGCGTGGTAACGTGGCACTTGCAGACATTGTTGAACAGCAGGCAATTTGCATACTGCCATCGGCAGTGCAAATTGCCTGCAGGTCAGCATTGCATCTGAACTGTCATAGAGAGTTTGTTTCGATCCCGTCAAATCCAGTCCCCCTACGAGCTCCCTAGGTAGCATGCTGGGAGCCCACCCTGAGTGCTCATGCGCCCTCCACCTCACACTGTATGACCAACAGGGATGCCAAATCTCTGTCAACTCCACTGCCCCCTAAAACAAACTTCCAGGAGCCACGCTGGGAGCCCACCCCAGCGCGGCAAAAGTCTGTATTCCACGGGGTACCCAATCCCCATTGGCTCCACTGTCCCCAACAAACTTCCAGGTGCCATGCTGGCAGCCCACCCCAGAGTGGCAAAAGTCCCACCATCCACTGCCCCCCCAACAAACTTCCAGGTGCCATGCTGGGAGCCCACCCCAGCATGACAAAAGTCCCACGTCATCTTTATAAAAAAAAGAAAAAAACACCTAGAACAAAAGAAAATGGTCCCTCATTGACTCTTTTGCCCCTCCCCAACCTGCGCCCACCATCTGTGTACCCCACCTCCCCATACCCACCTTACACCATACTTACCTCTGGAGGCCAGCGTAATGATCTTCGGTGGACCAGGAAGACGTCTGCACTCTTCAAAGCCGACCGCGAACTGAAGAAGTGCTGGTAAGCTGTATAATGACATAAATGTTTTTTTTTTCAGCTTTGGTTCATATCTCGGCCATTTTTGGGTATTTATTCACCTAATTTTTAACATGAGGTTCTTAGGACCCTACCTCATGAACTCAGCAACTGTAATTTTGTTATTCAGTCCAGAAAGGTGATTTCACGGTCACTGCACGGAATCACCTTTCAGGACTGAATAACAAAACGACAGTGTCACAGTTCATGAGGTAGGCCCTCCAAAACCCTATGTTGAAAATTTGGTGAAAAAATTCCCAATAATGACTGTTTTACGAGCCTGCGTTGCGCAGTTCCTATGCACGCTCGTAACTTCGAGAATTTCTACTATTTTCACTCCAGATTTTATACATTGCCATTTTAACACAGCTCCTTATGAGCAGTACAGCTGTCATTTTTCACATATTGCCCAAAATGTGTTTTCGTGCATGTAGCGCACAATGGCACGGCCGGTATGCAAAATCAATGTTTGGGACAGATTAAGGAAATCATAGTGACACTATTCATGAGAAGAGGTGTTAAAATGGCTATGTTGAAAATTTGGTGACAAAACTCCATGAAATGACTGTGTTACGAGCATGCATTGCGTCGTTTCCAAGCACCCTTGTAAGTTCATGAATTTGTAATATTTTCAGTTCAGATTTTAAACACTGGCATTTTTCCACACCTCCTTATGAACAGTACAGCTGTCATTTGTCACACCCTGGCCAAAATGTGTTTTTGCACTTCCGGTGCAGAAATGCGTGGTCGCTGTGGGAAATCAGTGTTCAGAACAGATTAATAAAATCACAATGACACTGTTCATGAGTGGAGGTCCCAAAATGCCTGTGTGGACAATCTGCTGTACAAAATCCCCAAACTAATTACATTACGGGTGTGCATTGCGCAGTTTCTATGCACACTAGTGACTTCACCAGTTGTTTTTATATTTTCACTCCAGATTTTCAACATTGCATTTTTTACACCTCCCCATGAACAGTACAGCTGTCATTTTTTACATCCTGTTCGAAATGTGTTTTCGCACCTGTGGTGCCAAATGGCATAGTCGCTATGCAAAATTAGCTTTCAGCTAAAGACCTAATATTGCCACTGTTCATGTGGCGGGGTCACAAAAAAAAACATGTTAAAATTTGGAGTGAAAATACACGGGGCATTAGGGTTTCCAACCATAATGCCCCAGCCTGTAGAGACTGACAGGCATCAGGGGTATGACTTAGAATTGTCGACTGTAATGCTCATGCCATTCCACCCTCACCCACACCCTGCAGCCAGTGACAGGCATCAAGGTGTGCCTTGGACTCTTCAGCCCCAAAGTTCACCCCATTCTCCTGTACTGCACCTATCTCACCACATTTCCTTATGGAATGGGGTGAGCATAAGGCCCAGAGACCCCAAGGCACACCATGACACCTGTCAGCGTCTGGAGGGTAGCGTGTGGTGAAATGGTGTGGGCGTTTATGGACAACAACCCAAAGGCATGCCCCAATACCTGTCACTCTCTGCAGGGTGGTTGTGGGGGTTGGCTTCAGTTCAATACTTAACTGCCATTTCTATTATGCATCTCTCTAACACTACCAATGCCAATGCCAGCAAGTAAACATTCAGCATTGACAAATGCTTGTATTCATTGTAATGTGACTTGCTATCTTTGGAGACTAATAATTTAGTGATATGACATTCAACAGATAACAGCATCAAATTACAGTCTTATAAAATGGGTAAGGAAAATTGAACATTCTGATTGGCCGAAAAGGAAGTGTCAAATGTGTTTTACACATAGTAAAAAAAAAAAAGTACAGTCAAGTAAATCAATGTGCAATTAGAACGTTCGCGTCTGAAATTCCACCATTGTTTTTTCCCCACTAACTGCAGCTCATTTCGGACTTGCGTCCAATCAGGAAAACTTTGGTGCCACTCGCTAACTGAACCCTACACATGGAACGATTAAATAAACAAACAAAAAAAAAAAATAATGACTGGTTTAGATACCATTTGTCAGCGAGCAGTCCAGGGGAAAAGTAGGATGGCCAGTTGGGGGGGGCGGGGCTCCCAGTGCGGGGCTAAGGCCTCTGGGGGGAGTCTCCCTCTGAAATGGGGCACCGGCCCCTTTATATCCATGGAGGATCCCTTCTTAGCTCGGCAGGCCTGGAGTGGGGGTGGGGGAATTTTCCTAGGCCCAGCTCCCACCTTTATCCTATGTGTGAGGAGTGGTAGTTGGGCTACACAGTGGTCCCAGGCTGAGCTCGGCCCCTCCTGAATATTGATTTTCTGGGCAGTAGCCTCTAAACACAGGGCATAGGGCGTAGCTCTGCCCCCTTCTGCCCTATGACTGCCATCCCAGGTCTGCAACCCCACCCCTGCTATGAATATTAAATTAAGCTGCCTTTCTGCTGCTTAGCATGGTCCCTCCCCACTGGCCCCCTCTATATTTTCCTCTCACTCCCTATTGCTAGGGCGCTGGCTTGGTGCCAGAATTAGCTGTCATGAGGCTCATGCACTGTGGTGCCCCCATTTCCTTCTTGTTAGTGGGTGCCCTGCCCATTCTTACCTTTCTACCCCTGCTTTCTCCCCCTCTTTGGTGGCGCTAACTAGAAAACTATTTGGGCTTGCTGCCCACCTACCGTCTGGCTCAGGTCCCCCGCTCCTGGGAGAGTTGTTGGTGGTTAGGGCCAGGGAGTCACGTTCTCCCTCCTGGATGTAGTTGCGGTGACCAGACTCAGTGGGTGGTTCATCTCTTCTGGACAAGGAGAGGCAGGCACAAGGGTTCCAGATACAAACAGATAGCTTTTATTGGTAGCAGCCACTGGTTCCACTGAAAAATAACGGGTTAGGTGATTGTCATGCAGAAAACAGTGTTTAGCAGTACAAGACAATTATACAGGTCTAAAAGGAGTAACTGTAGGTGTAAACAGTTATACATATACTAACAATATGCGGTATACCTCTAACAGGGTCATATGTGTTCGGCACAGCGGTAATGACAGTATGCAAATCAGAGAGTTCTCAATGAGAAGCGAGTGAGCATAGTGGGAGCAGACGCCTGGAAATGTTATTTTGAATGGTTTTGCACACGTACATATTAAAACAAATGTAGTCATTACACTAATGAATGTGACTGCAGTACATACAGATGACGTGGTGTGTCAGACAAAAAAAACCCCACTATAGTAAGAAATGTTGTGTGCAAACCGAACGAAGTCCAACCATTTATTCCACTACACAGCCGATCTGCACCATTATTATCATGGCACACTTTTTAGAACAGTAACATGCATTTGACTCTGTTCCTCACGTGGGCCTGTTGGATAAGCTAGGAGAAATGGGGTTGGGAAACCAGATGATCAGATGGATAGGCAATTGGCTCCAGGACCGGACCCAGAGGGTCGTAGTTGGTGGGATAGTCTCATCCCCAAGGAGGGTCATTAGTGGGGTCCCACAGGGATCAGTCTTTGGGCCCCTTCTGTCCAATGCCTACCTATCTGACATAAGGACAGGAATCAGGAGTGAGATGAGTCTCTTTGCAGATGACTCAAACTGGGGGCGGTGGTGGATGGGGAGGAGGGAGGGTGGACTGCAGGGCACCTGGAGGCTCTGGAAAGATGGTCTAGAAAGTGGAAGCTGAGGTTCAATGCAGGAAATACAAGGTACTCCACCTGGGCGGAAACCCAGGCCAAGTGTACACCCTGGGGGAATACTACAAGTCTCAATGGCTGAGAGGGACCTGGGGGTGGTGGTGGATGTCAAGATGAACAACTCTGAGACTTGTAGGAGGGCAGCAGCCGAGGCCAACAGGATGCTGGGATGCATCGCTAGGGGGATCACCTCCAGAAGGAGGGAAGTGATACTCCCTCTGTATAACTGCTTGGTGAGGCCGCACCTGAGTACTGCGTGCAGTTTTGGAGGCCACACTTAAAGAGGGACATTAACCTCGTGGAGAGGGTCCAGAGGAGGGCAACCAAAATGATTTGGGGCTTGGGGGACAGGACCTATGAGGAGAGGCTCGAAGAGCTAAATATGTACACATTGGAAGAGAGAAGGGACCGGGGGGACATGATAGAGGTCTTCAGGTACATGAAGAGGGTAAATGGGGAGGAACAGTCAGGGTGCTTCAAGGAAGGAGGAAGGGCCACTAGAAGGCATGGGTGGAAGCTGGAGGGGAAGATTCAGGGAGAAAGGAGGAGGTGCTACTTCACTGAGAGGGTGGTGGAGCCATGGAATGCACTACCTAGGGGCTGGTGGAGGCAGAGACAGTGGAGGGGTTCAAGAGGGGGTGGGACAGGTACAGGGGAAGGGTTCTGGAAGCAAAATCCAATGCAGCAAGAATATCTGGAACTGGGAAGGGAGAAGCCAGAGAAGGCGAGGGGGACAGCAAGGTCAGCACCCAGGGTGGGGGCTGACCAAACGAGCAGACACGAAAGACCATTAGGCCTATTCTGCTGGCATTTTAGTATGTTAGTATGTAACATGTTGTAAGATATTGGCCATGTTACAAGAGCATTAATCCTCTACAGCATCAGGCTCTAGTGGTGGAATAATGCCTACTTATTAACACTTAGTAGATCACAAAACAGCCTGGTGCTGCAGAGTAGTGAAGCAGCTAGCACATACAAAAAACAGAAAATGCACTCCCACTAGTGGCTTCAATGCTTACTTACAATTACAACTTTAGATACATTTTGGTAAACGAGCTTTTGACAACACTGTTTAGTTAATAAACACTACTCCCTCCTTTGCTGAAAACATCTTTATTAATAAATTATAACTAAGTGTAACCCCCCCTGCAAATGGGGGTTCCTAAAATGTCTTTCTGGGCTTGCCTAAATGCCCACTGCCAGGCTGGTGTTCTGTGTTTAAACAGTTTGAATATGCTTGCATGAGAGTGTCCTGTGAGCCTCCATGCCTGTCTCTTTAAGAGGTATCTATCTTGTAGGTTATATTTGATCTGGGTGGGGGCTGAGTGGTTTCAGGCTCGAGTCCCGCCCGGGCTGCGATACAGCTGCTTCATTCTGCTGTTGCTAAGTGTGCAGAGGAAGGGGTCTAGTATGGTTGCCCAGCATAAGTTTTCCCAACTCATTATTGCCGCGATCTGTTTCCCGCAAAGCAAATTGCCGACGAGATGTTTTCCCGATTATTGTTTGCTTGACTTACATGTAAAGTAAACACTGGTGATGCTTTCTATGCTTATGCTGTTCGCTTGTGACAGAAATAACAGAAAATTAAAATGAGCTACCAAGGTAATACTGTGTCCCATCTCTTAACTTAACTTGGTAAGCTCATTTTAAATTTACATTTACGCCTGTGATCTGATTTGTTCTGTTATTTCAGTCTCATTCCCTGCGTCACAAGCAGAAAGCATAAGCATAGAAAAAGCATCACCAGTGTTTACTTTACATGTTTGTCGATTGTCTGGGATCCGACATCACTGGAAGTCTCCCTGGTACTATTTTTTAACAGGGAACCTGCTGCTGAAACAATTGTTGCCTTATCTCCCCCTTGTAAGTCTAGTTCATAGGCAGAGCCTCACAAGCAAGCCATAAACCTTTCCTGCCTGTTCCACATCAGAAGGGGTGGGGCTGGGGTAACTTGGTAAGCTCATTTTAAATTTACATTTACGTCTGGGATCCGATTTGTTCTGTTATTTCAGCCTCATTCCCTGTGTCACAAGTAGAACGCATAAGCATAGAACGGGGATCTGATTTGTTCTGTTATTATATGAAAGCATTTCACTATTCTTAATGCTGCAGATAATGTCGGAGAAATGTCAAGTGGGATTTTATTTCGCAGTGAAAACCTATGACGGGAAACTGGTGTCGGTATACTGCTTGTCGGGCAATGTCATGCTGGGCAACCGTACGGATCCCAGAGGAAGCCCTACTAGGATCTGTGATTGTTTGCTGATTATCTGCTTTTATAATAATAATGTAATAGTTCGTCTAACCTGCCTTTCTTTGCAGAATGGACTTCCTGCTAAGAGCCACCATTTTGGTTCTGGACTGCCAGTTTGGACCAATCGGTACCTCGGGGGACCTTAAAATGGAGACTGTCCCCAGAGGTCTTATGGGAGTGAATTTCTGTAGGAATTGTAGTTTTTACTGTTTGGCTCCTAAATGGACCTGGTTGGGGAGCCCTTTCTGTGACAGACAGATGGATCAACCAACTAAACCTTTTGGATCACTGGGAAATTCCCAGAGCTGCCTGCAGCAGTGTGGCAGTGTGGAGTTGGAGTTGTGAGAGTGAACAACTCGAGCAATTCGAGCAGTTGCTCCTGCATGATAGCACGGGGATTCGGCAGGAAGGCTATGACTGGCCTGCCTGCTGCCATCTTCCTGTGTGAAGAAGTCTGCAATCTAATATCGGACTGTATCCAAAATTGCTGCTAGTGTGACCAGAATCCTGAATTGTGAGAGAGTGAATTTCGCCTTGTGTGGACCAAAGACTTGCTCCTGGAGCGAGCGGTCTGTCAGGAATTGGAGAAAACTGCAGAGAATATGGTTTGCACAGAGACACTGCCTAATTGCAAATGAACTGTCATCCGAACTGTGGTATCTAGCTATTCTTACTATGATTGTGCTGAATGTGTAGTGTGGGTCGCGATTTGGTTCACCACACCCTTGAATGTGTCATGCTAGTTGGAAGCTGCAGCCAGCATCAAAACGGACTGAAATCTGAACTGCTCACCTGGTCTGGGCCTCACCATCTCGGCCTAGATTGCTGCTCATGCTGCAGAGATTCATTCGACGAAAGACCTGCTCGGGATTCTGCTCCCTGCTCAACACCATCAAACAGGATCGACCACCATGGTGCGGCATGTGGACCCTGCTTCCCTTGGTAAACCAGCATACCATTCTGATTTCTTCATCTCGTCAATCCTGCCTCCTGGTCTGGGTAGTGTGAGTATACTTCAGGGTAGCTCCCTGCAACAAAGCTCAAATTATTGTGTGTCATCTGATTTAATTGTTTATGGTTGATCATTACGGACTGAGCCATCCAGCTCCGGAATATCAAGTGTGGGTTAAAGTGCATGTTGTTTTCTTTCCTAAGGGCCCCAACAACAGCTGCAATGCCGGCCTACCCTGGGCAACACTTCAGGCTAGCCTGAATTACACCTGGGTACCCAGAGTGTGTGTGACTTTGCTGGAGGGACTCTTAGTGCATGCATGTTTAACCTGACTAAATCAGATCTGAAATCAAATGACAGATTGCTGCCCCACCCTTGTTCACGTCCCCAGAATAAATCAGATTCTATTCTTTCTGCATTTAACCTGGCTATTGTGTACCTTTGTGGAGGGGATACTGTATTGCCTTTGCACTGTTCTATTGCAGGTCTTGTTTTACAGGGGGTCTCCAGAGCCAGTGCAGCTGATCCAGCCCTGGTGGTAAGTGTGCCAAGAGTGGTTTCAATGTTGTATTCTGATGTTAGCTGTGATTGTTTATCTGCTGACCAGTGTAAGCCACTACAGGGGTAAGAGGGGGGTATCAGTGTCCTGGAGGGCTATACCCAGAGCAACTACGCTACCCTTAAACCAATCCTCTGGATGGAGACACCCATTCAATGAGCTCAGGCCCCTCAACGTGTGCCTAGTCATGCAGGCAGGGGTAGTATCCCTTGGGATAGCTTCGCCTAGGGGTTACATAAAAAACTTGCTAACCAGTCAGGGATAGACTGTCTTGAAAGGTAATAGGGGTGCACAAAGGATTAACTTCCTCTTATTCTGGCCACACACTAACTGTAGATAAGTCTTTGTCAGCTTAGAGGTGTAACCCCCCCCACCGTGGGGGCTTACCAGTTTGCCTCCTGTTTTGCCCCGTTTCCCCATTTTCCCCAGTCCTGCCACCGCCGCCTGGCCTGAGTCCTGTTGTGTACCTAAAGCCTCCATCTGGCCCCAGCATGGTTTGCAGTGGAAAATGGGGCCAGAGGAACTAAACCGCGGAGCCACCACACTGCAGCTGCACATATGTGTGAACCAGCGGTCTGCACAGGTGCAGAAGTGCATAGTCCATTTTCTTACCACGACTGCAGTAAAACAAGTGACTTTCAGGTGGTCTCAGTCCCCAAATTCATCTTATCAGGGACCGGAGACCTGGAGGAGGCACAAGAGGAGACGAAAAACTATTTGGTTAGAAGCACCAATAGCACTCCCAATCTGCCTCATAAATATTAATTAGGCAATATACATACGAATGGGGGAGCCTGCCAGCTGCCTGGCAACACTGTATTTCGGCAGCAGTGACAGGCAGGGGTTAAACAAAATTGTTAAACTCTGCACTTGTGTAACAGGGCACAGACACTGCTTTAAGACTGTGGGTCATTAAATAAATAAAAATGTTTATAGGCTGGCCCAGTGGCGCTGAGGGTTGAGGCGCTGGACCCCACACCTCATGCCACACCGGCGGCCCAGGTTCGGGAATGAGCCCAGGTTGTATGGGGTCATCAGGGATGGGGAAGGATTGAGCATCCCACGGACTGCTCTCCTTTCCTGGGAAGGGGGGATTTCATCAACCGACGCACTGATGATCTCTAGTGAAGGCTGGAGGCACCACAGTGCACACCCACAGAATGCAGGGGACTAAAGCTGTGGCGGATGTCTGTCGGGTGTGCATGGGAGCATGCACACATTGAGCAGGACATCATTGCACGTCCGAGCTTCGGGGAGAAAACCAAGTAAAAATGCCCCTATTGGCGGGTGAGGTGATGGCGACCATCAGTAGTGTCAGCCATTCCTTCGTACTTCCCCCTGGGGATCCCGGGTCCTCTCCAAGGGGGTATGGAGAGTCTGGGGGGTCCTAAAACCAATGTAGATAGCGGAGGACGGTTCAGGTGGGTGGTGGAGCTGCAGAACTGAGCATGAAAACCTGAGAGATGCCCCGAAGGTAGGGTGTAAAAATAGAGTCCACAAAAAAAAAATGTTTATTCAGGCTGCACCAGAAATTCAAAGTGGGACACTACATGGATTGCCTCTGAACTGTTTGTGTCAGCAGCCATGCTTGCAGCCTTTGACCCCTGTTCAGCCAATCAGAAAGCCAGGATTGCTGCCAAAGACTGTGGGACAATAAAATAGACTTGGGGGGGGGGAAATGGGAAAAATCTTGGTGCCCCTTTGCGGGACCAATCAGGCATTGAAGGAGCCTGATGAATATTAATATTGCAGAGGGGCACTTGTTTCAACCAATCAGGAGCTGCCTAAAGCTCCCAAAACCCAAGAGGCTTTTGATACTGGGTTCAGTCTGGTGAGTGCCTCTCCACAGGGAGAGGTCTCCAGACCCTTTGCAGAAAGATGTGGCTGCAAGGTTTGGGAAGGGCCTGCATGGGGTTACGAGCTACCTGCCCCCATGGCCTACATTTTACCTTTCTACATTTTGGAGGAATTTGCCTGTGGAATCCTGACTTGTGACTTCAGCTACGAGAGAGCTGTAAGGATCCTGCCTGCAGCTGGGAGAGAGTGGCAAGTATCTGCAACCTCAGCGGTGAGAGCACCGTGATAATCTGTGACTTCAGCAATTAGAGGGCAGTGAAGAAGCTACATTTCAGCGATGAGAAGCTCTGCCTAGACAGTTTCTGAGTGAGGAAGCTTTCTGTAACTTTCAAATAAGATGGAGACCTACAGTACTTGGAGGGCCAAGTAGCCACCAGTCTAGGAGGTGGTAAATTCTGACACTTGCCCTGCATTGACTCAGCACCACAGTGAGGGGTGGACATTTGTCTGAAGGGATGATCATGGATGGTCCTGGTTTACAAAAAATGGTATGGAATCTAAAGTGTAAAGGGAATTTGCTGATGTGTGGGTTTGGTTGGAAGCCCTGCCTTGATCTCCAAGGTTTATCTTCAAAAGTGAGAAGAGAGATCCTCTTCTGTTTGTGAGCACCTGCACAGTGAGGACAGTGATGTCCAGTATCATGAGACTGTTCAAGTAAAAGGTGTGCGCTCTCAGTGCCAGTTTCAGGGTGTTCTGTTGGAACCCATTGTATGTACCCAAGTCTCACTGAGACTGTATGTCCAGTGAAAATCCAGAGACTATGTCCTGATGTGAAAGGACCACAGCTGCTATGCTGACAGTGTGGTCGAAGATGCCAATAGTTTCCAGATGTGTCTAAACTTCCAGAAAGAGAAAGAAAGAAAGAGTCTTCTTTCAAGGTCAGTGTCTAGAATCAGCCTGGTAGTGTCAACAACTAGGCACCGCCATTGCGCCTCCCCCTGAGGGATCATGCCTGGATGTGGTGGCCTGAGGCATGCTGGCCCAGGTCCCTGTGCTGGTCTGTGTTCCAAATTGTGATTTCCTAACCCGAGTTTCAGCTGCCAGAGGAGCCTTGAGAGGTTCTAGCCTGCTAAAACTGCAAGAGCCTGCTGCAAAAGAAAGGTCCAAGCTGTAAGAGCCTGCTTCTCCTCTGAGTTTTCCCGGTATCCAAGTTCTACACATTTTAAGCACCCCAGATCTACAGTCCGAATGCCACCTGTGACCGTCAGCAAAATTGTGAGTAATTCAGGACTTACCTTATATCTGAGGAGAAGGGCAAATAGTTGGTAAACAATTTTGGTTTGGCCATCGGGCCAGAATTTACAGTTGTTCCATTTAAAAGCCATTTTTCACAATTGTGGGTTGAAAATATTTATGAAAAGTGCACCAATGCCAGCCAACCAGCTGTATCATCAGGCCTGTAACTAGACCATGGGTACCCAGATAGGACTCGTAGGGGTTAGCTGGTACCAGTTTTGGTTTGTGTAAGCTTAAAACCTACACAGCTAGATAGCTAGAGGGTTAGCTCAAATCCATTGAAAGATTGTTGGGGGGCAGGCATTGGAAAAGGGTTTGAATGTGAAAGTAAAATGATTGTTCAATTTGCCACATAATCAATGGCAATCCAAAATTATTGTTTAACCTCTACGTCCTATTCCCCTATTCCTAACCCTCCTCATGAAAATAAATTGTTGATTAACTGTTTTTACAAACTTTGACTTGTGAGCATAGTATTTGTACCCATGTGAGCATATTATTAGCGTAAGTCAAAAATTGCAAGTTGTTGAAATTGTGGTTTCTGGTATATGGCAATCCATGTGTGGGGTGACTAAGTGAGAAAGTGGGTAGGTACAGCATCCCGGGGGTTCTACTGCTAAAAATCAGACCCACTTGTAATTTTTACTCCCGGTGAAGGCACTGTGCTATTTTTATTGTTCTATCTTGGGAAAGAAGCCCAGCTTATAGCAGAAATAGGACCCAGGCCCCTCAACCTTGATCTGGCCTGCAAGGCAGGGGTAGTAGCTTGTTGGTTCGTGGTGTCTCTGGGTTACAGAGGTATAGCCTCTGTGGGGGGGTTGCTCACTCTGGACGAATGTCTCAGTGCCATCAATACACATGGTGTGGCTAAACCTGCACCTAGGCAGAGTTCCTTACTGAAGAATGTTCGCCAGATAAATTTTCTTCTGGTATGACTTGATGGTTCAACGTTTCTTGGAGTATCATTGTGTGTTGGCCACCTTGGCAATGGTGTTATAAGCATGTCACCTGACATTCACTCATCTAAACAGTTACATCATCCCTCCTTGACAATGGCTGAAAACGTGACCCTGATGACATTTAGTATGTTATTACCAATTTAAATTTTAAATGAAACTGGACCCAGAGCCTTAATGCAGTTCTTTGTATCTAAGCGGGAGATTGAGCTCTGGAATTTTTTGCATACACCAGATCACGCATCTGGAAGGCGTGACCCCTGGTGTGCTGCATATAGAATTGTTCCTGTTGTTTTTGCTGATGTTTCACCTTATCCCATGTCACAGAAAAATCAAGTCTAATCTTGACAGCAGTGTTCTCCCCATAAGCAGCTTTGCCAGTGTTAAATCTGTGGTGACATGTGGCATGCTCCTGTAGTTCAACAAGATTCTGTTAAGTTTCAGCTCCAGGGTTTCTCCATTTACCTTCCTCATTCCATTCTTAAATGCTTGGACTGTTGGCTCCTCCAGTCCATTTAAGGCAGGGTGATATGGTGACATGGTGACACCCTTATGTGCTTAATGACATTTCTTGCCCAAAATGAAAAACTTCTCACCAGTGAAAATTGGGGCACTATCTGAAACCAAAATACAGTGTCATGCGGGCCATGAGTTGCAAAAATGAACCTTAGCTTCTCTAGTGTAACTGTAGCCTTAGCAGACAGAACAGGAACTATTTTGCAGGCCATAAGTTACAAAAATGAACCTTAGCTTCTCTATTGTAACTGTAGCCTTAGCAGACAGAACAGGAACTATTTTCAGTCACTTGCTATGGGTATCCACCACCTCCAAGAATATTTTTCCTATGAATGGGCCTACATAATCAATATATATCCCTGATCATGGCTCCTCTTGTGATTCCCATATATGCAAGAGAGCTGTTGGGGGAGAATCACTAGTCTTCTGACATGCATTCTTTGCTTCAGCATCCATGTCCAGCTTTGGCCACCACACAAAACTGTGGGCAACTGCATTCATGCCTAGTTATTCCTAGATACCCTTCATGTAGTTCACTAAGAACCTTTTCTTTCAATGCCAAGGGAACTACTACTCTGCTTCTCTACAAAAGGCACCCGTCTTCAATGTTGAGTCCCAGCTTCCTAATGAAATAGGGTCTCGGTGCATCATTTTCTGATTGTCCTGGCCAGCCCTTTACCAAATATCTTAACCTGTAGTAAGATAACTGTCTTTTTCGGTATGAGCACTGATATCATTGGTGGTGACTGGAAGTCCATCGCAAACAAAATTCAGTAACTTGACCATCCCTGCTGTTGTTACCTCTTGGGTCTCAAAAAAGTGCAGATGGCTCAGAGCACCCACATTTGCATGAGCCCTGCCTTGCCTGTACTGAAGTGTGAAATTCTAGGCTGCAAACTTCAGAGACCACCTTTAGATCCTTGCTAATCCCATATTTGGGGTAGCTTTCTCTGGGCAAAAAACACAGATTAAACGTTTGTGATCTGCCAAAATAGTGAATGGCCTCCCAATCACATACTGGTGAAATCTCTGTACACCAAACATAATTTTTCTTTTATCAAGTTGGGAATAATTCCTTTGTGCTGCATTTAAACTCTGCCGATGCATATGCATCAGCAGTGTCAGTGGCTCAGTAGGTAGCAAACTCGCCTCTGAGGCCGGGAGATCAGAGGGCTGTGGGTTCAGTTCCCACATCTGGCACTTGGGTTAATATCCCAGTACTGACACTGTAATGCAGCATGAGAGGGGTGCTGCATTTCTGAGGTACCATCTTTCGGATGAGACATTAACCCGAGGTCCCATCTGCCTGGATTGGTGGTAGTTCAGGTGGATGTTAAAGATCCCATGGCACTTATTGAAAAGAGTAGGGGTATTTTTATTTAAAAACAAAACATATGTACAAACTTTTTCAGAAACAAAACAAAAATACAGCAATAATACAAATGTCAAAACCAGAAAACCATCAAATATGTGAAAAAATACAATAAAGAAAACATCTCATAAGCAAATAACACAGTGAATCAAAAGAAATTCCAATATCGTTCCATATGCCTGTCTTAAGAGATTTCCTTTCTTTCTCTTTGAAGTAATCAGGTAATTCAATATTTTTGTAAATAATTCAGTGTAAGAGGTAACGCTGCTGAAATAAAAACCAACATCTAATCTGCCACACCCAGTACAATATTACAACTGCCATTATGTTTAAAGTACTAGGATTGCAAGATGCCCAAGTATCTGGAAAAGACCAAAGAAAAGAGCTTTGATCCCAGTGGCACCATACCTTGTTCCAAAATGTCGATGCCACAAAACCAGAAACGAAGAATAAATGGGCAAGAAAAATATAAATGAGACATTGTCTCTACCGTATCTGGACAAGAATCATGAAACAATATCTATCAGCTATTTGCTTGTGTTTCAAGTTACAGCGTACATTAATTCTACCGTGGACTCTAACCAACTAACATCCCACATTGTGATAGGGATCCATGGATCAATTGCGATTACCAATTTGCGTCTGCTTGGTAACGAAAGTCTGGAAAATGTCTTCGTAAAGTGAGATGTAATAATATGTATATAACTGTTTTCTAGTGAGGGTTTTGATCATCTGTACTGTTATATGCCATGTCTTTAACATATCAAACGTTATCATCCAATCTGGAGATAAAACATAACGTCTTTTGTTTTTATGTAGAAAAATACCTACAGTCCATTCCTGAAAAATTTCAGTGAGGGACATATGCACAAAGGGGATCCAAAGTTTCAGAGATTCCGTAACCAAAGGTTTCAAATTGGTAATAAAAAAAATAGAAAAAAAGAATACTATTGGGTGAATCATAGTCACACCTACCTGACGATAGGACTGTAATAAAACATTACATTTAATGGGATTTAAACGACTACCCCAAAAACAAGAAAAGAAAAGACTAAGGAGAGGGATGAAAAAACATTTGGGCAATGGAAAAACATGTGCTACATGTAAAAAAATGGGTAGTAAACAGGTCTTAATCAAAAAAATATGTTTCTTTTTGCCTAGATACCATTTATTCCATTTACATATCCTTTCCCTGCCTTTGTTTATACACAGCTCCCAATTATATTTGGCCATATCTGGAATACCAAAATAAAGTCCTAATAATTTATGCGGAGTATCCACTAATTGAATACCAGCAATCGAGCCTACAGTTGTGATAGACACAGTGAGATTAAAGCATACACTTTTTTGTAAATTTAACCGAGAGCCAATAACTGATAAAAAAATGGGTAATACTGTACATAGTAAGTGCCCTATCGGGACCGTAGGGACAAGAACACATAAGTCATCTGCATAACAGATTACTTTTGGAATAGTTTTATCATGAAGGCCTAGAAGTCTTGGGATTTGGAAGAAGTCAAATTATAGGGTCTAGGCGATAACAAATAATAAAGGCTTAAAGGGCAACACTGCACCCCCTCTCCGGATGTAGCAAGGGAACCAATTCTACCATTAACATATGGTCTTACATAGCTTAGGAATAGCATAAACGAAGCCAATTAATAAAAGGACTCGAAACCCATAAGCATTAAGTGTTAACCAAATAAATTCTTGAGAAATACGGTCAAAAGCTTTGGAGGTCAAAATTAAATAAATAACCGTTAAGGGCACCTTGTTGACCTTGGGAAAATAATTCCCTAAGTAAAAGCAAAGCATCATGAATAGATCTGCCAGTGACTGAACAATATTGATGGGAGAGTACTGACGGTAAAAGTTTAGACAGTCGATTCCCTAACAATTTAGAAAAAATCCTGTAATCAGTATTAAGTAATGTGATCGGTCTCCAATTTGTCAGGTCACATCGATCACCTTTTTTATAGAGAAATAGCATTAACCCCTCATACCTCTGGTTAGTCAGTCGGTCTTTCTGCAGAAAGGCATTAAAAATAGCTAGTAACTGACTTGGCATATATTGCCATAAAGATTTATAAATTTCCGCTGAAAGACCATCTGACCCAGGAGCTACCCTATCTTTAAAACTAAAAATAACCTGTCTCACTTCCTCAGAGGTAAAGGTGCCAGAAGTTCAGACTTCTGTGATGTTGTTATAGTCGGTACATCCAACGTCTGTAACAGAAGTTCCATATCAGGTGATTCAACAACAGGGGTCTCAAAAGTTGTTTTGATAAAAAATGTTACATATTTCATGAGATTGTTTTGTCCAGTAAGTACACGGTGTTGATCATCACACAATTGGTGTATTTGTTTACTATGAAATTTGTCAGTAGCTAGTTCAAAGGGGTTAAATTGATACTGTGTCCCAGTAGTACGATATTTTTGTTCAAAGAGAATATTTTTTGTCTGTCATATTGTTCTTTAGCCAGAGCAATTTTAACTTCCTTAATACGGGCTGAACAATCAACATTATATATATGGGATTTAGAAAACAATTCCAACAGTTCAGCCCTTAAAAAAACTTGCAGTACGGTGTCGTGTGTCAGCTAGAAACCTAGCATAGTATTTAAAGTAAGAAATCACATAGTTTTTAGTGTCAGTCCACCAGTCTATTATAGAATCGTAAAGAATCTCCACAGAGATATGGTCTGTAATTAGGTTCTGAAACCCTTTAAGAAACTCAGGAAGAGATAGCAAGGACGAGTTTACTCTCCAAGTCCCCGGACCCTGTGCTATAGTCTCTCCTAACGGTATTCGTAGACCTATTAAATGGTGGTCCGAGGTAGCCATAGGTGTAGTAATACCAGTCTCAGCCTTAACAGTCTGAGAACAAAACCAAAAGTCTATTCTGGAGGTCAATTTTCCTTTTGAAAAGGTAGGTAACCGGGATTGGGCCAATATATCAAGTAGATGTGTCTCTTTAATAATGGTATTTAAAACAGACGTATCACAATAGGTTTTCTTAGTAGGGGGGATGTCCAAGCTGGTATTAAAATCACCACCCCATAAAATAGTTCGGTTAGTAAATAAAAATGGTTTGATCAAACGGAAAAGCTGAACTCTGGTAGCTTTTTGTTGTGGTGCATAGATATTAATAAGTCGATATGGGGAATCATACCATAATAGATCCAAAATTAATACTCTTCCGGGAGCTAAATCTACCATTTTTTTGCAAAAGGAAAATTGAAGAACGAAAACAAAAGCCCACACCAGAACATAAATCCTGCCCTACAGACCAATAAGAGGGCCCTAAACCCCAGTTCCGTGAGGCAGTTGTGACTTTCTCCGCTGTATACAACCTAATGTCTTGCAGCAAGTAAATATCATAATTTAAACTTTGTAATGCTGAAAAGGTTGCAGTGCGCTTATATGGAGACCGAATACTATTAACATTAAGACTGGCCAGTCGTAAAAAGGACATAAGCAAAGGGAAAAAGGTAAACCACAGATAGCAATAACACTTCATTTCTTTTTCCGTGTTCTGACTGACTTTTTCCGTACAGGAATCCCAGAAGTAGTAGTTAATGGCACTGAGGCAGCCGTGGAAGGTTGGGAAAGAGAAGAGTCATCTAAGTCCTCTTCTTCCATAGCATCGCCCCAACTTTGTAACGGGTCATAGGGATTTGAGACTGGGATGGGAGGCATAGTTAGTGGGTCTACCTGTTTGGTAGAGCGAAGACAGCGAGTTGTCGGCGGGGGAGGGGTTGAATGATCCCCGAGCCTTACATCTTCACTAACTGGAAGAGAAGTAGGTAGGTCCACAATCGGGGCTGGAACAACAGAAGTGGTGGGCAGCGACTGCACAATCGAAATCTCCATAGATTCGGGGTGGGGTCAACCATATCTGGTAAACTCTCAGAAGGAGGAGAAACCTTCACAGACTGAGGTACCGAGTGGAGAGCCTATAACTGTGTTCCCCATAGTGTGCTCAGAGCTTCGAGGGGGTGTTGCGCAGTAGCCGATGATTTGGCTATATATGAATTATGCTCTGTAATCCGTAGTATTATGGGCCACACCATGGACAAGTTTCAAAATGTGGAAGAATCACCACATAAGTTACAAGTAGGTGGTACCGCAAGATAGCAATCGAATGACCTAGCAGACCACTAGAAGCACATTTCAACTGTTCACAGTCGGAACTTAAATGGGATAACGAACCACATCTGTAACAAGAACGTGGCTGACCAGGATAAAACAATACACCTCGGTCCCTGCCTAGATAGAAACAATTAGGGAGGTGTTGTACCCCTGCTTCAGTGATTTTAAGTTGTACAGTAAACTTCCACCCTCCCGTCCAAAACCCATTGTCATCTATGACTGCATGTGGAACACCAGTTACTGTACAATGTTGCTCTAACCAATATACAATATCTAGTACATTAACTCCTTCATTTCGAAAGAGAACAGTTACAACTTTAGCCGTTGGTCTGGTAAGAGGAATAACAATAAAATGTTTCCAAACTGAGTCCATCTGGGCAGTATAATAAGCTGCCCAAAATTTATCTAATAATGCAGCAGTTCTGAATGAGATATCAAAGTTACGATCTCCTGAGGTATGAATAAAGGCATGAACATCAGCAGGATGAATCCCTAGAAAGTCAATTAGTAGAGATTTGCCCACATAATGACGGTCAGGGGGAAGTTCTAAGCCTCCTTTATAGTGAATTCGGGCAACAAAACGTTTTCTGGCTGGTATGTCCTTATTTTTAAAGAGGGAGGCATAACTTACTGGTTTAAAGGCTGGTTCGTTGGGGGGGGGAGGTGAGTCAGGAGGAACAGTACCTTTAACAGCTGTAGAGTCCCGATCAATACACCGGTCTTGTGGCATAGGGTCCGATGCTGTAGTGTCCAGAATCTCTGTGTCCGTGTTGTCTGGCATTTTGTTTCTTCCATCGACGTTCTCTGTGGTGCAAAGGTACATTTTCGGCTGGGAAACATCAGGGCTCCTGGATTCAGCCGAGGAAGGCGGAAGTGACACGGTGTTCCGGTCCGTCAACAAAATTGGTGCCTCCATCAACAGTGTACCCGAAAAACAGTCCTCCTGGTTCGAAGAAGCTGTTCCTGGCAACGGGATCGACGGATCTGGTATCCATGCCTCGGGGGTCTGTATCCAACCTGCTGCCTGCAGTGCTCTTTCAGGGGACCAAGCAGCAAAACGGGCTGAAAAGGGGAAAGAATCCCCATCCATTTCTTGAACGCCAGCAATATCACCTTGCAGGTCAGCAGTGTTTGTCTTAACACTTTTTGCCATATTAGAGCAAACTGTCTGTCCCAGTTCTAAACGCCTGCTTTCTTGTCCTCCTCAGCAGCTATATTCATTAAGGCATTGGTCTCACCTATATCAGTGAATAAGTCAGACTGGGGTAACTCTTCATTTACCACTGCAGAATCATATTGTAACTCCTTTGCTGAAGAAAAAGCAACCTCCTCAAGTGTTGCACTGGGTATCTGAGGACCATGCGTCTACCACCTCCACTCCTGGCCGTGACTGAGACATTCTGAACCAAGTCCAGATGTCTCATGGGAAGGGTTCCCAACCCCTCAGAGTAGGGGAATTTCCCTGGTGTCCTGGCCAAATTTCTCTCATTCACTAAAAATACCACCAACAGCTTAATCTGGTTCAAGGTCAGTTGGCATTCATCTGTATCCCCTTCCCCGGGTTGTGCCTGAAAATAGGCAGGATTTGTCTAGTGCACTTACCTGGTCAACAAAAGCTAAATAAATAAATATGCAGTTGGCTGATCTGTACCCTCCTGGTGCTTGTGTAATAGGACTGCTCCCATCCCAAATTATGATGCTTCATGGTATCCCATCAAGTTCACGTAGGGAGAGCTGCATGCTCAAAAACCACACAGTCAAAACGGCGTACATGGGCTTGTAGTTTGTTTGTTTAATCTAGTGCAGTTTTCAATCATGTTACGTTACACTGTCTGCACAGCATGTGTTTTGACTGTGTAGGTTTAGATTGCACTCAAATTAGGGTAAACGATGCATCACAAGCCCAAAAAGTTCTCTTTCTGGATAATTATGGATCAAAACCCTTGATGATTGAAGGAGTCTCTTTGGCTCCTCCTTGATACGAACAACAACAAAATGGAAAGGGACCTGGGGATAGTTATATCAGATGACCTAAAGGTTGGCAAGCAATGTAGGAATGCAGTAGGGAGGGCTGGGGGGATACTGGGATGCATAGGGAGAGGCATCACCAGTAGAAAACAAAGTTGTTATCCCTCTGTGCAGACAGTTGGTGAGACCCCATCTGGAGTACTGCATGCAGTTCTGGAGACCCCATCTCTGCAAGGACATAGACAGGATGGAGGCTGTCCAGAGGAGGGAAACTAAAATAGTGCAGGGTCTGCACTAGAAGACACACGAAGAGAGAGAGACTAAAGGAACTTAATATGTATACCCTCGAGGAAAGAAGCGAGAGGAGGGACATGATAGAAACATTCAAGTACCTCCAGGGAATCAACAAAGTCCAAGAGGATAGCATCTTTCAGAAAAAGAGATGTACAAGAACAAGGGGGCACAATCTGAAGATAGAGTGGGGACAGCTCAGAGGTAATGTGAGGAAGTATTTTTTCACAGAGAGGGTTATGGATGCATAGAATGGCCTTCCCGAGGAGGTTGTGGAGTCAAAAAGAGTGGGGGAATTCAAGAATGCATGGAACAGACATAAGGCAGTTCTAGCTGGGGGTAGGAAGAAGTATGTTGTTGGTTAACTAAGATCTGAAGCTTATACATTAGGTATGGAAATGGGCAGACTAGGTGGGCCAAGTGGTCCTTATCTGCCATCAAATTCTTTGTTTCTATGTTTTTGTACACTTCCTGTTAATCCTTTCCCTATTTCCACTTGGTGTCCTTTGCTAACAACTGGTGCAATATTGGCCTCACCAGTGATCTATACAGAAGTAACAGTACTTCCTGTTTCCTATTGTCAAACCCCCTCCCAATCCACCCTAGCATCCTGTTAGACTTACAGAAGGGTTTGTTACATTGGCTGGTTTGTTTAAGGCAGTCACTAATGAAGACTCCTAGGCCCCGTTCATTTGATGTTGTGTCCACCTAAACCCCTCCCATCTAATACTTTGTTCTGGGGGATTTGTTCCCTAAGTTAGAGCCAATGATTTTCCATTTTCAAAAATGGTAAGTTCCATTTGGCAAAATCTTAAAATCTGTGTTTTTCATTTTTTGCCAAAACTGAGAGTAAATCTGCATGTTCTATACAAAAATAAGGTTCAGAATGGCGGAGGTTTGCCCCAAAAGCTGGTTAAAAGTGTTTTTTTTCTATGAAAAACTAACTCCCAAGTTTTGCTTTATATGACAAATTCTATCTTTTACCAGTGTTTTCTGTTGAAAACAGAAAATCACTGGCCCTACTAAATGCATCACTTGGCACTTCTTGGCATTGAATTTCATTTGCCACGGTTCAGACGAGGGACCTGTGGTTCGTGAGGGCTGCCTGGACTGGCCCTCCCTGACCCCTACCCCCACCCCCCGAGATTCACCAAGCACATTGCAGGTGCACGGTTCAGACGAGGGACCTGTGGTTTGTGAGGGCTGCCTGGACTGACCCTCCCCCAAGATTCACCGAAGCACATTGCAGGTAACCCAGCCACGGGACCTGAGGGGCGTGCTACTTAGCGACTCCCATTTTACCTACATTTCTCCTGACTTTGGACATTAAATCCGTGGTGTCTCCTACCTTGAACTGCAGCACTGTATTTCGGAGCCTCCACATCGCCAGCATGCTGAGCCCGATTGTCTCTGCCTCGCTACCTGTGTTTCAAGGGCTTGTGCTGTGTGAGGTTCTGGGGGTCAGCGTATGTGTGGGGATAGTTTTTTTATCCTGCTTTTTCTCTAGTCCTAGCACAGTTTTGTATAGCTAGCCTGCTGTTACCTTTAGAGGTCTATGTGCAAAGACTAATACCTGCCTCTCTGACGAGTTACCTTAAGTTTCTCTAAACCCTAGCACAGTTAAAAGAGCTAGCCTGCTGTTACCTTTAGAGGTCAATGCCTCTCTGACTAGTTACCTTAATCTCTGGGCTAGTGTTGCCACAATTGCTGCATGCTATCATACTTACTGTTGTTGTTGCACAAACCGCAGACGTTACCGCCATTTTTGTTCATGTTCCTAAGGTCTGTGACTAGTTACCTTAATTCCGGGCTACTGTGGCCACAATTGCTGCATGCTATAATTATTACTATTGCTGCACTAACCACAGGCGTAACCGCCATCTTGTTCATGTTCCCCAGGTCTGTAATTACCTGTACTGCCATTTTGTCTGAGGTATTGGCCCGATATCTCTAAAAAAAAAAAAAAAAAAGATATAGCCTGAGTAGACATTATAATTTCCTAATCCTGCATTTATGGTGTTGATGGACCTTGCTGCTTAAATTACCTGTGCGCACACTGTAATTCGGATTAGCCAAAGTGCTCTTTTAGAAGCCCCTCGCCCTAGAGCAATTCAAAAGAGCCTTCCTGCTTGGAATTCAGTGAATCCTACTGAGGGCCTACTGTAATTACCTGTACTGCCATTTTGTCAGCGTTTAATTGGGCTGAAATCTCTGGAAATAAAAAATTAATATAGATGTAACCCCTAGGGGGCGCTATCCCAAGGGCTACTACCCCTGCCTGATTTGCCACTAACAGGTTGAGGGGCCTGGATCCGATGGCGGGTGCCTCCACCCAGAGGTCGGGGTTGAGACAGTCGGGTATGACTTGGCCGCAGCCCTCTGGGTCACTGCAACCCCCCTTTCTTCCCACTAGTGGCCCACACAAATCAATCACAGTACCCTCACGGTGTACACTGGCCCCCAGGCTTGAACCAATCGGCTTGTCCTAGGGACCCCCTGAAAAGTAAAATGCAGTTACACAATAATCACTGTACAGTACTTCACCATAAGCACACAAGTTGGCCAGTATTTCTTTACAAAACCACCAATCTGATTTATTTAGGGGAAATAACAAGGACTGTGGGGAATCAGGTTAATTAGCTTACCACTTCAAGATATAAGTAGCTACCTAGGGCACCGTGCACATGCCTAACCTATAAGTCACTGTCTCTGGGTACCCAGGCCATAAAGTTTAGTCCCTCGATGCAGCTGGTTGGGGCCCTGACACAGAAATGAGCTTTTTATCCCTCCGAAGATTAGATAGATCCCACAGGCTCAGCCAGTGTAACCAGTAGAGAAACCAGAAGACCTTGCCCTCACTAGAAGCATTTGACAGGGAGCTCCTCTGATTTAGTACTCACGACTCCAGTAGAAAGAGCGCTTTCACACCACCCGCAGGGTCGAGCCTGGAATTCACACACTTTTCCACAATTTATATGAAAGGCAGAGGGGTACCATACCAGGCAGCTGCTGTATACCTCCCGATCGTTTTCACTGCATACACTGGGCCAAACTGATGCAGCTTCACTTGTCCTGACAGACCGAGTGCGATTGAAGCAGATTCTCCAGTCCTCTACAGGGTGAGCCTGGTAGGTAGCTGCACTTCTGCACAGCCTCCTCTGACCACTGCCTAGTGGATTTAGTCCGACACTTGCTGGCGATTCAAACCGCCCGACTCTAGCTTTACACGCTCTTCCCGCGCGAAAACTCAACGGCACAGGAGCCCAGAGCTCCTTCCTCGCTCACCGCCACAATGACTCTCTCTTTGGCAGTTCAGGTAGGGAATCCTCATTCGGGTGCCACCCGATCCCATTGGAGGGCTGCCGATGCCAGTCACTTAATACTGCCCTCATTAGTGCAAAAAAGGCGCCATGGTCCAGAACTCCACTTCCCAGAATCACTAGCTGTATCCCCATTGGTCAGCTGGCTCCAGTTAGAGTCCTGATTCTGGTTGGTCACTATTTACGCCATTTTAGATGCCCCCTGGCTACTATTGGACCCTTCAGAACAGTCCTGGTCCAAAATGGAGGGGCACAGCACAGAGTTCCAGCTGCAATAAAGGCAAGTTAGACAAACTGCAATCTTGCCAATGCTCTAAATGTTTTCAGGGAAACAATTACATCTTTCAGATGGGCTCCCTCTGCGCTCCTAGCGGCCGCAGAAACGGAGCGATCAGACAGCAGCCCAGGGCGGGATTCGAGCAGAGAAACCCCAGTCCCCCCATTCAAACCACTAAAGCCTGCGAGCAGGCAGCTCTTAAAGAGACAGTACTGGAGGCTTTAAAAGCACTCACAACGCCCGCATTTAGCAGCCTCACGCCGAACACCAATTAGGCATGGAGCATTTAGGCAAGCTCCGGGAGGGCTTTTAGGAACCCCCATTTGTAGGGGGGTTACACCCTTCCTGGCCTGGAAAGAACTTGGCATCCGCGTCAAGTAGTTACACTTAAATCACTTCAAGGCAAAAACAGTTTAAAACCGACAGACATCAGACCTTTTGTTACATACATTGGCACTGTATTCACAATTTACTATTGTTTGTGCAATATTACACATACAGACAACCTTTTTATTTTTTAAATCAGGTCATTGCTTCCTGCCCAGGACACCTGGAAAGAGGGGGCCCTTCCCTATCAGCTACTGGCGGGCCAACTGGGGCAGGGGTACCATACTCAGAGGGCAATACTAACAGTCTGGAGTCATTTCCCAAGGCTAACTTGGGCAAGGAGCTCGGGGACACACACCCCTTTATGGATCGACATTTAAGGCAGGTCCACAGGCTGACCCAGGGACTCATAACTCAATCTTACTACAGGCCATACTTCTCAGCCGGTGCGTCTAGGGGTCTCAGGACAACCTGCTACAGGCCCTGATTCCATTTCAGCCTCACTCAGATTGGTAGACGGAACCCCCATAGGTGAAGGAGACCCAGGGCCCATAGTACTTTCGGGGACAGGACCCTCTATGTCAGAACCCACACTGCTTGGTTCAGCTAGGGACATTTCTGGCACTATCAGAGGGCTATTAGGGCACTCAAAGTATTCTTCTGGCTTGGGCATATCACTAACAGGTTCCCCCCCTTCACTTCCTTCTTCTGAAAAGTCAGACAGCTCAGCCAGGCCGGATAATTCAGCCAGGCTCAAAGATCCCACTTCTTCGCCTTTGGTGCCACTCACTTCATCCTCTGGAAGTATGGACTCCGGAGACAAAGCTGGGGGCTCAGACAGTCCAGGAAACCCAACTTCATCCCCAGAGTTAGTTAGGGGATTGCCCCTAAAGAGTTGACTCAGTTCATAAGAGGGGTAATACTCAGCATCATTTTCACTGTCCTCCGACACAGACTGAGGATCAACTTCATCAGAGGAGGATGGAGAAGGCCTTTTGAGTTTGAGTTCTGAGGAGCCGACCCATCTCGATTTCTTTTTGGCAGCGGCTGTAGTCATAGGTCCAGAGGGGGAAGCATGGGAGGGTTCAGCCTCTATCAAAATGTGTCCAATTGGCAGCAGGTGATTTCTGTGTATAGTTTTCACATCCTTTGAATTGTTTTCAGGCCGCACTTTATATACAGGTAAAGCTTTCAATTTTCCCACGACAATATGAGGGAGGTGATGCCATCGGTCAGCAATCTTATGTTTACCATGCAATCCCAAGTTCCTCACTAGCACTCTATCTCCTTCTTTCAATTCCACTGCTTTCACTTTCTTATCATACCTTTCTTTATTGGCCAAATTCCACTTAGCAGCCATGGTTTGGGCTAGTTGGTAGGCATGAGTGAGTTGGGCCTTCAGCTTCTCCACGTACTGTAGATGATTAGCTGCTTGAACCCCATCGGGCGAAACCCCAAAACAAATATTTACTGGCAATCTGGCTTCCCTTCCAAACTTCAGTCTATATGGAGAAAACCCAGTGGCATCACTTTTGGTGCAGTTATAAGCATGGACTAAAGCACTGATCTGCTGGCTCCATCTAGGTTTGTCTTTAGGGTGCAAGGTGCCCAACATATCAAGCAAGGTGTGGTTGAACCTTTCAGGTTGAGGATCGCCCTGGGGATGGTACGGGGTGGTTCTTGACTTCCGTAACCCCCACAAGGATAGCATTTCTTTAATCAAATGACTTTCAAAATCTCTCCCCTGATCGGAATGAATTTGCTGGGGGGCCCATAGTGTACAAAGAAATTCTCAACAAGGACTTTAGCCACCGTGGTTGCTTTCTGATCTTTAGGGGGGAAAGCCTGAGCATACCGGGTGAAATGATCAGTAACTACCAATATATTGCTGACATTCTTCAGGTCTGGTTCTAAACTCAGGAAATCAATGCAAACCAGTTCCATAGGGGCACTAGTAGTGATGTTGATCGGGGGGGCAGCTCTCTGAGGCAGGGCCTTCCTTTGCAAACATCGGCTGCAGGTCTTGATATATTGCTCCATGTCAGCACTCATTTTGGGCCAATAAAATCGAGTCCGCACTAAGTCAAGGGTTCAGTCTATGCCAAGATGTCCCATGTGATTATGTAGGGACCTCAATACCAGTTCTCTATAGGCAATGGGCAACACCAGTTGTTGTTTGACTTCTTGCCCCTCTTCGCCCATGGTCTCCCTGTACAATAGCTGGTTAATCAGTTTCAACTTTGGCCCTTCTTTGTACAACAGCGCAGTTCTCAGGTCAGAGGAGTGCAATCTTGACACATCTTCCCCCCTCTGCAAGGCTTCCAGGACAGAGTTTATCATGGGATCTCAGGATTGAGCCCGTTGGAGGCTAACATCACTGAATTGAGGCAGCATACTAGTGTCTAGTGCAGAAAAATGACGGTAAGCAGCAGGTAGGCAGTTCTCAGAGGGTCCCAAGCAGTCCACCATGCAGTCCACAGCATCAGGAGACACCGGTTCCTCCCTGTCAAATTTTTGGCAAAGGGCTCTGATGTCAGGTTCTGATAACTGGACCCAGTCAACTCAGGACACAGGCCTCTGGGAGAGGGCATCAGCATCTATTTGATTCAGGCCGGCTCTACATTCAACAGCGTAGTTGTAGGTGAACAGCACAGAGAGCCACCTATGGCCAGTGGCATCTAGCTTGGCTGAGGTCTGAACATAGGTCAAGGGATTATTATCAGTTTTCACCAGTATCTTAGTCCCATACAAATAGTCATGAAATTGATCAACAATGGCCCACTTCAAAGCCAGGAACTCTAGTTTGTGCACTGGATAGTTCTTCTCAGATGGGGTCAAGCTGCAGCTGGCAAAAGCTACAGGTCTCAGACCGCTTGGGCGTTCCTGATACAGTACAGCCCCCAATCCTTGCAGATTGGCGTCAGTATGAAGAACATACGGTTTGGCAGAGTCAGCATAGGCCAGTACTGGGGCATGGGTAAGTTGATAGATAATGTCATGGAAAGCTTCCTCACAATCAGCAGTCCAGCGGGTGCCAAACAATCATTTGGGTGGAAATAATTTTTTTCAGTCCCCGATTGTACAGTCTTCTTATACTTTTTATAGGTTGGGGGATACCCTTGTGTAAGGTTAAGCAGAGGGCGGATCACCCGAGAGTAGTCTTTAATAAATCGTCTGTAATACCCACAAAACCCCAGGAACCGCTGTAGCTCCTTCAAGTTTGTTGGTTGGGGCCAAGTGGTTAAAGCTTCTACTTTGCTGGGGTCAGTCTCTATGCCCTCAGTGGATACTATGTGCCCCACATATTTTACAGAGGTTTGAAAGAATTGGCACTTGTCTATAGATAATTTGAGACCAAAGTCTTCCAGTCGATCCAGGACTTTGAACAATCGACTTTCATGTTCTTCCAAGGAGTTGCCAAACACTATGACATCATCTAAACAGATCAAACATTCAAGCAGATTCATGTCCCCCACAGCACACTCCATCAGATGCTGAAAAGCAGCCGGGGCACCTGAAATTCCTTGAGGCATCTGCATAAACTCATAGAAGCCTAGGGGGCAAATGAAAGCAGTTTTTTCTCGATCCTCCGGAGCCATTGGGATCTGGTAGTACCCACTGCAGAGGTCCAATGCAGAGAACCACTTACTGCCATTCAGACAGTCCAAGGCATCCTGTATGCGCGACATGGTATATTGGTCAGGGATGGTCCGCCGATTTAGAGTTCGGTAATCCACACACATCCGGACAGCTTCATTCTTTTTCCTCACTACCACAATGGGGGATGCGTAAGGGCTCCTGGACTCTTGTATCACCCCAGCTGCCAGCATCTCCTGCAGGTGACGCCTTACATCATCTATATCAGCAGGGGCTAGGCGTCGAGATTGCTCACGAAAAGGTTGCTCATCCTGCAGCCGGATGTGATGCTCAGGCCCCTGCACACATCCCACATCCCATTCCTTCAAAGAAAACACCTGTTCCCTCTGGGTGAGCCATTCACTGACCCTTTTTTTCCATTCTGCTGGTAGTGGAGAATCACCAAAATCAAATAGCTCGGGGGTCACTCGGTTACCTCCTCTGGGAGTCTTGTTGTGGGGCAAAACAGCCGTATCAGCACAACGTACCGTAGCCAGGGTGCAACCCCGTTTCACTCGAATCTCCCGATCAGACACATTATGCACTTGGACCATCACTCTTCTGGCAAAGGCATGGGCTCTGGCTGGTAGGATACTGGGTTTAACCAGCAACCCCTCAGGCAACTTTCCCTCACCGGGTGCATCCAGCATCAATATCTTATTCTTAATGTCTTTTTTAATCCGGACTTCTCCTTGCAAAACACACTGGGCATTCGGGGCTAATAGCAACGGTTCCGGATCCTTCCTCCAGACGACACCCACCGAGCCTTCAGGTTCCACCTGGCCAGCCTTTCTCTGAGTCTCATAGGCCTTCTGAATCAAGGCAGATATTCTAAGAGCTTGCCCAGTCCTGGACATCTGCTTTTCAGAACACAGCTGCACTAAGCGACTAAACATGTGAGCATTGGTTCTAATCAACAAGGGCACCCCATCATACAACCCAGTGGGGGGACATACCAGGGACAGAGTTTCCACTTGTTCAGCCACCCCAGCCACGGAAGTAGGAAAGGACAACCAGATCCCAAACATGTAGACCATCCATGGGTTGCAAGGGCACCTCAGGCAAGTGTTCCTGATGCCAATCCTGAAACATAATGGTCACCTGAGAGCCACTGTCCAGCACAGCCCGGGTGGGTATCCCATTTACTCTCACAGAGGCCTCCTTTGAAGGCCCCACCACATCAGACCATTCGGGAAGCACAGCTTTGGAAGTTGCTTGGGCATTGGCGTGGGTCACAAAACTCTTCCTAGGAGATCGGGTATAGGCCTTGCGGTGCCAGGCGATCAGCCTGCTGTTGACCTTCCTTAAATTCTCCGGTAACTGGCACTCAGTCTGGAAGTGTCCATCCTCTGCACAATGGTAACAGAACTTAGGGTCTCAGGGAATTGGGAGGGGAATACCTTGAATGCTGAGGGCTGTCCTGAGGTCGGGGGGGCTCCTCCTGGCTAGGGCGTTTGCTTCTAGATAACTCTGGATCCCCAAACCTAACAGGGTGGGTAGCAGTTTGCTTCAAGTCCCTCACCAGCTCTCGCAAATCTCTAATTTCAGCCCTCAAATCACTTTCTGCCCGGGGATCAGAGGAAATAGCCCGCACCCCCACACCTCCTTGGGCCTCTGGGAGTACAGGAGTAACATCAAGCCCCCTTGAGGGGTGGGCCTCATCTGATTCACTAGACTCAGGGGTTTGGCACAGATTCATGGCCCCCACATAGGGTTCCCACCCCTCTTCATCAGTCTCTACTTCCCGAATCTCCCTCATCAATTGACAATATTCTGGAGGGGCAGTCCGTCGGTCATGTAACTTAAGTTTTAACAATATCACACTGGAAAACCTAGCAGATTTCAAGATATGCTCCAGCCGGACCTGGTTCAAGGTCGTGGCTGTGATTCCCCCCTTGCGATAAGCTTTCTGCAAGGCCCTTTCCACCCTAGTGACAAAGGCGGACAATTTCTCATTCCTCCATTGTCTGGCAGACTTGAATTTCCATAATAAGTCTTCCCCAGTTTCTGTACTCCCAAACACCCCCTCTAAGGTGGAAAGGTACTCCACCGCGGTAGCTTCCGGGCTAGTAGCCCGCAAGAACTGAATGGCTTCCAAAGCTGGGCCTTGCAGGCTCTCCATCAGCCTCTTCCGTTTCTCCCCCTCAGAGCACTGCCACTCTTGGACTAGGGGGGTAGCATAGTCCATCCACGTCTCCAAATCATCTTCCCCTTGGGGCACTGGCACAGTGCCAGAAAAAAGTTTTGGCCTACGGTAAGAATCTAGCTGTATAGGAGGAACCACTAGAGGCAGTGAAGCCAAGACAGAACTCTTGGGAGGCCCGGGAGAGGTACCTGGGGAGGCTTGGGGGGTGGGTTCACTAGAAAGGTCCAACGCCTGCAGTAACTCATGGGTGGTCCTCCCCTCCACAGCTAGCAATTTAAGCAGTTTATCTTTGAAGCTATTAGTCTTGGGAGATCCCTCAGGGGTGACTGACCCACTCTGGATGTGAATGACCCTCCACCCCTGTTGGGCACCTTCCGGGTAGATCACTGGGGGTACCCTCTCGGGGTCGATAGCTATACTGCATAAGAGTAACACCTGCAAAGTCTGATCAAGTAGATCAGCCATATGTCCCTTCACCTCTACTTTGCCTAAACATTTAACACGCTCCACTGCAGAAATGAGGTCAGCGTTCTTCATCCCCAGAGGTACATCTAGTAGCAACACAATTTTCTGGGAATCCAACTCTTCTGCTTCACCCCACCCCATTAGTTTGTGTACCATCATCTTAACAGGGTCCAGTTTAATTTTAGCCATGATATCCCCCTCCAGCTTTTCCTTTAATTTAGCCATATTGAGGCACTTAGTCCACTCGGCCACTAGGGGACGCTGATCCCAGCGGTGCCTCCAAAATGTAACCCCTAGGGGGCGCTATTCAAGGGCTACTACCCCTGCCTGATTTGCCACTAACAGGTTGAGGGGTCTGGATCCGATGGCGGGTGCCTCCACTCAGAGGTCGGGGTTGAAACAGTCGGGCATGACTTGATCGCAGCCCTCTGGGTCACTGTAACCCCCCTTTCTTCCCACTAGTGGCCCACACAAATCAATCACAGTACCCTCACGGTGTACACTGGTCCCCAGGCTTGAACCAATCGGCTTGTCCTAGGGACCCCCTGAAAAGTAAGGTGCAGTTACACAATAATCACTGTACAGTAGTTCACCATAAGCACACAAGTTAGCCAGTGTTTCTTTGCAAAACCACCAATCTTATTTATTTAGGGGAAATAACAAGGACTGTGGGGAATCAGGTTAATTAGCTTACCACTTCAAGATATAAGTAGCTACCTAGGGCACTGTGCACAGGCCTAACCTATAAGTCACTGTCTCTGGGTACCCAGGCCATAAAGGCTAGTCCCTCGATGCAGCTGGTTGGGGCCCTGACACAGAAACGCGCTTTTTATATCTCCGAAGATTAGATAGAGCCCACAGGCTCAGCCAGTGTAACCAGTAAAGAAACCAGAAGACCTTGCCCTCACTAGGAGCATTTGACAGGGAGCTCCCCTGATTTAGTACTCACGACTCTAGTAGAAAGAGTGCTCTCACACCACCCGCAGGGTCGAGCCTGGAATTCACACACTTTTCCACAATTTATATGAAAGGCAGAGGGGTACCATACCAGGCAGCTGCTGTTTACCTCCCGATCATTTTCACTGCATACACCGGGCCAAACCGACACAGCTTCACTTGTCCTGACAGACCGAGCGCAATTGAAGCAGATTCTCCAGTCCTCTACAGGGTGAGCCTGGTAGGTAGCTGCGCTTCTGCACAGCCTCCTCTGACTTCTGCCTAGCGGATTTAGTCTGACACTTGCTGGCGATTCAAACCGCCCGACTCTAGCTTTACACGCTCTTCCCGCGCGAAAACTCAACGGCACAGGAGCCCAGAGCTCCTTCCTCGCTCACCGCCACAACGACTCTCCCTTTGGCAGTTCAGGCAGGGAATCCTCATTCGGGCGCCACCCGATCCCATTAGAGGGCTGCCGATGCCAGTCACTTAATACTGCCCTCATTAGTGCAAAAAAGGCGCCATGGTCCAGAACTCCACTTCCCAGAATCACTAGCTGTATCCCCATTGGTCAGCCGGCTCCAGTTACAGTCCTGATTCTGGTTGGTCACTATTTACGCCATTTTAGATGCCCCCTGGCTACTATTGGACCCTTCAGAACAGTCCTGGTCCAAAATGGAGGGGCACAGCACAGAGTTCCAGCTGCAATAAAGGCAAGTTAGACAAACTGCAATCTTACCAATACTCTAAATGTTTTCAAGGAAACAACATCTTTCAGATGGGCTCCCTCTGCGCTCCTTGAGACCGCAGAAACGGAGCGATCAGACAGCAGCCCAGGGCAGGATTCGAGCAGAAAAACCCCAGTCCCCCCATTCAAACCACTAAAGCCTGCGAGCAGGCAGCTCTTAAAGAGAGAGCACTGGAGGCTTTAAAAACACTCACAACACCCGCGTTTAGCGGCCTCACGCCGAACACCAATTAGGTATGGAGCATTTAGGCAAGCTCTGGGAAGGCTTTTAGGAACCCCCATTTGTAGGGGGGTTACATAGAAAATAATATATGTGCATTTATGCTGGTGCTGATGGACCTTGCTGCTTATTTTACCTGTGCGTACTCTGTAACTCGAACTAGCCAAAGCGCACTGTTAGAAGCCCCTGAGCAGTTCAAAGATCCTTTCTGTGTGGAATCAATGCATTCTACCGAGGTCGTAATCACCTACGCCAGCCATATTGTTAGTCGCTGAACAAATTTACCTGCACTGAACTTCTGTACCAATCTGTTTTTTTACAGTGTTTTGTTTAAGTTTACTGTTTAGTTTCATGGCTAAGAATATTTCTGTGTTTCTGAGCATCACTGGGCAGACAGCTTGTGTTAATTTCACCCGCCTTGTAAAGTGCTAGTCAGCTCACATCCACTTTACTGATAAACACCTATTGCCTGCATTTTTCACCTGCCTAAGCTGCTCTCCACTTACTCTGTCCCACTTGTACCCCTTGTTCCTCTACCTTCCCCCCTACTACCCCACAGTATAAAGCGCTCATATTTTTCACTATCCTTTACAGGGTGCACAGTTCAGACGAGGGACTTGTGGTTCGCGAGCTGCCTGGACTGGCCCTCCCCCCCCCACCCTGAGATTCACCGAAGCACATTGCAGGTAACCCAGCCACCGGACCTGAGGTGCGCGCCGCTTAGCGACTCACGTTTTACCTACATTTCTCCTGACTTTGGACATTAAATCCGTGGTGTCTCCTACCTTGAACTGCAGCACTGTATTTTGGAGCCTCCGCATCGCCAGCACGCTGAGCCCGATCGTCTCTGCCTCGCTACCTGCGATTCAAGGGCTTGTGCTGTGCAAGGTTCTGGGGGTCGGCGTATGTGTGGAGATAGTTTTTTTATCCTGCTTTTTCTCTAGCCCTAGCACAGTTTTGTATAGCTAGCCTGCTGTTACCTTTAGAGGTCTATGTGCAAAGACTAATACCTGCCTCTCTGACGAGTTACCTTAAGTTTCTCTAAACCCTAGCACAGTTAAAAGAGCTAGCCTGCTGTTACCTTTAGAGGTCAATGCCTCTCTGACTAGTTACCTTAATCTCTGGGCTAGTGTTGCCACAATTGCTGCATGCTATCATACTTACTGTTGTTGTTGTACAAACCGCTGACGTTACCGCCATTTTTGTTCATGTTCCTAAGGTCTGTGACTAGTTACCTTAATTCTGGGCTACTGTGGCCACAATTGCTGCATGCTATAATTATTACTATTGTTGCACTAACCGCAGGTGTAATCGTCATCTTGTTCATGTTCCCCAGGTCTGTAATTACCTGTACTGCCATTTTGTCTGAGGTATTGGGCCGATATCTCTAAAAAAAATATATATATATAGCATGAGCAGACGTTGTAATTTCCTAATCCTGCATTTATGCTGGTGTTGATGGACCTTGCTGCTTAAATTACCTGTGCACACACTGTAATTCGGATTAGCCAAAGCGCACTTTTAGAAGCCCCTCGCCCTAGAGCAGTTCAAAAGAGCCTTTCTGCTTGGAATTCAGTGAATCCTACTGAGGGCCTACTGTAATTACCTGTACTGCCATTTTGTCAGCGTTTAATTGAGCCGAAATCTCTGGAAATAAAAAATTAATATAGAAAATAATATATGTGCATTTATGCTGGTGCTGATGGACCTTGCTGCTTATTTTACCTGTGCGCACTCTGTAACTCGAACTAGCCAAAGCGCACTGTTAGAAGCCCCTGAGCAGTTCAAAAGATACTTTCTGCATAGAATCAGTGCATCCTACTGAGGGCCGTAACCACCCCATGCCAGCCATTGTTAGTCGCTTGAAAGAATTTACCTGCACTGAACTTGCTGTACCTCAATCTGTTTTTTTACAGTATTTTGTTTAAGTTTACTGTTTAGTTTCATGGCTAAGAATATTTCTGTGTTTCTGAGCATTACTGGGCAGACAGCTTGTGTTAATTTCACCCGCCTTGTAAAGTGCTAGTCAGCTCACATCCACTTTACTGATAAACACCTATTGCCTGCATTTTTTACCTGCCTAAGCTGCTCTCCACTTACTCCGCCCCACTTGTACCCCTCCCCCCTACTACCCCACAGTATAAAGCGGTCATATTTTTCACTATCCTTTACAGGGTGCAAGGTTCAGATGAGGACCTGTGGTTCACGAGGCTGCCTGGACTGGCCCTCCCCCACCCCCACCCCGAGATTCACTGAAGCACATTGCAGGTAACCCAGCCACCGGACCTGAGGGCGCACTGCCCAGCAACTCCCATTTTACCTACATTTCTCCTGACTTTGGACATTAAATCCGTGGTGTCTCCTACCTTGAACTGCAGCACTGTATTTCGGAGCCTCCGCATCACCAGCACGCTGAGCCCGATTGTCTCTGCCTTGCTACTTACGTTTCAAGGGCTTGTGCTGTGCGAGGTTCTGGCTGCGCTGGCTGCCCCACTGCCCCCACCACCACCCATGGTCATCACTCCAATATATCAGCCCACTTTTCCATTGGCAGGCTATACAGTGTCTCCACTAGGGGCATTTACTACATCCAAGTGTACTTCCTCTTTCAAATACCTGTAGCTCTCACAATTGTAAGCACCTCCCTTTCTTTCTCACTACTAGTTCCCTCCCACCCGCTATCATTGCTCCATCCAACTCACAGCCCTACCTGCGGTCTCAGTTTCCATGCTCTGGCCCTCCTCCTGGTTTCTTTTCTGCTTGCCTACACCCCTAACCCTCCCTCCTCCTCTGCTTGCTGCGGCCAACTCTGCCTGGTTTCATCCCTCTACTTGGGTGCTTTCCCTAGCAGTGCACAACGACTGGACAGCTCACTACCCAGTGACGTGGCCCCCTCTCGCTCAAGCCGGTCACTCAGCCAGCAGCCTGGGTCCCCCTGCTCTCCTGGTCTCCTACAGTCCTCCCCCTGACTGGGGGATGGCCAAGGGCATAAAGATAGCCCACCTAAACATCTGCAGTCTCCTCCAAAACTTTGCAGAACTTACTGCTTGGGCTGCCTTCTATAAACCTGATGTATTAGGCATCACCGAAACATGGCTTAAGCCACGCACCCCAGACTCTGCCTGCTCCCTCCCGGGCTACAGCCTGGTCCGGCTTGACAGGGCTGGCAGTAAGCGTGGTGGGGGAGTGCTTATATACTATAAGGTGCACCTGAATGTGTCCATTGTTGCGCTTCTAACCCAGGGACCCCTACCCTGTGAGTTTCTCCATACACTTCTCCTACTTGGGAATACTAAGAAGGTGCATCTAGTGTGCGCCTATAACCCGCCCAAGGGGGGAATGCTGGGGCTCTCAACCCTACTAGAGCACCTTAGGGACAAGGTTGGCTGTAACAAGCTCCTCATCCTAGGTGACTTAAACCTCAACTGGCTGGGGCCCAACGCTAAGCTGATTGAGCCACTGCTCTCAGGCCTTGCCCTCAGTCAGGTCATCATGGAACCCACTAGGCTCTCCCATCGTGGTGACAAGGGGACGCTCATTGACTGGGTATTGAGCAACTGTCTCGACAAAATTGTCCACTCAGGGATACTCCCTGACTCCATCTCTGACCACTCGCCTGTCTACTCTGTGTGGGGCTCTAACCTGTCCAAAGTCCCCTGTAGAGTGATCCAAATGAGGGACTACTCTACACTCATATTCAGTAACTACCTTGAGGACCTACAGGGAGTTGACTGGTCCAGCATCATGGATACACATGACCCCGTCGAAGCCCTAGACTACTTCATTGCAGCATATGTCCCACTACAAAATAGGCATGCACCCCTCTCTAAGAGGAGAGTCAGAGGTTCGGTCACGAGGTGGCTCCACAGCGAACTCCTCTCCCTTATGAAACGGCGAAACAAGTCCTGGGTAAAATACAGGTTATCTTGCAACCAAAAAGACCTCCTGGAGTACCGCCAGCTAAGAAACTTCTGTAAACAGGCCATATGTACCGCAATAAGTGAGTACTGTAGCACTGCTATGCTTGCCGCAGCAAATGATCCCCGGCGTTTCTGGAAAAACGTTAAAAATCTCATCGGGGGATCTGCCAAGGAGGAAGTCACTGACATGCTCATCGGGGGAGCCAACTGCAATAACCTCCTAACCATTGCCACTTCCTTTAACCGCATGTTCACTGACCTACCGGCTTCCACCCCTCCCCTGTCCTCTGCCCCAGTACCGGTTTGTGGGCCTCCACCTTCCCCTGTCTGCCTTTCTACCTTAAAAGGATCACTGTTGGTGAGACACAGGCACTCCTTGCTGGTCTCTCTCACCACACAGGAGCCGGACAGGACAGCCTGGAACCAAAGCTACTCAGCCTGGGGGCTCCTTTCCTCGCCCGACCAGTTGCTCACATCTTCAATGCCTCGCTTATCTCAGGGATCATCCCTGACATATGGAAAGTTGCCAAGGTTGTCCCTGTCCTGAAACATGGTGAACCTAAAGATGTCAACAATTATTGCCCCATTGCCATACTATCAGCAGCCTGCAAGCTCCTTGAAAAGGCTGTCGCCTCGCAACTCTCCCACTACCTGCAGGGATACGATGTCCTTTCCCCATCTCAGTACGGTTTCAGAAAAGGCCACAGCACCTCGACAGCTCTTGCTGAGGTCACCTCCAGGATTAGGTTCGCAACCGACCAGAGCAAGTTGACTGGGGCTATATTTGTTGATCTTTCCAAAGCCTACGATCGTGTGGACCACCCCCTCCTCCTCTCCACCCTGCAGACCCTTGGCTTCTCCCTCCGTGCCCTCGAGTGGTCCTTCAACTACCTCGGAGACAGGCAGCAACTCACCTGTTTCAATCGAACCTTCTCAACCCTCTCACCCGTGAATAGTGGGGTACCCCAAGGGTCCACCCTTGGACCCATCTTGTTCTCCCTGTCCATCAACGACTTACCCTCTGCCGCTACAAAAGGGCACCTAACCCTTTACGCGGATGACCTGGTCATCTTAGCCAGTTCACAGGATGCCACCAGCATCAATACCCAGCTCAACTCAGACTTCTCCCTTATCAGGACATGGCCACAAACTGACAGTCAACTTGAAGAAAACTCAGGCCATGCTCTTTGGCTCAGCGGCCAAAATTTCCTCCTGCCCGACGCCCCTCAAAATTCATGGGTCTTGTGACTCCCCCACTGCCTGGCTGGCCATAGCAAGGGGGATACTACTTCCTACACTCTCCTACAGGCTTGTTGCCTTTGCTCCTGTCCCGTCGTCAAGCCTTGCAAAGTGGGACACCACGTACAACAACATCTGCTGCTTCGCACTCTCAGCTCCCCGTCTCACACACCGCTGTATGCTCTACTCTCGCCTGGAATGGCTTCCCCCTGAAAAACACTGTACCTACATCCTAGGAAACTTCATTGACAATATAGTTTGAATGTCCACTCCCGCTTCGCTTGCCCTTCCCCTGAAACATGCTTCCCCCGTCTACCACCTCAGGTCATGTGCGTCCCAGTCTCACCTGGTCCCTAAGACCCACACTCTTGCAGGTGATCGGGCATTCACCATCCATGTGCCAAAATTGTGGAACTCCCTTCCGGCCCCAGTTCGTGCCTCCCCCTCCCATCCCTCCTTCAAAACATCCCTCTGGAATTTCCTATAAGCTGGAGCGACCTGCCTGTGTGCCGCATAATACCCAGTCTCATAGCTCTATTACCTTCACCGGGTACCTGCTAGGCAATTCTGCCCCACTGTTAGAGTTGCATTTATTCTAATTGCTGTGCTATGTCGTTGTTCTAAATTCCTAGGTTATGTCTTGATGTTTTTATAACCCCCCACGATGCTTCTTAGAGCCTGTATGTACCTTATGCTGTTTTACCCACTGTTGGAGCATGTTGCTCCGGTTTGTAACGATGACTCTGTATTTGTTTCGTGGATACCTTGTAACTCTCCCAGGTCCACCTGAAAATAGGCAGTTGGCTGTCTAGTGTGCTTACCTGGTTACCAAAAGCAAATAAAAAAAAAAAAATACTTTGGATCAATTTTCCAGCCTTTCCAGATCTCTCTGCAGTTCCCTTATCCCTTCCACATTGTCAACACTGCACACAGAGTTTAATGTAATCTGTGAACAGACACAGCCTGCCCTGGATTCTCTCTCCCATGTGGCTGATGAACATATTTAAGTGGACTGGACCCAGGAAAAATTCTTAGGATATTCGCTGGTGAACTGTTTCCACTGATCAGACCCCATTCACCACAACTCTCTGCTGCCTCCCCTCCAACAAACACTCTACCCACCTTACTATTTCCTTAGCTGTTCCCATCAAGTCGAATGCTTTGCTGAAGTCAGAGTAGAATGTCTACTGCATGCCCCTTGTCAACTTCTCTGGTTACCAAGTTAAAGAATACTATCAGGTTGGTCTGAAAAGACCTCCACGCCACGAACCTGTGCTGCTTACTATCCTGAAGCCCATATTTCTCCATTTATGCCACTAGGTTCTCTTTTACTAGAATCTCCATCAGTTTCCCTACCATAGAGGTAAAACAGAAGGATCTATAGTTTGCAGGCTGTTCTTTGTTCCCTCTCTTGTGCAGTAGAACCACATCCACCATTCTCCACTCCTTGGGAACCACCCTTTGCTGCAAGGAGCTATTGAGTAACCCCACCAAGGGTTGAGGTAATGCCAGTGCCAGTTCCCTTACCAGCCTTGGATGCTTCCAGTCAGGACCCAGGGCCTTGTTTGTGTGAGGGCTAGTAAGTCTTTTCTGATTCTTTTGCTAGCATATTTCTGTAACCTTATTTCCAGGACCTTTCTATCAGTTGCCTTTATCCTGCTCTCTGGCAAGGACCTGCTGTTCTCCCTAGTGATTACTGAGCAGAAGTAGTTGTTCAGCACAGGTGTGTTCTACTCGTCTTTCTCTATTACCCTTCTCCCTCATTTAGCCTGACAATTCCACATTCCAGCTTTCTTTTTTCTCTCATATAATTGAAAAACTGCTCCCCTTCCCTTTACCCCCTCCACATAATGCAGTTATGTGTCTGCCTTTGCAATCTTGACAGCTCTCTTGGCCTCTCTAGCTTTTTCCTGATACCCACCCCAAACTCCATCCCCCTGTTTTTCTGTGTACCTTATAAAGGCCTTTCACTGTGAGCTTATAGTCTCCACATATTCTGATCTCCTCATTAGGGTTCTTGACTCATACTATAGGTGCTAACCAGTCAGAGAATTGGACTGGACCTATAATTCCTTCCTCTTACAGCCTCCCTAGTTCATCTTCCATTCTCATTTGCAAGACAAAGGGCATGACTCTGGTTTTTAGAAAACGTTTGAGTCAACTGACAGTCTAAATGAAGCTTGGCCTTTACACCCCCTAGTGTCCCTGCTCCCTCTTGGAAAACTATAGGAAACTGCTCTCCCATTTTGTTGATTTTCACCTGTACAGTTGTCACATACTATATTTAATTTATTTCCATGGCAACGGGATATTATTTAGCCAGTTTCTTCCTAACATGCTAAACCCAGCCCCCACAACATAAAGTGGTAACATGGCTGCTGGTTCTTGATAATTCACTCTCACCTGAGCTTCTACCAGCACCATTATGGTATCACCTGTGTAAGTCATCAAGACAGTTCTAGCTTCTTTGAGCTTGGTACTACCCTGTCTTTTGTATGTTGTTTCTCCAGCTACTGATATAGGTGCTGCTGTGACAGTTTCTATTGCCAGATCAGTCCCTTCCACCTGCAACGTACAAAGATATGGCTTCTCTTTTGGCTGAGACGCACGTAGTAACTCAATATACTCATGATTCTTTGGTTCACTGTGGTCCCCTCCATTGTCCTCCATTTCTGAGTTGTCCTCCCTGTATACTGTTTTTGCAGGAATCTGACTTTATGTGGTTCTTTCCCCTTCACTGACTGGCACATCCACCAAATATCCCCCCTTTTTTTTGTTTTATAAGCATGACGTATCTCCTGCTTAAACTGGCAAGTGTTGGGGGCATATATTCCCTCACACTGGAAACAGTTATCCACTGTTTTAACTTTCCAGGTCTGCCGTCCCTTCTGACTTCGTACAGCATGCATAGGGGTGATGGCAGCCTGGCCTTCACTTCTCAAATCCTCAGCAGTCTTAGCTGTTGTCTCCATACTAACTGCTATGTCAAAAGCTCTTTAAAAATTCATGTCTGCTCTTTCTACAAACAAACAGTGCTGTATCCTGTCATCTGCAAAACCACATACCAAACAATCCCTCAGCATGTCATTCAAATTATTTTCATATTCAAAATACTCTGGGGATGGCATAGTGCAGCCAAAAAAAATTAATTGCACTCTCTCCTAGCTGCCAATCATGCTTAAGAAGTAACATTGTACTATAAATCTTTTGGGCATGAACTTTATGTTGCAGTGAGCCTTAACTAAAGCAACAATCTCTTATGTTGCAGTGGGCCTTAATTAAACCAACAATCACTTTGTAAGCTTTGTCTCATCGGTTGGCTGGCGACACCAGTGATTTGATGAGTGATTATGTTTTGCTAACATAGACGGTACAGACAATTGCATTTCTCTTGCTTTCATCATCAATTTCATTTGCAATGAAATTATGTCCAAACCTTTCTGTATACTCCGTCCAGCTCTCAACATCTTTGTATTCTTCAAATTTCCTATATTCAGTCATAGTAAGTAGTTATACTCTCTTACTACTGAGTTAGAAGTAGATGTCCCAAAACAAGTTTCAGAAGAGTGAGAAAAAACTTACTGCTGCTGGCCCAAATCCAGCAAACCTCAAAAGAAAGTCGTATTCCAGCTCTAAGATGGTTCCTTAGCAAGTCTGCTTTACCCTCATCGCCAAATCTACAATACCTTAGATGGAAGACACTAGATTGTAGTTTATAACTATTTATTAACAACACTTGCGAGGATCCCCAAACGTCCTGCTGCTGCAGAGTAGTGAAGTGGCTAGCATGCACATACAAACTCAGGAAGTACACTCCCTCTAGTGGGCAGAATGCTTACTAACAACTTTGAATAAAGTTTGGTAAAAATACATGCACTGACAAGTGTTTAGTTAATACATAACAGGCTTGATTCTGACAAGCAGCTTAAGTTACTTTTAAACATATTTACAAACCACCTGTGTTCACTCCAGCCCTTTACTTTATATTTCAACTTGGTGACACATTTCCCCTATTTAGTTCTGCTGACATGCAGGGATCTACAGTTACTTTACAGTGCCTGACCTGTAACATTGCTAAGACAAGGGTGAAAGCTATGCCTGGCCCTGCAAATAGAGAGGATTGAATCGTTGCCTGGCATTATTGGACCAAGAAGGGTTATGCCCTCAAAAACGTACATTCACACAGAACAGGAGGTAGTTTTAGAGTCAGAATAAGTACCAGAAATCACAGACAACAGTGGCTTACCAAATGAACAAGTTCAACCCTTGCCTTGGTGTTCCGAACACTGGTGCCAGCTGCTCTGGTTTTCCACCATTTGCACACATAGGCATCTTGCTGTAGGCCAGATGTCCTCTTGCCAGCACAGAAATGATCCACTACTTCAGCACCTCACAGAAGCACAGGACAAGTGGCTGGAATGCCATCAGGATATGTCCTTGTGGGTGAGTCCACAATAGGTGTCTGCTGTCCCTGATCTCAAACCCTATTGGAGCCCAAGCTTCCAGAGACCTGCACTGAAAGGGATCAGTGTCACCCAGACCAAGGGAAGCTGCCACCATCCCTGGGCCCGCAAGACCCTCCAGCTGGTCACAGCCAGGGAAATGCACCCATAGGGGCTAAGCAAGGACTTCACACTTACACCCCGGACTGGACTGCACAAGAGCAAGAAGAAAACTACTTTTGATGGACCTGAGCCCATATTTTTTAGCCCCCCTGCAAGAGGTGAAATATTGGCAGTGAACAATTCAGGTGCAAATCCAGGCACTGAATACACTTTGTCCGATGCAGAACTAGTCATAAACATGATATATCACATTAACATTTCAAAACATACACAAGAGAACATGTGGCAAGATGCACATCAAAAACCTTGGCCAGATACACTTTTACAGAATCCTTGCAAATATTAATAGCAGGGATAACTCAATCCTTTAAGTGTACTACTTTATTCACCTGGTGCTTTACCATATGTGGCCATGTAACACAACTCATAACACTTTCCATAACACACATTGGTTCTGGTAACCAGCTGAGGTGACAGCCTGGTTACCTCTGCAACATGAAAAGTCTGAGTACGTACTTGCAGATGGGCAACTGAGGTGATCATTAGGTACCTCTGTCAAAGAGGGACAAATGGCATTTTTGGTACCAGTACAATAGGGCTCATCTCCATCTACTCGTACCATTTTCTCATCCACATAATCCTGCACCATTTTGTTTGCTGGTATCTAAGGCACAACAATGTCAGACCATGACCTGCTGTGCTTTTCCATTAAGCTATAGTCAGATAGTTGTTCCTACAGTGCTGTGTCATCATTGGATGTTTTTTTTTAGGGGGGGGGTCAACAGCAGTAGGTCTTTGCTGAAGTGGAGACAAGAATGAGTGACTCTTCTGATGTTCAGTAGTAGCAGTGACACCATCTTGGACTCTTCCCTCTCTTCCATCTGTCCTGTCAGTGAGCCTGCAAGGGATGACAACAGTTCCATTTCTTGTGCTATACCTCTGCTTCTAGCTTTTTTTTTCTTTTTGTGCCATGGGAGCAGAGACCAGATGGATGTCATTCACAAACTATGACAAAAGCATTGGGCCTAAGATGGACCCCTGGAGGACTCTGTACATTATAGATCAAAATCTTTTAGTTAGGTCGATAAAAATGGCACCAGTTGGTAGCCCACAATTTATCGCACTTAAGAAATCAATGATAAGCCACACCAAGGCAGTGTCAGTCCTGTGTTTTTTCCTAAAGCTGTGTTGAACTTAGGTAATGGAGGCATGTGAAAAATTCCAAAATAATTCCAATAATTAATAATTATTATTATTAATAATATTTCCAAAATAAATTCTTATTCAGTGCCTCAGACCCCTCTAAATTTTGAAAAGCAGTTCATTGCCTTCTCAATGCCCCTCTGACTGCTATGGGTTCACAGAGTGATATCTGTAACACCTTATCTGCTGATGCACTAAAATAATTCTTCAAAGCTGGTCTCAGGACCCTTTTATATCCTTCACAAGCCTCTAGCCTGCTGATACCTTCTTTAACTCACTGAATTTTCAGCTTGAGGACAGTATTCTGGGGACCTTGGTTCAATTCCCAGTGGGTCACATTATTCCTTTCTCACTGCAATTTGTGGTCTAAATTGCTTGGCAGTGGCTAGGTACTGCACCAAGGACATCTAATTGTCATGTTGGTTGTTTCTGGTTGCAGGATTTGCAATAACTGAGAAAGGAAATGTGTCCGGAAAGAGCCAGACTAACCATGTGAGCCCATGGCTCAATCGTTAGAGTACCAGGATGGTGTTCTGCGGGCCTGGGAGGGGTTCTTTCTCACTACAATTTGTGGTCTGTACAGCAGTGTATAATTTCATATGTATTTTCCAAAGGACTTGCATTCCTCCCTGTACCTGTGGTACCTGAATATGATTTGGCTCTTTGCATGCATTCTGTAATTGGTGATTTTGTATATACAGTATATTGATTTGTACATTTGGTGACTTGGTGATTATTACATAGAATTTGATGGCAGATAAGGACCGCTTGGCCCACCCAGTCTGCCCATTTCCCTACCTGATGGATAAGCTGCAGATTCTAGTTAATCAACAGCTTACTTTCTCCTACCCCCACTAGAATTGCCTTATGTCTGTCCCATGCATTCTTGAATTCCCCCACTGTTTCTGACTCCACAATCTCCTCAGAAAGGCTGTTCCATGCATACACAGCCCTCTCTGTGAAAAAATACTTTCTAACATTACCTCTGAGCCGTCCCCCCTCTATTTTCAGATTGTGCCCCCTTGTTCTTGCACATCTCTTTTTCTGAAAGATGCTACCCTCTTGTACTTTGTTAATTCCCTTGAGATACTTGAAAGTTTCTATCATGTCCCCCCTCTCCCTCTTTTCCTCAAGGGTATACATATTAAGCTGCTTTAGTCTCTCCTTGTATGTCTTCTGGTGCAGACCCTGCACCATTTTGGTTCCCTCCTCTGAACAACCTCCACTCTGTCTATGTCTTTTGGAGATGGGATCTCCAGAATTGCACACAGTACTCAGATGGGGTCTCACCAACTGTCTGTACAGAGGGATAACAACTTACTGTTTTCTACTGTTGATGCCTCTCCTATGCATCCTAGTATATATATATATATATATATATATATATATATATATATATATAGTGGTATGACGGTAGTGCTACCATAGTTAGGGTTGAGGAGCCATTTCTATGTTAAACCCCAAAACTTTGCACCTTAATAACTTTGCAACTGTTTGACGGATTTGGCTGAAATTTGGAATACATGATCAAGAGCCATAGGCCTTGGCATCTGCCAAGTTTTGTACCAGTTGGATACACGGCTGCAGAGTTATTAAGCGTGATTTGCGCGCGCATTTACGCTTTTTCTGGAATTCTACGGTCGCGCGTACAGGTCACACGGTTTGTGCGACCGGCCCAAAATCTTCAGGGAATGTGCGGCATGGGTTCCTGATGTGCCTTTTGAAGATTTGGTGAAAAAATATTAAACGGTTCAAAAGTTATTCAAAAAACAATTTCCCATTATAAGTCAATGGGAAAAGTTAACAAAAAGTTCAACACTTTCGCAAATGCATTTTTACTTTCGCAAATGGGCCTGTTACTTTTGCAAATCTGCCATTTTGTTTTCAGTTGGTGATTAGAAAAATGCTTGGCATTTAAATTTGGGACCCTCTAGCAACCTAATTCTTTTCGTATTCACCTAGTTGGACCCTGAGGATGCTAGCCATGTCTTTATTTTGGGGTAAAACACCCCAGACATATGTTTTTCAGATTTCTGGAAAAGTACTTCCATAAAATGACTTCGTGCTCGCAGTGTCGCTAAATGTTTCAAAAGCTTTGTAAATTCGACAGTGATTTTCTAGTCTGTGGGAAAATGACAGCAATTCTTTGGCACTGCACTGCAAAAGAACGGTTGGGAGTTTTGGGCTGAAATTTGAAGGGAACGCAGCCGACATCTCACAGATGTGCCTTTCGGTGTTGTATTGAAAAAATATTACACAGCAGCAAAGTTACAGCACTCCAAAGTTGACAGTTTTTCCCATAGGATAACATTACGGCACCCGATGCATTACAGGAATCCTTTGGCACCCTGCTGCAAAATAACGGTTTGGTCTTTTTTCCTGAAATTTGGAGGGAAGATAGCCAACAGCTCACAGATGTGCCTTTCAGTGGTTTGGTGAAAAAATATTACAGGGAGGCAAAGTTATGGCACTCCGAACTTCTCTTTTTTTTTCCATAGGATAACATTATGGCATTCGCCGCGCCTTTCAGGGCCGTATCTCGGAAACGGTGCGAGATATGGACTTTTCGTCGGAAAAACTCTTAGCCCCCTTGTAGGGGCTAAGTACAAAACTAGCCAGGACAGTCGTAAATCACACAACTTTTAAATTTTTTTTCCACGTCGTACGGTTCCTGAGATATAACCTGTTCAGTATTCCAAGTCCTCATTTTCTGCTCCGATACCCATTATTATGCATACATTCTTTGTACTCACTGTCTTTCTCTATTCAGCTTTTGGGTAAAACCAGCCTGTGTGCTTACATTACTGTTACCATTGCCCTTTCTGCTTGTGGTTCCATGCCCGTTTCACTTACCGTTGACGTCTACGCCACCACGTGCGTCATCCTTTGCGTTTTCATTTCGCTTGCGTTTCTGTTATTTTTGCCATTTGTGTCTACCGTACTGTTTCTCTTTCTGTTTCACTTTGCGTCACCATGCCCATTGACATTTCGTTTGCAGGCACCATGTTACTATGTGACAAGACATCACGTGGCACACCTTTCCCGTCTACGCCACCGTGTTCGTTACCCTTTCTGTTCTCATTCACACTTGCATTGCCTTGTGCGCCACCGTTAGTGCTTCTGTTTGCATTGCCGTTCCTGTTACTATGCCACAAGACATCATGTGGTGGGAGTGCAGGGCCCTTTGGGCCCCGCGCTCCCGCTGCTGCATTACGTGCTGGGAGAGCAGGGTCCTATGTGTGCTATCCTTATGCTTCATTTGCGCTATGCTTTGTTATTTTTTGCCATTTGTGTCTACAGTACTGTTTCTCTTTCTGTTTCACTTTGCGTCACCATGCCCATTGACATTTCCATTTGCAGGCACCATGTTACTATGTGACAACACATCATGTGGCAGACTGTTCCCATCTATGCCACCGTGTGCATTGCCCTTTCTGTTGTCATTTACGCTTGCGTTACCATGTGCGCCACTGTTAGCGCTTCTGTTTGCGTTGCTCTTCCTGTTACTATGCCACAAGACCCGCACTCCCGCCGCCGCATTACATTCGCTATTTCTCGTTATCATTCTCAAAAAGAAGGGAAATTAGAGGCAAAAAACTCTGTTTAATGCATTAGTTAGGGTTGTTCCACAGCGACAAAAGTGAGGAAATTCACTGTTAGGGTTGAAAACCCTAACTCCGAATTCACCCCAGCACCACACACACACACACACACACACACACACATATGCAAGTATGGGGGAGGACCAAGTCAACACAACCAATGACAGACATCCAGCAGCAGGTGACAGAAATAACAAACAATTGTCTAAATGTACTACGAGACATCCCCACCCACCTGACCAGGTACTGCATGCTCAGTGGAGATCAACAGCAAAACTGAGGCCATGTACACCAAACGTACACATCCCTGATTGCAGCTGCACACAGCGTACCACACTTAGTAGTTGCATGGCCTTACCTACGATGCCCACACCACACCACAACTGGTACTGTGCCGTTAGTCAATATAAATGCTGAAGGTGCATGGTGACAGTTGTAGAAAGGTTTTAACACTAGTGAGTATACATTAATTAAGAGAAGTACATAAATTAACTACAAGACACTAGCATGCTCAAGATAAAAGTAGTGTTACATTTAGTATGTGATTTACATAGTAGTACATTTACTGCAACGGTTTACTCAAGATAGAGAGGCTGATGTAAACGTATGGAAAAGCATTGCCTGTTCAACGCTGTTAAATTCGTACTGCCAGTATCAGATGCATTCTTACTGATGAAGGTGTACTGCTGATGTACATACATAGACCTTCAGTGTGTTTCAATACTAAAGATGCAGTAAGTATTCTTTGTAAGAAACAGTGTAATTGCATGGATCAGGCCAAGCAACTTCTAAATATCATAGCACTACTGAGCCAACAATGACGTACCTGTATCGGAGATGTATATAGGATAGATTTTCCTGTAGGCACTTACTGAGTATGTTGTACCTGATAAAGACAATCTCATTGCATCTGTGATGACTAACTTATTCAAATAGTGATACATTTACTATTGTTGCAATGAGTGATCTATGCCATTTATGGACACAGTGTCATTTTTTTTTAACAGTAGTTTCATACTCAGGCTGTATGCCTAGTGTTTGGGTTTGCCACACTTCTGTCACTTATGCTATCCAAGTGATAACTATGTTAATTGTGGTACAACAGGAATCAAGTAGGTATGGTGTAGATATAAACAGAATGTCTTTTTAGTATTGATTTAACTCACAATGGGGTAAGTGTACTAGGACAGCAGGGGTTATTCTCTATCACTGACTCTGTCAGTTATAATCGCACTAAGGTTTCAATGACTGTAATGATCAAGTTACACTGTTCATCTTCATGAGTTCATATTCACAGCCATTCTCCAGTAACTAGACAGTGTATGGTGTAACTGGGTGGGACACTGTGTTGCAAAGCTGCTGAAGTGCCTAGCAGAGGGAGAGTATCTACTCAAAAAGACAATTAAGGAATAAGGCATGACCAACAGTTATGTTAAATGGTCTGTTAATCACCCTGTAGGGGTTTAATGTTGAATGAGGCATAGCCGAGTGCCACATGTCACTAGACAGTGATAAACTGACCATTAACATAATACCTGGGAGTGGCTTATTGTATCATAATAAAACTGTTTTTAAACAACATTAAACCATGTTCATCATATGGTTAGGCTCTACTTGTATGTTAATAAAAACTAAACATAAGGCTGTTACAATGTTTACAGTCAATTAGAAAGCTGCATTTCTCAAACCCTTGTTATAATCAGAGATATTATACCTGTACAACTCCTTGGTTTTGCTGAACTCTATTGCTCAAGTGGCCCACCACATATGGTGTGGTCTGTGGGGCATCGGTAGGTAAGGCCATGCAACTACTAAGTGTGGTACGTTGTGTGCAGCTGCAATCAGGGATGTGTACGCTTGGTGTACATGGCCTCAGTTTTGCTGTTGATCTCCACTGAGCATGCAGTAGCTGGTCAGGTGGGTGGGGAGGTCTCGTAGTACATTTAGACAATTGTTTGTTATTTCTGTCACCTGCTGCTGGATGTCTGTCATTGGTTGTGTTGACTTGGTCCTCCCCCATACTTGCATATGTGTGTGTGTGTGTGTGTGTCTGTGTGTGTGTGGTGCTGGGGGGGTGAATTCGGAGTTAGGGTTTTCAACCCTAATAGCGAATATCCTCACTTTTGTCGCTGTGGAACAACCCTAACTAATGCATTAAACGGAGTTTTTTGCCTCTATATATATATATATATATATATATATATACATGTAACCCCCTTGTCACCCGGGGTTACTAGAATCCCACTTAGATCTAGTGGTACGCAGGGAAAGGCAGCTTGTGAGACACCAGTTAAATGGGTTTCACACTGTCTCACTCTGACCTCAGTCTCAGCTCAGCTGGGGGGATAATATCACTATAGAATTCTTGCAGCAGCATAAGCCGCAGCGGAATGTTGCAGCAGGGAGTTAGGTTAGAATGTTGGGGATTTTCAAAGTCAGTCAGTAGTAGTCTTGGGCAGTCTGTAGTGGAAGCAGGAGGTGTGCACAGTTGGCAGTCCCTCAGAGCCTAGCTCTGTAATAGAGCTACAACAGGAAGAGGGTGTGTGTTCTTGCCCTAGAGAAGGACACAGGAGAAACCTGTAGAAGTGGTTGAGACCGTTCCCCGGTTTGCTCCAGTGCCCCATCCCTGGAGGGTTGGGGGGAGAGACCAGCATTTCAGGGTCAGTCCCATGGCCCTGCTGAAAGAGGGAAAGCTGCTTGACAAAAAAATGTGTCCTAAGGTACCAGATGTGTGTTTTCTGTGAGAGAAGCCCTGGGGCACCCGCGAACTATGGTGAGTCTGCTCTGATATAGAGCCCATGTTTTCACCAAGAGAGTTGTGTAAAAGTAACTGCTTCTGTGAGGTCAGGAAAGGACAGCCCAGTACAGTACTTTGAGATATGTGTATGCCTTAAAAGGCATCTAATCAGTGGGGGTCTACAGGGATGGACATAGCCACTTAGAGAACGCTGCAAGTCAGGACACCAGTTACATGGACAGTAAATTGTTAAATGTGATATACATTTCGAGATAGCACTCTACAAACAGAGAGTTCAAAGGAAAGGTGTTGACTCCAAATGAATGGCTGGGTATGGATTTGGGGACATGAGATGGGAAACCCCCAATCTGGAGTAACCAGATTTACCTCCACGGATTCACTTTGGGCACCTATAGCTTTCTCCCAGCTACTTGGCCAGTGTCTGCAGAAAGTACCAGATGTGGGATTGAGGATGTGTTGTTTTTTCCCTTTAGAGCTAGAAGTGCTCATGGGTGGTTGAGGGAGCCACCACCGAAAATCCATGACATATGAAAAAGTGTACTAGTGCTGGCCGAGTGCCATGCCAGGGAATCCAAGAGTGAGAGTACCAGCTGGGCTGTGAGAGCCCAGTGTGTTCAAAACCTGAGGGTTGTGTGATGATGAAAAAGATGTGTTCTGACCTCTATAGATCTGCATATCCAGTGAGTGTAGCCCCTTGGGGGTCCATCTTGCTTTGTATTCTTGTGTTAAAGTGAATAAAAGCCCCACTTTAAAATTCCACTACTGGTTTGGACATTTTCAGTTATTGCTTCCTGTGTCCGGAATTACTTGGGTGCCCCTGACCAGAAGTGCAAACCTTGCCCTGATGCCAAGCGAATGTTTTCTTCCCGAACCCTGGTTTTATATTATGGTAGCATGGTAGTGCTACCATAGTTAGGGTTGAGGAGCCCTTTTAAGGTTAAAGGGTCAAAATTTACACCTTAATAACTTTACGACCATTCAACAGATTTGCCTGAAATTTGGAAAGTATGATCAAGAACCATACACCTTGGGATCTGCCAAGTTTCATAATGGTTGGATATACGGCTGTGGAGTTATTAAGCGTGATCTGCGTGCATGTTTACGCTATATGGTGAATTCTTTACTCGTGCCTACAGGTCACACGGTTTGTGCGAGCTGTCCAAAAACTTCAGGGAATGTGTGGCAAGGGTGCCCGATGTGCCTTTTGAAGATTTCATGAAAAAATATTGAATGGTTCAAAAGTTATTCAAAAAACAAGTTCCCATTATACATCAATGGGAAAAGTTAACAAAAAGTTCGACACTTTTGCAAATGCACTTTTTACTGTCGCAAATGGCCCTAGTACTTTCGCAAATCCACCATTTTGTTTTCAGTTGGTGATCAGAAAAATGCTTGGCATTTAAAATTGGGACCATCTAGGGACACAATTCTTTTTGTGTTCACCTAGTCGGAGCCTGAGGATGCTAGCCATGTCTCTATTTTGGGGTTAAACATGCCAGAAATATGTTTTTCAAAGTTCTGGATAAAGTACTTTCGCAAAGTACTTTCGTGCTCACGACACTTTCGCAAATCTGTGTGAAACATTTTGGAAATCATGACAGTACTTTGCAACACTAAATGGCCAAAATGACAGGAGTTCTTTGCCACCTTGCTGCAAAAGAACGGTTATGTCTTTTGCCCTGAAATTTGGAGCGAACGCAGCCAACATCTCACAGATGTGCCTTTTGGTAGTTTGGTGAAAAAATGTTGCATGGCTGCAAAGTTATGGTACTCTGAATTTGACATTTTTTCCCATAGACTAACATGGTGGCGTATGCCGCGCCTTTCGGGGCTCGTATCTCGAAAGCGATGCGAGATACAGATTTTTTGTTGCAAGTTATAACAAAATTCTAGCCAGGAAAATCATGATTTTTGTGAAATTTAAGTTTTTTTCCTACGTCGTGCGGTTGCTGAGATATTAGCAATTAAGTACTTCCAATGCTCGTTTTCAGCTTCGATGCCCATTACAATGCATGCATTCTTTGTACACACTGTGTTTCTCTATGCACCTGTTCAGCAAAAACAGGGTATGCGCTTCTGTTACTGCTGCAGTTACTGTTTCAACTTGCGTTTCTTGTCCCCGTTTGCATTTACGTTCCCGTGTACGCCACCATGTGCATTACCCTTTGCATTATCATTTGCACTTGCGTTTTCATTACTGTTACCATTTGCGTTTACACTACTGTTTCTCTTTGCATTTTTGTTTGCGTCACCATGCACATTGCCATTTCTGTTTACGGCAGCCCTTTCATTTGCGTTTCCGTTTCTCTTTCATTTTGCGTCTTCCTTCCTGTTACTGTTACCATTTGCATTTGCAATTTCTTTACTGTGCCCGTGCACATTATGGTTTGCATTTCTATATGCGCTTGCTTTTCCTTTTGCATTTCTGTTTGCTTTGCTGTTATTGTTGCTGTTACCGTTACCATTTGCATTTACAATTGCAGTACTGTGCCTGTGCGCATTTCTGTTTGCGTTTCCGTACGCGCTTCTGTTCCTGTTTCCATTTCTGTTTCCTTTGGCGTTATTCTTCCTGTTATTTTTACCATTTGCATTTACAATTCTGCACTTGCATTCGCGTTTATGTTTCTGTTCCCCTTTGCATTCTTTTTGCTGTGACACTTAATATTTCCATTTTAAATACTGCTGCCATCACTGTTCGTGTTACCAGTTGCGTTTTCGTACGCGGTTCAATGTCCGTTTGCATCACTGTTTACTTCAGCGTCACGTTGCACTTGCGTTTCTATTAACATTTCCTTTACCATTTACGTTTGCATTACCATGTGCACCACTGTTGGTACTTCTGTTTGCGTTGCTGTTCCTGTTACTATGTCACAAGACATCACGTGTCGGGAGTTGGGCCCCGCACTCCCGCCGCCGCATAACATTCACTTTTTCTTGTCATCTCTCTAAAAAAGAAGGGAAATTAGAGGCAAAGAACTCCATTTAATGCATCAGTTAGGGTTGTTCCACAGTGACAAAAGCAAGGAAATTCAGTATTAGGGTTGAAAACCTCCCTTGAACCCCCCCACAGCCCACCCCCCAACGGCACTGTGGTGCGCCTAGGGGTTGGTACTAACTCTCACCCCATTTTCCTACACCTCAGATTCTTTACACATGTGATGGGGTGTGAGTTGAGGCGGATGACCCCATGGCGACCACAATGCCGGTTGGGGTGGGCTGGGGGGTCCAAGGGGTTTTCAACCCTAATAATTGAATTTCCCTACTTTTGTCAGCTGTGAACAACCCTAACTATCATTAAATGGAGTTTTTACCTCTAATATATTATGTGGTGTGTAGATATATATATATATATATATATATATACATTGACTTTGTATATCTCTACTACTGGAATTGCTTGTATAGTATTTCCTCGATCTTTCCTGCCCCCACCGTCACAACTGGAAACAAGCCTATATAGATTCTGTTTGTATACCTTGAAAAATATGTTACAAACAAACAAATAAATAAATAAAATAATCCTGGACTTGGTTGTAGACCACCCTTTGGGGATTGGTACAATCAAGGTGATTTTCCACTTATCTGAGACAGTGTCCAGCAGAAGAGACAAGTTAAACAAAGGTGTAAGAGGGGTAGCAGTAATGGGGGCAGCAAGTTTGAGAAGCCTGGGCTCCAGATTATCATAACTAGCTGAGCAACCTGACTTAATAAACTTCAGCTGGATGAGTACTGTACCTCCTTCTTAGTGAACAGCCTGAAATGAAAGTTTGGAGGACTGTCCTGTTGTGGGGGAGGCTGTATTTAAAGAAGTGGAGCCCTGTGACATCCCCTTTAAGGGAGACTTTAAATTGTCAAGGTCAGTGAAAAATTGCTTAAAAGCATCTACAAAGGATGCAGGGTCACATAAATGCTTTACTGTACTCAACTGCATTCTGGTGGATAAACTTCAGTTGTTCTAGCAGTCATTGCCTCTTATAATAGGAAGACTTTCACCTTGCTGCCACATCTTCTGTCAGTTGGCGGAGGTGGTTCTGTGGTTGAATGTTGCATGACAGTGTCAGCGTGTGCCAGCATGGCTCAGCTGGTTGCACAGTTGGTAACAACATCAGTCTCCGGGCCAGAGGTTTGTCGGTTCTAGTCCCACACTGGGGCTGGGCTCATACCACAAATCTGGCACTCAAGTGCATTTAAGGGAATGATGCACTGTCACAGGGTGGCATCCTTTGGATGAGATAATAAACCAAGGTCCTGTCTGCCTTTTCTGGTGATTACTCATTGGGGGGGGGTAAACGATCTAATGGCACTTCTCAAAAGAGTAAGGGAATTTCCCCAGTGTCCTGTCCAGATATAGCCCTTTCACTAAAATATCACCAGCAGCTTAATGAGGTTCAATTTCAGTGGGTCTACATCTGTACCCCCCCCCCCAGGCTGAGGCTGAAAATAGGCAGCATTGTGTAGCTCTCTATTCTGGGTCATCAAACACTAAATAAATAAACAGATTCTGTGCCTTAACAGAATGGCTAAAATGGCCACACGCTTTTTTGAACAGGCTTACATAAGTCTGCATAGTTATCCTGTACTACCAGGTTTATAACATGAGAAATGCATGGAACATAAGAAAGCCATCATCTTCAGCTGCCTGTACAATGCTCTTCACATTATCCGGTACTACAAAACTGTCATTAATGAGCGTGGTGCCAGCCACTTATCAGACTTCTGCAGTAGGAAGTGTAACAGTTTTTCTGCATGATGGCCATTGTCAAAGCCAGCAATGAATAAAGCTGCTTGCTTGTGGAGGTGCAGGGTTGCAGTGACGTGTGGCTACTTCTGCCGCTGCCACTTCACCAAAGGGAGGAACAAGACTAGGAAGAAGGAAACTGATCTAATAGGCAGTCATTACCATGTCATTGGTGGTCTAAACACACACAGCAATGCTAATGTAGCCCGTTGGCACAAACAATGTTTTCAGAGCATGTGAGACAGTCTTGTTGACACTGTGATACAGATGTAGAAGAGCCACTTTGGAAAAAAAATTATATGGCTGGACACTTGATACCTTGGCACTGCAACTTGCATTACTGGTTGGAAACCTGCATTAGTCACAAAAGAGAACTGAAGTCAGTGGCTAGCATTTCCACAGTTACTGGGTCTTTTGTCTTTATTATTTCAGGCTCCTTTCCAGATGCCTGACCAGAGACAGTTATGTGTTTTTGTGTGTTTTTGTGGCTGAACCTGACCACTGACTCATACTTTTGCCACCACTGCGGGTGGAAGTGGATGTGGATCTGCGGCCTCTAGGAGGTGTGGGAGTCAATGTGCTAAAGAGCAAAGATGTTGGAGTTCTGCTTTGGTTGCCACTTGAATGACTTCCTTTCCTTCCTCTCTGCCCTCATATTTCTCCTCTCCCCCTACCCATCATCATCACCATGGTCACCAGCTTCACCGCTGTAACCCCTCTACAAATGGGGGTTCCCGAAAAGTCTTCCAAGAGCTTGCCTACATACTCACTGCCAGGTTGGTGTCCGGCGCTGTAGCTGTTTAACTGGTGTTGCTAGAGAGTGCCTGTAAAGCCCCTATGTACTGTCTCCATAAGAGCTGCCTAATTGCAGTTATAACTAATCTGGAAGGGGGGGCAGAGTGTTGGCATGCTCAAGTCCCGCCAGGGCTGCTGGAAAATAGCTCCGTTCCTGCCATCGCTAATTGTGCAGAGAGAGCTGTGCTGAAAGATGTAACTGCTTGCTGGAAATGATTTAGAGTAGTAATGATAATGTAGTTTGTTCTAACCTGTCTTCTTTGCAGCAAAGACTGTTCTGATTATCTCCTCCATTTTGGTCCCGAACTGCCGAATTGGACCAATCAGTACTGGGGGACTCTGAAATGGAGCCTGCTGAAATGGGACTGTATGGATTACAAGCTTGGGATTTGTAGTTTTGGACTGTTGGCACCTTTTTGCAACAGAAGGGGGAGCTCTTACTGCGACTGACAGCTGAACAACCAAGCCTTTTGGATCTAAAGAAAATCCCCTGAGCTGTCTGCTGGCAAGCCAGATCTAAGTTGGAAGCTGAGAGAGCAACAGCTCTTCTAGTTTGAGCAGCAGTCTGTGTAGTAGTTCGCGCGGGAGAACTATGGAAAGGCCTGAGTAAGGCCTGCATGTCTGCCTACTACCCTGAGAGGGAGAAGAAAAGCACTTTCGAACTAAATCCAAGTTTTGTGACAGTGGAAAAAAAAAACGAAGTGTAACTAGGCTCAGCCTGTAGAAGACCGAAGATTTTGCTGCATGCAATTTGGCCTGTCAGGAACTTCAGTTACTTCTGAGCTCCCGGTCTGAGCAGGGACTTAGCGATCGTGACCGGGGAGCATGCTGCCTGGTACAGTAAGACTGTTTCTTGTATATAAATGTGCTGTGTCCTAGAAGGGGGTTGCAGTTTAGTTCCCCACATTGCTGACTGCATTCTGCTTGCTGGAAGCTGTAACCAGCACAAATGGACTGAATCCGCGGTTAGCTCCATGCGGCTGGGCCTTGCCACGAGGGCCCTGCCAGATTACCCTGCTGCACAGAGAAGAGCCATCGCCGAGAGACCTGCCCGGGTATCAGCCCCCTGCACCATGCCTGAACTGGAACGATGCCTCAGCGAATCATGTGGGCCCTGCTTCTCCTGGCATGCCAGAGAGTTCATCTGCTGTCTCCATGTTTGTCCTGCCTGTGTCCTGCCTTGGGTATCATGAGTAATCAACAGGGTAGCTCCCTGCAACATATAGCTAAATCAAGTGTGTCACCTAATTGTCTTGTTATCTTTTTCTTCATGAACTGAGCCCTCTGGCTCCAGATTACAATTAGAGTGGGGTGCATGTTGTTTCTTTTCCTCACAGGGCCCTGACCAGCTGCAACTACAAACATAACAACTTCTTATGAACTTCAATCCCACCTCCCCCCAAGTGCCCCTCCCCCCAGTCCTCTGAGTAGATGTACCTACAGTATAACAATTTTTTACATTTGGCAAATTTATGCATTTTACTTTCAATGTGAGCACTTTTGATAACAAACACTGTCTTTATAATTGTTAATTGATAACATCATATCCTGCCCTTCCCCTATCCTTATTCTCCTCTTTTTCTTCTCTCATCATTTTTTCCTTTTTCTAAACTGATGCAGGACCAATACTGTTACATTACTCTCTGTTTCTGTTATAGATGTATTTCTGAATATCTAGATTTGTGGTTCAAGCATTCTCTTAGCTGCTTTTATTTTATTTTATTGTCCAAGCTCCATTTTCACTGAATTGATGGTTGCATATTAATTATATTGTGTGCTTGTTCATGTGTATTTCACTATTGGCTAAGGGAGCGTGTTTTATATTTGGCTGTTGTAACTGATGTGCTTTATACAGCTAGCTGCCTTTTGAGTTACTGTACCTTTAAGAATTTACTTTATAATCTATACAGCTCTCACTGTCAAGCCATGCCCCCTGATGAAGTCTCACGTATATGAGACAAACCACTGGGACTTAGTGCTGTGCTCTCTGTGTGGGTCTAATAAAAAGTCTGATTTAATACTGCATTTTCAAGTTCTTTCTGCTCAGTGCCAAAGTTTGTTTGTTTGTTTTGCAATATAGAAACTGCAAGACTGGCACCATGGGACAGTACAAAACTGCAGAAGATTTAATATCTTAATAAGCGACATTGCAGAGGGGCTAGAAGGGAAGGTATGCCTTTTTGCAGATGACACTAAAATCTGCAACAGGGGAGACACTCCGTGTGTGTGTGTGTGTGTGTGTAAAAATTAATACGAATCTAAGAAAGCTTGAAGAATGGTCAAGAGTGTGGTAAATAAGTTTCACTGCGAAGGAGTGCAAAATTATGCACTTGGGGCACAGAAACACAGGGGCAGAATACAGGATGGAGGGACTGGTACTGACGAAAACCAAACAGGAAAGAGACTTGGGGTAATCATATCTAATGACCTAAAGGTGCCCAAGCAGTGTGACAAGGCAATGGAAACAGTCAGTGGGATAATAGGATGATTAGGAGGGTATCACCAACAGAAAGAGGGAGGTGGTGATACCGCTGTATAAAACATTGGTGAGACCTCATCTAGAGTACTGTGTCCAGTTCTGGAGACCATATATCTGGAAAGACAAAGACAGGGTAGAGGAGGTCCAGAGGAGGGCAACTAAAATGGTGCAGGGTCTGTACCAAAGACCCTATGAGGAGAAACTAAAGGACCTTAATATGTACACCCAAGAAGAAAGGAGGGAAGGAGGAAATAAAGACTTTCAAATACCTCATGAGTATAAATAAAGTACAGGAGGGAGCTTTTTTCATAAAAAAAAGATGCTTAAGAACAAGGGATATGCCATGAAGCTGGAGGGAGAAGACTCAGGGGAAACTGAAAAAGTATTTCTTTACAGAGAGAGTTGTAGATGCCTGGGACAGCCTCCCAGTGGAAGTGGTGGGGGCAAAAACTGTAACAGGATTCAAGAAAGCATGGGATAGGTAAAAGGGAACCTTAGTTGGTTAAGGAAGGGAAGGCTATGCTGGAGATCAAGTAGGGTCTATGGTTTACAGTACGTAGGGAAAATGGGCAGACTAGGTGGGCCAAATGTTCCATACCTGCTGTCAATTTCTATGTTTCCAGGACATAGCTGAAACCCCAACAGTTGCCCCATAAAGGCTATATGCCTGGGTTCCTGACCCATAGCCCACCTAATCCATGCCCTAACACACATGTGCCACACTACACATCACCTACCTTGTCTTGGGATGGTGCCATTCACCAGCATCCTCCAAAACCATCTCAAGTGGTCCTTGTCCTGCTGGACCATGTCTCCATACTGGTGGTGGCACTGGTGACTGGTGCAGGTGACACCGGTCCTCGCTGTGAGGCACCACCCCAGCGAGGCCTAGTGCTCACTCCTGGGCCTCTCTACCCCTGTCTGGTCCCCCAGGAGCTACTCCTTCCTGGTCAAAATAAGGTCAACCAGATTGGCCAGCTCAGTGTCTATCCAGCGCTGGTCCCTCTGCTGGACTGCTCTATGTCTTAAGCCTGATGCCATAGTGCTGTGAAAGTGGAAGTGCTACTGAAGTGCTGCACGTTTGCCTGAATGTGGAAGGGCATGCCATTTGCACAGTGTTAAACTTAGGCTGCGCTGCACCATGTCCATTTGCACTGCACTAAAAACATGGAGCAGCACTGACAAAAAAACATTGCATATGCATGACCCATGCATGATCTAGGCAACCCTGTGTAATGTGACAGCATTGCCCAACAGTTGGCATGCAAGTTGCAAAGTACTTGATGTCACAGGTGGGCAGTCTTAACTCTCCATAGCCGTGCAAATGTTTTGTGCAATTCGGTCCATTGAGTACATGCAAATACACTTAGCGTGGTGCATAATAGCACTATATTCAGACAAGTCATTCAAATGAGCTACTTGGGCAGTTAGTGGGCAATTCAGCCACTTTGCATGTCATTATGGAGCCTTCGGCATACATTAGCATCGCAGACGGCAGCCGAACTATTTAAGGGAATGTGTGCAAAACCTAGTTAGCACAGTGGAATGCAACCTAACGAACAGCCCAGCAACACATCATAGCAAAGCCTGCTGGATTTTTCTACAGACTCAGGTAGGTGTATTGCATTTCAGATATTCACACTGATGTTGGCTATTTTGTGACACACTCTGTAAGGAGGATACAGTAAAGGGGATAGTTGGGAGTGCTCAGATTGTTTATATGTTGAGCCTGTACTGTACCCTGTGGTGTCCAGCCTAGCACAGAACTGCAGCTGTACATTGTGCCCCGACATGGTACTGGCATGTCACATTGCTCCCCCACAGCAGCACAGGTTACTGGGAAACATGGGTCACACTGGACACATGACCAGGGCAATCCCAGGACAGCCTGGTCCCTGTGCATATATGCTGTGGGACACTTTGCATAGGATAATAAGCCAGTTTGGTATGTAGGGTCCCACTGTAACACCTGTTACAGTTCCATTGATGTGGGAACTCATGGCATGACACAGCCCGGTCCTGACAATGCAACATAGATGCCTTGGGCCTTGCACTGCGACCTTATCTGTCACAGGTCACATAGGACTGTATTCAACAGTCATCCACCTGCACTGTTACTGTCCGGCACACACAAGAATGGTGCAGGGAGGGATCACACCTGGGGATGGGGTGGAGGGGCTAGCGGTAGGCCAACATACTATGTCAGCACCATGTGTGACACATGAACAGCGCCATCCTGCACAGGTTGTCCCAGTGTTGTGCTCCCGCATGCACCACTGTGACTGTCTTTCCCAAAGAGTACACCAGTGTTACTCAGCATGTCACAGGCCTTGCAGCACTATACCTAGGGGGTGGAGATGGTGCTTACACGACTGCACCCCAGCCACCAGGGGCAGAACTGCCCACACCGTGGAGTACTGCAGTTCATACACACAGTTGGGCTGTTGCCCACACCCCTCTGCCTCACCAGTGTGAAGCGTTGGCAATTGCACACTGTAACCTACCCCCCTGGATGCTGCAGGTCACTGATCCTAGGGGTTGTGTGACCCACACACCCGTTATGTCAGGCAGCAGCACATCAGGCAGATGTGTTCCCAGAGGAAGGCAATGATGGGACTACACCACACACAGGCCATCCTGCCACCTTCTGTAACCCTTGTAGAGCATTGTTGCTCCACACAGACCCAGTGGGTCCATGTATACCCTCATGCTTCTCAGTCTTGCACACACCACTGACTGTTATCATACCATTTTTTCCAGTAGTTCCCATGGGTGTCAGAGCACATCTGAGGACATACCACTTCAGTTTGGATAAGCTGAATGTTCTGGCACAAGTCTACATGACTAGAGAGTTGGTCCTCTCCCACAGCCGTGGCATGGATGCGGCTGTCCACAAGGCCTGGAAAGAAACCTCCAAATAGGTCAAAGCTGTTGGTGGCTGATGCAGGCCAGTGGACACTGTCCAGAAATGCTTTAGGGACCTGTGCCACCATGTCAAGGAAAATCTAGCTGCACGGCACCGGGAACAATATGCCACAGGTGCTGGCTTACATGCAGTGGTGGCAGACAAGTCCCTGGAACCAGCAGAGGAAGCAGTGGCATTCATGCTGTAGTCTGTGGAGGTGAGAGGGGTGCCAGGGGATGGCTATGAGTTGCAGGTACCTGCCAGCCATGTAAGTACACACCTGGTTCACCCCCTTGTGTGCACAAATACACATGCTGGTCCTGCCACTGTTGAGGCACAATGGCACATGCCCATGGCACACATAGTGTGGCTTGCAGTGTCCAGGCCACTCCAAGACACAGTAGCCCATTGTGGGTCTGCACTGTGTCTCCCAATGTGGTGCGTTGCCCAGACACCCCACCATGTTGTGACTGTGTATCCAGGACACCTGGGGTGCGTCCATGCACATGAGGTTAGTGTGCACTGTTGTTCCATCTGTGTTCCACAGGTGATGGTGTGCATCATGTGTTGTGGGTGTGAGGGTCTTAGTGTCTGGTTGTGGTCTGCACTGTGTGTGTTGCCATGCACATGTGTGGCATGCATGTGCACCATGGTCAGGGAGCACTGTCATACTTGTACGATCCACGCTTCACAGGTGCTGTGTGACTAGTTTGGGTCTGGGTTGGGATGCTCTGCAGACATCAGCTGCATGCTGACAATGTGACATTAGGCACCATTTGCTGGGCATGCATGCACCACCAGTACATTGCTTGGTGCACTGTGGTGTGTGTGCAACACGGACAGTCTCCTCCTCTCTCTACAGCTCAGGTTCTTTTGCCAGAAACAGATGACAAAGATGAAGATGGGTCATCCAGCCATGCACAGCAGCTTCCACACATCTGGATAGACCTCGGAGATGACAGCAGTAATGAGGCCCTGGAGGTCAGCGAGGAGGACACAGACAGCCCATGCCCAGGACCCTGGCAATTCCATGTGAAACACAACAGTGCCTGTAATCATCACAGCTACCACAGCTGCACCCACCTCCATCACTACCACCCATGCTGCCTGCCCACCTGCCTTCCCAAGAGGGGTTGGACAGCCTGTCAGCACCCCCATCATCCTGCACCCTTCTTTCCTGGCCCAACACAGTCACCACAGCCCTGCCAATTCCCACCCAGCACAGATGTGGTGCACCTGCATGCCTCACAGCACTCTTGGGTGCAATCAGAACTTGTCCCCCCCTTACAGTGTCCCCCAGCAGTGGAACAAGGTGCAGACCATGCAGCAGCTGCATTCCGCTGTGGAGTCCCAGGTCACTGCACAGGGGGAACCCACGCGTTCCCGGTAGGTCATACACAATGACTTGACCAGCCTCTGCCACCTCCTGCATTAAGACCTGCAGAGGGCTGAACAGTGTGTGGAGCATGAGGCCTGCTTCCTGGCTGCCTGCAGCACATGTTCGAGGAACTCACTGGGGCAGTGCGGGATGTCATGTCTGCAGTGTGGAATGCTGTGAGGGCTGGATGCAGCTCAGGCCCTTCCAGTGTGCACAGCCCCAGAGTCCAGGGGACACCACAGTGGGCACCAACACCATGGGGTGGCAGTTCAGATGCTGGCAGCATGCCCATGTCCTCCTCTTCCACTGGCACACCCCACACACCTTGGTGCAACCTCTCCCTCCATGTGTCCAGCACCCCGCTGGGCCACGCCTGGTCCAGGGTAAGACCATTACTGCAGGCATCCCCTTTATCACCCTATCCATCACTGAGGGCCACAATCCCCTCACCTGGGGGTCAGCAATGGCAGAAGGTTTGCACACATGGTGATTGCAGGTGAACATAGGTGGAACAGCTCCCCAACCCGACCCCGGCATATCCCATGCAATGTTAGGACCACACAAACAGTACAGGAGACACTTATATTACCCACAGGCCCAGGCAATGGGGCCTGACTGGCTGGCTGTGCATATTGGGACCCACCCTGGGGGTCTGTCCCAGGTGCCCTGATGGGCCACACCTAGCCACCTGGCATGGCACAGAGGACATGTGCCATTCCCCTGTTCTGTTATCCCTTATAGCCCCACTGCCCCATCCCTTGTCCAGACCTGCCTGTGTCATGGCAACCCTGGGCCCCTACCTCTGGCACCTCCAGAATTCACGTCCCTCCTCCACCCTTGGGTCCTGTGCATGGGCAAGTGTGGTAGGCACCCCTGTGTCACCCTGTCCATGCCCATACCTTATCACATGCGTTGTCCCCACCTGTAAGACACCTCTGTTGTGTTTACACCTTTTCACACTGTTTGTGGACTGCAAGCATGTGTTGTGTGTATTTATAATACAGTTTTGAAACATGCAACAGTGTCCTATGTGGTTACATGTCCTTCTGCTTCTTGCAAGGTTTCTCGTGATATTGGATCTGTACTCCTGAGCCCTCCTGGCCATCTATTTATTTCAAAAGTTTCACCAGGAAAGACCTACTGAGCTGATAACAGCTCATTTCCAGATGCATCCTGGGGGGAGGGAGTAGAGGAGGGTGATGAATAAGAAAGAGAACAGTATTTACATAGCAGGTAACAAAATTAAGCATTAAATAAGCATCGTATAACGATCAACAATGAGGGCATTTAAAGAGCCACTGATACCTCAAAGAAAACTTTAAAAAACATAATAATTGGGTATAATTCTACATGCATACCATTTATATTTTATGTATTTCTCCTACCCGTAATTTATTAATAAGGAAATGTGTATGACTATATTAATTTTGTCCCTTAGAGTTTATTTTGAGTTCATCTGCCTCATTAGCTTACTCCCTACTCCCTACTCCCTACTCCAAGTCATAATCCTCTGTTGTGACATCACCATCTGTTGCCATGGGAGTAACTGTGAGGTCACAAGCAGTGCTCTATGACTTCAGGTAGGGAGAAAGCAGCAGGAATAGATGAACTCTTCAGGAGCAGAAATCCTGTTTTCATACAAATGACCTCAGTAATAAATAATGGGCAGGAGAAATATAGAACTAATGGGAAATGCAAGCTGAACTGTGTCTAAATATTATGTTTTGCTAAAGTTTACCTGGACTTGTCACCAGCTCTTTAAACAAAATATGTACATTGGCATGGATAATAGCAGGATGCAACCTGAGGACAACACAAGGATGCAAATAAAGTGCAAAATTCAGGTAATGCAAGCAGGTGTTAATGAAGCTAACCAGTAGATATTCAAGAAGAGTCTATTTGAAGGAGGGGGATGGTGGTTGTGTGGGTCGCACCTCTCGAGCTGCTCCACTATGCCATGCTCCTTTGGTGCCATGTCAGATGCATTCTGTTCCTCTTGGACTGGCAGGCATATTCCACAAGACAGCGCCATGTTGTGTAGAATACAAAAGGCTAGGAATACAGCACAGGCCTTATGAAGGGTATATTGTAGGGCAATATGGTACAGACCTTGTGTGGTGTATATTGTAGGGCACCACCTGAACAGTTCAGGCACCAAAACTGCATTTTCAGCATGCCAAAGACACACTCAATGGTGTTGCATGTAATGGTCTGTGCTGCACTGTACCTGTTCTCTGACATAGATGAGGGATGAAGGACATGTGTGAGGAGCCAGGGGTGCATGGGATAGGCACTGTCTCCTGTAAAGAATGAGACATATGTTAGCATCTGTTAACAGTCCAGCTACCCACATTCCACCAACAGGTTATGGCCTGTGGCATGTCCTGTGCACCCGTCCACTCTCCCCTACCCACGGCATGATATGTGTGTGTTTTGCAACAACTGTACACCTCCTGTGGGGTTTGTGTGGGGGGCATCCTGCGTGTACTCACCAACAAGGTGTCCACTGGGTATGTGACTGCCTTCAAATCTTTGGCACTGGGTGGAGTTATGCCATATGAAGGCACGGTGGGTGCTGCCAGGATACCATGCCAGGATACTGGTGATGTGCCCTGTTGCATCACACACCACCTGGCAATTGATGGAGAGATGGCCTTTCCTGTTGAGGTAGGCATCCACATCATCACCAGTGGGTGCCTGAATGGCAACATGGGTCCATTCAATGGCACCAAGTGCTGCTGCTAGATGCACAACCCGATAAAACTGCTGCATTGTTGCTGTATGCTCCTCTGGTGTGCTGGGGAACATGATGAACTTGTTAGCATGTGACAGTGGGGCATCTAAAAATTGGACCAGCATATATGAGGTGGCAGACTGCAAGACACCAATGGTATCCCCCACCAGTGCCTGGAATGATGCTGTTGCCAGGAAGCACATAGCACCCTCACCTTGAGCTCAGCCAACATGGCATGGCTCCGCTGGGTGTCACTTCACAGGTGACCATGCAGGCACTCACAAGGCTGCCTAAGCACGGCCCTATTAAGGTGGTACCAGTCAACAAGCTGGTCATTGGTGAGGCTGTCAAAGGAGACTTATGGCCAGTACCATCTGTGTGCAGCATAGCACCTCTGTGGCCTAACGATGGGTCCAGGGTGGGCACGTGCCCTCTCTTCCACTTGCAGGGCCTCATGGAGCATGATGAGCATGTGTGCTCCTAAAAATGTCATCTTATGTGATGGCTACAGTGCCTCAGACCTTCTCTGGAGTTTTCCCTGAATAAGTTGGCCTTTTATAGGCAGTATTTGCGCTGCGCACAGTGGCTGCACTAGCCCGTTTTGCACTACAAAAACGCACTGAATATAGCACTGCACCAGTATTCATGTCCCCGCCCCTACCTTTGCCTGGCATATACATTATTTGCTTGCTCACTCACTATCCTTTTTTGCTCACAAAAAAATCTCCAAACCTTTGAATATTGTGCTTGGGTGTAAACTACGAACAGATGATGCGCAATCACTTTACCCGCTGAGCAAACTTTTCAGTATCTGGCCCCTGATATCACTTCTTTGGTGGAAGATTTAAAATTTCCCATTTGTACAGAAAATACACGAGTGGACAAGTATGACCTAAAACAGCTTACTGCAGCCTCAGACAGCCCCACAAAAAAGGTGGTCTAGCATTTTCTGATAATCAGCTGTGTCAAACGCTGTCGTAAGAACAAGCATAATAAGAAAAGTACATTTACCCTTATCACTTGCCATAAGAATAAACAGTAAGATATGACAGGGAGTGCATTGTGGTGGGATAACGGCACACTTCAGGGGTGTTGTGAGGCACAAAGGCATTGCTAAGAACCTTCAGCCACCTGAGAAGTGCTGTTATCCCACCACAAAACACATGCTGGAATGTTTTTTTTTGTGATTATAAAATGGGTGCAAGATTATTTTTTTGGGGGGGTGAAAAAATACACAAAAATAAAATAATGTAAAGCATTTTAATGATTTTTTTAATGTTTATCCACCCCAACAACATAGTCCCAGCACATACCAGAGTTTGGCATCTTATCACAGTTTTAAATGTAATGCACACTTAAACACATTTGCTTCAAATTAGCTCTTAAACCAATTATTTTTCCAAATGCACCCCATCTACTTGTTTCATCATCTTTCCTCATGTTTTATATTATTTCCTCCCTTTTACCCACTCTTTTAATACATTCACACAACAGAAGGCCTCAGATGGAATTAGGGCTTCTATTGTACTGTATCTGTGGCAGGTTAAACAGTAGCGACTTCCCTGGTAAGCAAGCAAGTAAGGATGGGGGCGGGATTTTTCACAGTCAGCAAAGAAACACCAGAAATTAAAACTCCAAGTACCGTGGTACTTCTTTTTTAAATGAATGTATATGAGTGTAAAAAGAGGATTATGAGGGCAAGTAACATTTAACTATTACTTTTTAAATTTAAGACTGTTTTTTTAATTTTAGGGCTTAGTTCAAGGTGTTAAGTAAGTAAAGGTGGCAGCCATGTTTGTGATGGCAGTCAGAGATGTGTGGTTATCACTGATTTTATTGTGAAGAGGCTGCTGGATCTTTATCCTGTGCTGTTGTGCTGAGATAACTGCTCGGGTAAAGATGGCCCTCAGACAGTCAGGTTTCATGATTTTTCAAACCCATTTTATAATGTCGTTTGTGACCTTTATCAAAGTCATTTAAGTGGAATGATTTTTTTCTGAAACCAGCTTTTACCAGTTGCTCATTGTCAGTTTTTTCAAGAATTTTTGCAAGGATAGGGAGATTAGACCCTGGATGGTAGTTGAAGGGTCATTCACATTTACATTAGATTTTTTAGGAATATACTTAACTATAGTAGATTTTAAAGTGGATGGAACAATGCATTGAGCAATAACTAAACAACTAAATAAAAATAAATTCATTTATTATACCAATAATATTGTCCATCAAGACCGGGAAACACAGAAAGAACAGACAGGCAGGCAGGCAGGGGTCAACAGTACATGTAACCTTTTTCAATGAAGTTACAGATTTTAACACAGTATCATAAGAAACTTCAGGTAAACTGAAACCTAGCCCATCCTTTTGGCAAAGGGGTAGATGCATCATTTAAATATTATTAGAACTTTGTACAGTGCTCACTCTGTTATTTGAAAGCTTATCCAAAAATTAATTTGCTAAGTGTTCAAATCCTTCATGGGATGGAGGGGGAGGGGGGGGCATAGATTTTCACTAGCTTGGACTGACAACCGATCTACAACTTGGAACAGAAATGTAGTGATTCCAGCATTTTTAGCAATGGAAGTAAAAAACATATTTGGCATTTTGTATACTTTGCTTGTAAAGTATACAAAATGCAGTATAGCGCAGATGTTTAGGGCTCTGAGCTGCAAACCTGGAGACCTGGGTTTGAATCCCACAGCCCCAACTTGCATACTGTGTGACTCTGAGCAGGTCACTTAACTTCCTTGTGCTCCCAGGTCACACCTGGAAACAAGCTATGGCTTAGTGTGCCTTTCCTGGTTAAACAATGTCCCCTTTCCTAAAACCAACAAATGATCTCTGAAGATCCATTTGCCAATTTCTAAGCCAGACTTTCTCCAATCTCTTTCTAGCCTTTGATCTGTTTGCTTGAGCTTGCAGAGGTCAGAAGAAAACCAGGGGGAACATCACGTCTTCTGGGAATACAATATTTTCAGGGGCAAAAGCATCTAATTGTTTAGACCAGGTGTCAGTAAAAGTATCCACAGATATGTCAGGTACCATGCTGAGATTACTAGAAAGATTCGAGAACTCAACATCAATTGACCTCAAAGCTCAAGACTCAAAAGAATCTTGCATTGAAGAAAAATCAAACCATAACAAGCTGTGATCAGAAAAAGACATTTCACAATGGTCAGTCTGATTAATTAGTAAACCCCTGGAAAAGATTAAATCTAAAGTTTGCCTGCACAATGATTGGAGCCATTTGCACGTTGCTGAAAGCCATGAGAGTCTAACAGATCAAGAACATCTGAATCTTGCATTTTATCAGAATCATCTGTGAAAGTTACAATTGCCAACAATTAGTGCTTTCTCCACATCTTTGAAAGCCTCAAAGTCAGAGAATTCTTCCAAGAAAACAGCAGTGGATTTAGGAGGGCAGTAGACAAGAGCAAATTAAACACCTTTTGAAAGACCAGCCATCAGATCTTCAAAAGATTTAGTGAAATTCGTTGGCATATCAGAGCTAATCAAAAAGGATCTACCTAATAGAGCAATCCCCCACCTTTCTTATTTGCTCTAGATTTGGCTACACAGTTAAAACCAGGGGGACAGGATTCTGTCAATGCCACATTATCTGGTTAAATGAAATGCCTGATACTCTGCTGAAGCGCCCCAAGATTAGTCAGTTTAAGAGTTCTTTCCAGTCTGCCTTTGTTAATAATTAAACTGTTTTATTCAGTTTCTCCCCGTACACATCCTCTAATTTTTATACAATGGTTTGTATGGATTTTTTAAAAATTGTCTGTAACTGACCTGACTCAACTGCATTTCCTCTGGAACTTACTGCACCTGTAATGTTTTTTGTGACTATGTATTTGACGTGGAACCTTTGTAAATCAGCACCTGTGCTTAATGGTATTCTCCGAAGTTTTCAATAAATAAATAAATAAGCAAACACAGAAAGTCAAGGGAATGTTGTTGAACCAAGTCAAAAATCAATAGAAATTTAGAGGATAGAGATCTTATATTCAGTAAAGCACCCTTCACAGATCTGTATTTTCCTTCTTCTTAAGAAAAGACAGCGGATTCAAATCTGACAGATTAATACCTCTAGCAGAATGCTTCAAATGAGCAGAAGCAGAGTCATTAATATGGGCATTTATCCTAGTAGGAATGAAAGACTCTGGTTTTTAGAATTCATAGGATTAGTACAAGTTGAGAAGCTTGAGCCATATAGACTTGACCATGTAATTAAATTTAAAACCTTACATTTCCATGCAAATTCATATCTCGGTCTGAAACATTTTTAAATATTCCCATGTTGTCACTATTAGCCACTAGGGCTGGCAAATTATTCCATTCAGATACGACTCTTTGATTTAGATAGCTCCTTCTCCTACCCCAGTAAGTCTTCTTTATAATACCCAGAGACTTACGGTGCCCAGAAATTGAAGCATCAAGTTTCCGTACAAGAGGATCTGACCTAATAGACCTTCAAACATATTGAGTAATAAGTAATCATTTTGAAAGTACGATCTAGCAAATTCATTAATAATAAAAAACTAAAAGTGACACTAAGAAATAAAATGACATAAAAGTAAATAGTTAAAATCCAAACCCAGGTGTTCCCAGATGGAAGAAAATGTTAAGTTTAGACTGTTTATAGTCCAAAGGAACCATTCGGTTACTGCCACAGTGGAAAAATCCTCCCAGCCAGAGTTCTAAAGACTACCACTGCAGAACAGCAATACCCAAGAGGGGGGCTCGAGGCTATAAAAAAAGTACCAGTAGGGTAGAATCAATGTAGGCTCAAACTCCCGGAATACAGGTTAGAGCAGAAAAGTTAGGAAAGCCTTCAGCTGTTGGGGAGACCTGCTTCATAATGAAATTTGAGCAGTCACTGGTGAGTCATGTATTTTAGAGATAGAAAACTGGTGCCCAAACTTCTCATCACCGAACCAGGGTAACCTGGTTCTGTCAGGAACAGCTCTGTCTTAGCCGAGTTAAGGCTGAGTCAGCTAGTGGCCATCCAGTCATGTATTTCATCAAGACACTGGCTAAATAAAGAGATTGCACCACCCCCATTTAGTGCACAAGACAAATACAGCTGGGTATTATCAGCATAGCAATGAAATTCAATGCTATACTGTCTAGTACGCACCTTCAACAGCAGCATGTACAAAGTGAATAACCTAGGAGCAGTGATCAATTCCTAAGGCACTCTGCAGTGGAGCACAGTAGTCCAAGAGATGAAACTACCTGGAGCCAACAGTTATGATCCAGTCAGTGAGGTAGGGCTCAAACCAATGCAACATGATTCTGGTGAGTCCCACGTAGTGCCTCAGATGATCCAATACCATTCCATGGTTCACTGTGTCAAAAGCAGATGAGATATCAGGCGGACCAATATAGAACAAAGTCTCCTGTCTCACCCTCTAGGTGAAGATTATTGAAAAACATAATAAGCCTCACTATCACATAGAAAGAGCTCATTGCTCCCTCAGGCCGAAGCCTCCAGTGGGCTCTCCTCCTCGACCCATCATCATCAAGTTTCTCAGCTTCATAGAGAAACAGCATGTTATGGTCAAAGTTAAAGAGCTTCAGTCTATAACTTGGGGATCCTCCAAAATTAGAATCACGTAGGACCTTCCCCGCGAAACAAGGCAAAGGCGGGCTGCTTTTCACTCGGTTGTTAGCAAGCTAATTGCCGCCAGCATTCGTTTCAAGATGTCATACCTGGCCAGACTACAAGTGGCGATTGATAGTAATTGGTATTCCTATGACTTTCCAGAGCAAGCTACTAAGGATCTTACTTCCCTACTACCGGATCTCTTCAAAGCCGGCTGAGCTTATAGAGACTAAGGGGGATCTATTTATGTATTTTGTTTTATGTCTCCTTTGTTTACTAATGTATTTGGTGTTAATTATCTGCTGGGTCTCCAGTTGAGGGGAAGATGACGAAGTTTAGGCCTCAGTGGCGGGTGATGGGCCTGCCCTTTCCTTGCTAGGCCATGTGCATGTCTTCAGGTGGGGGGGGGGAGACTGGAACCTTAGGGTTGGCAAGTGTTTGTGGGCAGTTGTTTATGTGACGGACCGGGTTCGGTCCTACTAGCATTCTGGTCCCCTAGTCGGATCCACGTCACTTAGGCAATTCAGATTTTCTCATTGGTTCACACCAAGTGATGGGTGATGCAGTGTTCCTGAGAGAAGGGGTGATGTCCCTTCCCTTTTGCCTGTTTGTCGTGGCCGATTTGGGGAATGTTGACCTATTCACTAAGAGCGTCAGGCGCAATAGGGTAAGTTAGGCTCACTGTATTAAGATTAAAAATATAAAGCAAATGTTTGAGCTTAGAGGAGGAACAATACTGAATTGAATATTGTTTTGTCAGTTTATACCCAGGGTTTATTAAGGCTCATGTTTTTGGTTATACTCAATTGGATATCACGATTAAGGTGGGTCTGTTTATGTATTTTGTTTTATGCCTCCTTTGCTTACTAATGTAATTGGGGTTAATTAACTGCTGGGTTTCCAGTTGAGGGGAGGATGACGAGGTTTAGGCCTTAGTGGCGGGTGATGGGCCTGTCCTTTCCTCGCTAGGTCATGCGCACGCTTTCAGGCAGGAAGGGGACTGGAACCTTAGGGATGGTAAGTGTTTGTGGGCAGCTGTTTATGTGATGGACTGGGTTCGGTCCTACTAGCATTCTGGTCCCCTGGTCGGACCTGGTGTGACAAGGCAGCAGGTAAAGCAAATAGGATGCTGGGATGCATAGGCAGGGGAATCACCAGCAGGAAAAGGGAGGTCATAATTCCACTATACAAGACACTAGTGAGGCCGCACCTGGAGTACACTGTGCAGTTCTGGAGACCTTACCTACGTAAGGACATAGACAGAGTAGAGAAGGTTCAGAGGAGGGCAACAAAGATGGTGCATGGATTGCATCACAAGTCCTATGAGGACAGGTTGAAGGCACTGAACATGTACTCCCTGGAGGAGAGGAGGGAGAGGGGATATGATAGAGACATACAGTATCTTACAGGGAGGAACAGGGTGCAGGAATGCACTATTTTAAGCGAAAAAGATGTTCCAGGACTAGAGGGCATGGGATGAAGTTGGAGGAGGGACGATTCAGAGGAAGCGTGAGGAAGAATTTCTTCACAGAACGGGTGGTGGACAAGTGGAACACCCTGCCAGAGGAAGTGGTGGGGGCTGAAACAATCATGGGATTTAAGAATGCATGGGATAGACATAAAGGAATTCTGGAGATGAGGGGTAAGGGGCAACAGACTTCCTGGAAAACATAAACTGAACTTACAAACTTAAATGGGCAGACTGGGTGGGCCATAGGCCCTTATCTGCCGACACTGTCTATGTATCTATGTATCTATGTAAAGTAGATTCCTCATTTATGACACAATTGGATATTTTGGGCTACGGGATGACCGAGATATCACCATGAGGGCTTTGGCCCCAAATACTCGTGCAGGGCTTTTTGGGTTGATGTTTGGGTATACTTGGGGTCATTATGTAAATAGTTACGTTAGTTTTCTGGGGGGTGGGGAGAGCGGAGGGGTTTATGAGTCTGAGACGAATTTACTGGACTTGATATACAGTATGGTCATAGGGATCAGTTCGGCATAGTTTGTGGGGTAGGTTCACATGGGTTCCCTTTTCTGGGGAGGGGGCGGGAGGGGATTGGTCTGGAGTGTGCCCTTTAGAATGGTTAATTTGGGTCACTAATTACGATTGTGTTTCTTAGTTAATTGGGCAAGATGTTTTCTATGCCACTTAAAATTGCCACGTGGAATATAAGAGGTCTCAGAGACAGAACTAAGAGATATCAGGTTTTTAAAAATTGTGAGCTACTAAATGTAGATATCCTTATGTTTCAAGAAACCCATTTATTAGAAACAGAAACAAACTGGTTGCATAGACAAGGCTTCTCTCAAGTCTTTGCCGCGAGTGGGTCGGCATCAAGCAGAGGAGTGACCATCATAATAAAGAAATACGTCACGTTTTTGGCAGAGGAGAAGGTAATGGACCCAGAGGGAAGATTCATATTAATCAAAGGTTCTCTCAATAATAAGGTAGTTGTGTTGGGCTCCATCTATGGACCAATAGGAGGACACGCTGAATTTATTATGGGTCTGGCTGACAAGATAGGTGGTATACTGCCTGCTCAACTAATTCTGGGCGGTGACTGGAATATCCCGCCATCCCAGGATTTAGATAGAATGTTTCTACCACTAAAACCTCTTACCCCTGCTCAAAGGGCCCTAGCAGACTTTATGGAGCTTTTGGGGCTATGTGATCCTTGGCGTCTCTTTAACCCTTCGTGCCGAGTGTTTTCCTTTTATTCACATGTTCACCGATCTTGGTCAAGAATAGATTATATTCTTATTAGTATTTCTCTCCTACCTGGCCTCTGTCAGATGGATATTGAACCAATTGTCCTATCAGACCATTCAGTTGCATGGCTGAGGATTACTCCAGACCTTAATCTCCAAAGAGATACTGCCTGGAGATTAAATACACAGCTCCTGAAGGAGGATCAAATAGTTTCCCATATTAAAAATTTGATTTTTTCCTTCATGGAGTGTAACAAGGGTTCTACACCTAGGGAGGACTTAATATGGTGTGCCTTTAAGTGCTATCTATGAGGGGAATTAATCAAACTTGCATCTCGGAGGAAGAGAGGTAGGGAGGCTAGGGCAACCTCCCTGCTAGCCCGTATTAAAGAATTAGAAAGTTCCTTATCTGCTACCTCGTCTTCAAATTCTATGGAAGCACTGTTAGCATTAAAGAATGAATATGCAGATCTATTAAAGGAAAAGGCAGAGTACGCTATCTTAAAAACCCATGCTAGATACATCGACCAAGGGGAAAAAGCTGGCCGATTGCTGGCCCTTCGATTACAGAAAATGGAAAGTTCGAGGCTGATCCCGGTTTTACTGGCGCCGGACGGCACTATTAAAACTTCACCAAGGGATATTACCAAGGTTTTTGAAGACTTTTACAGTTCCCTTTACAGTAAAAGTTCTTCTCCAGCACCTTTATCGGATATTGAAAGCTACTTGGATGGCTTGAACCTGCCCTGTCTGCTGGTTCATCATAGGTCGGCTTTGTCTTCTCCTATTTCCATATTGGAACTGGAAGAGGCAATTAATGGGTTAGCATCGGATAAGTCACCGGGGCCTGATGGTTTCCCCTCCAACTTCTATAAAATTTTCCATAAAGAGCTAGCTCCTCTTCTTCTTAATTTATATGAATATATGTTCGCTGCTGATACTTTAGATCCCACTTTATTGGAAGCCACAATAGTATTACTTCTCAAACCGGATAAACCACCAAAGGACCCTGCCAGCTATTATTCAATCTCCCTTTTAAATTGCAATATTAAAATACTGACAAAAATTCTGGCCAACAGGATTAAGAAGATCTGGACCCATCTGTTGAGCCCCGAACAAGTTGGTTTTGTGCAAGGCCGTTCAGCGGCTGATCATCTTAGAACTCTTTCACATATCTTTCATGCAGACCAAACTTCTCACATCCCTATGGCTCTAATTTCGTTAGATGCCGAGAAGGCCTTCGATCGAGTCAATTGGGATTTTCTCTGGGCCACACTTAAAAAAATGGGTTTTCCCACTACGTTTATCAGATGGATCCAGATGGTGTATAAGTCCCCCCTCCGTGAAAATTTATTGTAATGGGGTCTTTTCATCTCGGTTTTCTCTGTTCACTGGCACCAGACATGGGTGCCCACTATCCCCCTTCCTTTTTAATTTATATTTGGAACCTCTCCTTCTTAACATTAAACGGGCTTCGTATGTATAGGGTTGCCCAGTGCTTCAGCAGTCATTGACTTTATCAGTGTATGCAGATGTTATTTTGCTTCATTTGGTGTATCCCGATACATCACTAGCTCACGCTTTACAAATTATTACACAGTATGGTCGGTTATCAAATTACAAGCTAAACCTTGCGAAAACAGAAATATTTCCTTTAAATGCATTTACCCACAAAGCTAATTTCACCAAATTCAGGATGAAATGGTCTCCACATTCGATTAAATATTTAGGACTATATCTTACTAAAGACTCTGGGTTGCTCAGGAAACTTAATCTGGATGATCTAATGGCAAATATTCAACAGGATCTTCAAAGATGGTCTAAACTTCCTCTCTCTTTATGGGGCCGGATTAGTATTATTAAGATGAACGTCCTGCCCCGTCTTTTTTATCCTTTAAATTTACTAAATTTGTGGCTCCCTCTATCCTATTTGTAGCATTTTCACTCCATACTTTCTAAATTTATTTGGCAGGGTAAATGTCCCAGACGTTCCTTCCTTAAGCTTAGTCTCCCCAAAGATCTGGAAGGACTGCGTCTTCCCAATTTTGTTTTGTACTATTGGGCTAGCCATTTGTCGAAGTTGGGGAGATGGTTGTTGGTTAGGGACAATGATTTCACTCCTATTTGGCTCCAGCTCAAAAGACAGATTCTAGATTCGAATAAACTTAACTCGCCTATTATTTTCTTCCTTTCCAACTCGGCACTGCCAGTTTCAATACAGGAGTTGGTTATTGGTATTTCGCTTAAAGTTCTTGCTCAATGCTGGCACTTTTTTAGAATCTCATCCAAAAGAGACATGGCACAGACCCTTGTTCTGAATCCTAATATTAGAATTGGTGGATTACCGATCCCATTGGGATGGCTTCCTCAGTTACAAGGTGCCCTGATAGAAAGTCTTTTCTTGCAAGGCTCTCTTCTCTCTTCTCCCGAAATCATGGCAAGCTTTGAAGTACCTCAGAAGGACATTTTTAAGGTCTTCCAATTGAGACATCTGGAACTGAGTAGCTTGGGTGCCGATTTTAAGGAATCTCAAGCTAGGCCTTTTCTTCTCCAAATACAGGATTACCTAAACAGACCCCATGGGATCTCAAGGATCTATTCCTTTCTACTAGGCCTTAAATTCCCTAATACCCTGTTGGGTTCCACAGTTTGGACTTCTCTTCTGCCAAATACCACTTTTAACTGGGCCCAAATTTGGAAAGACCTACACAGATACCACACTCAGGATAGAATTAAGCTCACCCAATATCACATCCTAAATAATATGTACTATACTCCGGTTAAATTGGCTAAATTGGGTAAGCTTCCTGTTTCTAGTTGTACTAGATGTGGTCAGGCTGAAGGAAACCTGTTGCACATTTTTTAGTACTGTGAGAAGGTAGCTCCTTTGTAGCAAACAATTCAATCTAAACTTGATCCATTATTGGGTTTGGATGGGTTGTTTACTATAGAGATATGTACCTGTATTTTAGGTATATATTCCAGTATTGAAATCCAGGAGTGTAAATTCCACATGGCACTAATTTCAATGGTGGTTAAGAAATTGGTACTTAAGCATTGGATAGATCAACTGACCATATTTTACATGGAATGGCTAAAGGATTTATCTGCTTGTTTCAAGACTGAAAGACTGATTGCAAGTGCGCGCAACTGTATAGGTTCATTTAATAAAAAATGGGGTAAATTATATGCCTTATACTTGCATAAATAGTCTCTGTCAGATATGTCTCTGTATGTGCCTCTGTATTTTATTGGTACACTGTACTTAATTTTTACAGTTCTCTATCATGCTGTTGTAATAGGGAGTGGGTGGCACACTCAGGAGGGAGGTTAAGGGTGGGGGTGTTTGGTGGTTAGGCTTGTAAATGAGGGATTGAGGGGACTTCTGTATCTTATGTTTTCCTTTCTCTCTTTCTATAGTCTGAGGAAAGTATTTTGGATCCTTATGGGGGGGGGTTGTTTATCCTGGATATGATGTAAGCAGAAATGTATTTTGATGTGTCTTTCTTTTGAAATTTAATAAAGTGCTGGAATTTCAAAAAAAAAAAAACATAACAAGGGCAGCCTCAGTTCTATGACAGGACCTGTAACTAGACTGGAGAGGCTTTTAGATGTCATGCTTTTCCAGATGAGTCTTCAGGTGCATGACAACTACTTTTCAACCACCTTCTCCAAAAAGGGAAAGTCTGAAACAGGCCTGTCATTTGCCATTAGAGTCCAGAGAGGTTTCTTTCAGAAGAGGTTTCACCACCGCCCTCTTTAGTGCAATAAAAAGGACTCCCTCCTTCAAGGAACACCTGATGATCTCAATGATAATTGGACTCACAGACTCCCTAAACCAATCAGTAGTTGAGAAAGCCCCAGGTCCAAAACACAGTAAGTAGAGTACGTAGGGTGCAGCCCAAAGATCATCTGAAGCACCTCATCCACAAGAACTGGCTGAAACTCATCCCAGGTTAACAGAGTGCTTAAATCCATCCTTGACTGAGTACTATCAGCTGAATCTGGATAAGACTGAGGTTTTGGTTGTTGACCTAGGTAGCCGGGTGGAGGGATTATTGGCTGGGCAGCCATCCAGGCTTTGGCTGGGGGCAACCATCTGATGACCTCTGACTGGGTGCAAAATCTGGGTGTCATGCTTGATAGTCTGCTGACACTTAAGACTCAGGTGTCGGCCATTGTCAAGTCCTCATCTTACCATCTGAGGAATGTTGCTTGGATAAAGCACCTGGTACCACCTGGTGACCTTCCAACGATGGTCCACGCCTTGTTGACCTTGTGCCTTGATTACTGCAATGCTCTATACCTAGGGCTACTGGGGGTGGACCTCTGCCACCTGCACTTGGTGCAGAATGCAGCTGCCAGGTTGTTGACAGGTTTACATAGATCTGACCTTGGCACACCTGTGCTCCGTGCTCCGCACTGGCTGCTGGTGCAGTGGAGGATCACCTTCAAGGTTGGATTACTGACCTATAAGGTCCTATATGGATAGATACTGCAATACCTGCAAGAGCTCCTTTGTTCCTACTGCCCACTTCCCCCTCTCTGCTCCACCGACGAGGGATTGCTGGAGATTCCCAGGGTTTGTTTGACAGCATTGGGAGCTAGGTTGTTTGCTTTTGCTGCTCCGACCTGTGGAATTCTCTACCTCATCAGGTAAGGGAATGCCCATCCATTGAGGCCTTCAAATCTGCCTTAAAAACTTATTTATTTGAACTGGCATTTTATACTGATATTTAGATTCTTGCTATGTTTTTTAGAAAGGTGGTTCTGTTTTTTCTATTGTTTGATTATACTGTATAATACGCTATGATCTATTGTGGAATAGTGTTTCAGAAATAAAGTTTGGTTGGTTGGTTGGTCATGAAAGGTCACTTGCTAAGATCCCAGCCCGAATGGAGGATACCTAGTCAAGGAAGAACCGACTGAACTCCTCACACCTTTTACTGAAAATACTCTTCCAGGCTCAAGAAAGAGAGGGTTTAATAATCTCTCAACAATGTGAAAGAGTTGAGTCAAATGAGTCTACCCTGCAGCAATCACCCTAGACAGGATGTCCATTTATTTTCAGGGTGATTGCCTGCTGATAATTATAGTAAGAGGTGTTCAGCACCACTCTATCCTTTGTTGACTGGGACATCTCCAAGAATGCTCTAACCACAGTCCCTTAGTTTTCAACTGCCTCAGGTTATCATCATACTAATGAGACCTGCGGTGGAAGTTAAGGGACAGACACAGTAGGGTGCCAGAAAGTCCAAGACAGCCATTAAAGCCAGATTTTAGCACTCCATGGCTCTCTCAGCTCACTCAGCACAAACTGTTATCATACCCAAGTTGTCTAACAGTACCAGGAGTTTACTAGACTCAAAACAGTGAGTTGGGAAGTATCTGACCATCTCCATAGGTGGGTAACTCATATGGTGGGCCTTGCGAAGGAATTGCATGGCAGAATTATCTGATCAAATGACAGGATCAACTTTGAGATTACTGACATGAAGACAAACTGAGAAGATCGGGTCCAAGGCATGGCCCTGTTGATGAGTCATGAGGTAACTACCTGTATGAGGCCCAGTGATGTCATCAACTGGAGTAACTGTTTCTCAAAAAGTGAGGTCTCATCATCAACCCCAGCATTGAATTGCTCCGGCATAAGCAGTCTGGGAGAACCAAAAACTAGGTTGGCTATAAAGCTGTACAGTTCCTGTAGAAATTCAGTTCCATGGCCCAGAGAATGGTACAGTACATAAGAATGATCCTGCATCATGTCCCCAGCCTACCCTTAGCTACCACACATTCAAATGACCTAGTGACTTAAATGGCATATGAAGTCATCCCCATTGCAGATCTAGAACAGATACCTTCCCTCCTCTTTCAACACAGCCAAGGCACTACCAAGTATCTTGCCCAGATAGATGTTTCCAGCACAGGGCCAGTATTATCCCTCAGCAAGGTCTCAGTGATACATACCAGGTAAGCAGAAACATCCTTGATGAAAGCTTAGATTAACAGTCTTCTTATTCAATTACTTGGCATTACAAAGAACCACCCACAGGAGAGGAGCGGGGTCAGCTGGCCCAGATGCTGCCTGAGTTGTAGCATATGACAAAGCTCTCGGGATTAGAACCAACCAAGAAGATACCCACTATTGGTTCCATTTTTTTCCCAGGTGCCCAGAGACCTCATGCCCCAGTGTTCCCCAAGAAAAGTGCAAACCCAGAATTTGGATAGGAAGGTAGCACAGTGAGACAGGCACCTCCCTTTAAGAGAGGTAGGGAGGCAGAGCATGTAATAGATGGAGCAGTAGTAAGTGTGGAGAGTGCACTTTAAGGCAAAGTGTCTGAAGGAGTGAAGAGGAGGGTACAGTCTGGCCAGGATAATTTTGAGATTTGCACTATAAAACACATCTATGTAGTAAAACACTGAGAGGATCTTGTAAATGGTGGGTGCAGGGGGCAAAACTCCATTAACATTAATTAATCAGTAAAACCTGCCAGCACTTTTTATTTGGGTGGTGTGGAGGCAAAGCCTCTTAAATAATCTGTAGATCATAATAATCTGTCACCATCAATACTGCAGCTCAGGTCTTGGCGAAATCTCAGAAGTTACTTCCAGGAGGGATAAACTGCAGCCATTCCATCTTGAAGACTGGGGTATTTTGGAATGAGCAACTGCTTGCTACCAAAGGTCATAATGACCATTTTTGTAGTAGAAAAAGAGTTGATTAGAGTGGAACCAGTGTGCTGGATGTTTTTGAAATAATACTGAAGTATTGCTTTCAGCTCAGGGGCCTAGGTTATGGAGATAAAAAAAGTACATTGTCACCTGCTTACATCTGAATGTATAAAGAGACAGGCAAGAGACAGTATACAGACATAAAATGGATAGAACATTTCCTGCATTTTGATTGGCTAAGAGGTACCATTTGCTGTGTCCTTATCAGGACATATACTGGCAACTGGTACTACTTAAGCCAAACAAAATGCATCACACTGAGATATCAATGCCTGAAATGGCTCTCCTGGTGCAGCACCACACCTAGCATACAATGGAACCATAACAGCTGCACCGGGAGAGCACTGCCATCAACAGAAAAAGAAAATGGCAGTCATTGTGTCCGAGCCCACTCCCCCACCCCCGCATAGCAGTTCAATCTTTGGTACCTGTTTTAATTTTTTTCCACCGCCATATCTCTCACTACCACTTTAGACACAGCACCATTTTCACCACTGCCACAGCACCTAGTGCCACTTTTCAAACTGCACGCAGAAAAAAAAAAGTTTGTAACATCTTCGATCTGCCGGTATCATGGCAAGCCATCCTGCCCAACCACCAACGCCCAATGCATGCTGCAGTCCTGGCAACCTCGTTGAGCTGCAATATTGTCTACTCAGAAAACTTACACAGAGTGGTGTGTTTATTCAAAAGGGAGTGATCGCCACAGCAGAGATCGGGAAAGCGAAATTAGGGAAAAGTGATAAGTACAGGAGCCCATATGGCAAGCAACATTTTTGGAGGCCTTTGCAAGTTTGACAATGACAGAAGAGGTGGACAGTCCCTAATGATCCATCCCCTTCGGGATAGAATCAATTAGCAATACTAGTGATGAGACAGTGGAGTGTGATTTGTAGAAACCAGACTGGAGGAGCAGACAAAAGGAGGAATCAAGAAGGGTGGGGGGGAGTTGTGCTAGCACAGGAAGAAAGCAGAAAGGTCTGTAGTTCACAGGGGTGGAAGGGATGAAAAATAATTATTTAGACAGTACGTTTCACTCTGCTGCTGCACATTTAAATTTTAGTTCTAGCTGATGAAGACATTTTGCTTCTGTCACTAATATCAGGTAAGTTTTCCAGTTCTCATAGTTAAAGTATGTTTTACCCTTCCTGTCAGTCAGTGTTACACCACTCCCCCAGCCCAGTGATAGCAGATGGGCTACAATACTATAGCAAGCTATGTGTCATGTGCCAACACTGACTAGCAAGAACTGCCAGCTCAGCAACACTTGACAGATTTCAAAATCAGTTACTTCACCATCTACCCCCCCCCCCGACACACACACCTTTTAGCCAGTGAAACAAGCCTATAGCATGCTAGAATTTGGAAAGTTACGGCCGAGTGCCAATCAGGATGTTAAAGTTTCAAAAAGACTAGTAGTGCCAGGTTTTAAGCCTCTAGCAGCAGAGGATCTATATACACTAGTATTGTGGCTTGACACAGTCCCAGCTTATGTGTGCTTTTGAAGTTTGAAAGGATCTTAAATGTCATGGATGAGTGATGTATTTCCTGTCTCCTCGGGCACTATTAAAGAATAATATTCTTGAGCCGCTTGGTTTGTCTCATCACACAAGATGAAAAGCTACTGGGGACCTCTTTGTAAAAGTATTCACCTGCACAGCATGGATCTTTTTGACCTTCTTAAATTACATGGCTCAGGACAGCAGACATGCTTATAAGGCTACTGGGGTATTGTCTATTTCTAATTCTTTTCTGGCAACATGACACAAAAAGATGCTGACTCAAGCACATTCTTAGATCCCTTTTGATGGAACAGAAATTCAAAGGGACATTTTTGCATTTCTTAAAACATTTGGAGGTTTTCACAGTTTGGGATGCACTCTGGAATATGTTGATTTTACAGAATCTATATATTCTGCAATTTGTTAAAAATTTATACAGATATATATGTATGTACAGTATATATATATATACATGTATGTATATATGTGTATATAGATATATGTATATATATATATATATATATATATATGCATGTATGTATATACAGTATATGTGTATGTATGCATATATATATATATATATATCTACAGTATAATGTGTGTGTGTGTGAATGAGGGAAATGTGGTGTTGTGGTGTTCGGGTTTTTCATCCCTAATGCCCACCCTCCTCCTCCAGCCCCAAGCTTGTGACTCAAGGACATGTTACAGGTCAGGGCCCGTGCCCAATGGTTCTGCTGCTTCGAGTTGCAGGTCCAGAGCAATTCTCCACAAGTCTGAGACTTAAATTAGGGCCTGCAGGATCAGTCATAATGTTATTTACGCAAGGCCATGTGGGGCCTGTGCAAAGTATGAAATCAGTTATAATTCTATACAGGAGATCAGTCATAACTTCCTTCACACAGGAATGTAGTCATAACTTTCTTCATGCAGGAGATCAGTCATAATTTTATGCAGGAGAGCAGTCATAACTTTCTTTACACAGGGTCCTATGGGCCTTTCCTGAAACTGAAGGAGTCTTTGCTTTCTTTGTAGAGGGCCTCACTTCTGTAGCTTGAAGCAGCAGACCCTTGGAGCATGGCCTGGACCTGTAGCTTGGCCTTGGTTCATGAGGCCAGAGGGCAGGGGAGGGTGTTAGGGTTGAAAAATCCCTAATGATACATTTCCATTCTTATGCTGATTTTGAAACCTAGCAATGCATTAACATAGTTTTTTTGCAATAAATGTCCTTACTTTTTGAGAAAATATAGTTGTAACTTGCTTCTTGCACAACCCTTCAGGCCCTGCTTGAAGCAGAACATGAATTCTGGCTCGCTTCGGACAGGGTCCTTTGGGTCCTGTGCAAAGCAAGATGTGAGTCCTAACTCACTTGGTGTAGGGACCTTGAAAAGTAGCCATTGCTTGCTTTCTCCAGTTAGGTTAGTATACAAACACACACACACACACACACACACACACTCACTCACTCACTCTGAGTGAAATGTAATGGTTTTTGCGTTCGGTGCATGGCAAGTATGAAGATGGCATAGAAATGGGAGTCTTAAAAAGTAATTTATTTTTCATAAAACAGGTTGCATCAACAAAAAACTACATTTAGCGAATTAAGGAGAACCCCATAAAGTGGATTGGGTGCTGAGTTAAAAACTTTTAAAAGTATGCTGTTACTGATATCAAAAACAGCTGCCAGTAGTGGCAAGAAGCCTAGAATGCTCTATTCATAGCTGAACTGAGAAAATGCAAGTAGGTCATATTACACTGATTCCTGTAAACATCTCTTTTTAACTTACAGAACCAATGATCATTTTAGGAACTTTATAGAAAGTCTGTTATATTTGATGTGTAAATACTAAAGCAAAATTGTAAATGAAGAAAACCACAGTGTGCCCAGATACAACAGGTTTTCTTTAAGCTTAATTTCTACTATTTCAATACTGACAGAATTATTAGATCAAGTTGCATGCCAAGAAAAAGACAAAGAACATTTATAAAGAATTATTGCATCTTTTGCTTTATTAGTGATGTATATTTATTGTAACTGTAGCACTGGAAAATTCCTTATAAAAATGGAAGCCACTGTAAAATTCTTCAGCTTCCTGTGTGGCTGATGTATGTAAAACATAGAATAATGCATAAAGAGATGTGTATAACAAGATCTAACTTTGAGTGGGAGCTCTTGCAGCAGGCTATTACCATTAGGACTATGCCGTCAAGCACTAGGACACCACAGAAACCTTCTAGCTAGCAGCCTCCAGCGGGAACAGCCCCCGACGCTGGCTCTGACCCGACATCGGACAGTGGTATATCAGGGGGCGGTCCCCAGCCCCACCTCAGTTCTTTTCCCTCCACAGACCCATCTATTTCGGCTCTTCAGTTGCCTTTTAGAAAATTTTTGGTAGTTTCCAGTGAATTTATTGAGAAGTTTTTCAACTTTTATCGTTGAAAAGTCCACTTTTTGTCTGAATTACAGCTGTATGTCATCTTCACCAACATCGGTTTCCTCCACCGAAAAGAAAAAGACAAAGTGTGCCTGTGGCTGCCAGATTCTGGCTAAGGACAAGCATGAGGCCTGTGTCTTCTGCCTAGGGCCTGACTATGACACCTAGGCCTAATCTATTTGCAGTGGCTTTACTGGCCAGACTTGGATTTGCCACCTTACGGCACTTAAAGCTCACATTCTGGAACAGCAGGTGGCCGTGATGTATGTAAAGCTCACCAGCAGAAAAATCTTCTTCTCCTTGGTTCTCAAAGCACAAGGACAAGAAAAAGGACCCAGACCAGTGTAAGTCCCAAGAAAAGGACCTGGGTCGGTCCAAGGGGCATTTTTGCTCCTGGTCCCCGCACCGTAAGAAGACCTCCTTGGGCTCCAACTTGGGGGGCTCTGATCACTCCTCCTGCCATTTGCAGCACTCCACTGGGTGGCAGGATTCCTCCACTCCTGCCAAAACTCTGACATCGGGGGGTGGTAAGCAGGGCTCAGGTTCTACACTGGCCTTGACTACCCTGAAGGTGAAGGCCACACTCTTGCAGTCACCCTCCTCCTTAGGGGTTGGGACCTCATCCTTGTCTGCTACGAGGACCTCGGTCCTGTCGCACAAGGCCCCAGTTTTGGTCTCTGCTGGGGCTCCAGATAAGACCACTGAGCACTGAGATTGGGAGTCAGTGTCTAGGCCGGCCTCGACTCACCATTCCTCAGCCGCTCACGCGCCTATGGCCAAACCGACGATGGTCTCCAAGCCAGACAGCTCCAGACCATCAATGGTACCTGACAAGGGGCATATGTTGGGCAAAGCTCCTCTGGACCCCAAACATTCACCGGTCCATAGGGCCTCTATGCCCAATGACCAAGGGGATTGGTTCACTCCCTCTCCTAGGGACACACCGGACCTCTCCTCCTCCTCCCCTATTGCTCTATCTATGCCTGAGAAACCTCACCCACCCCAGCAGAGCAGGCAGCTCCTCAGTTCTCTAAAGAAGAGCTGACAGAACTCTTTCAATTTTGGTGGGGACAAGTAAAGAAGGACATCCTTCCACCACAGCTGGATGCTAGGCCGAATCCGGGTATGGATGAGGACCAAGGTCGGGGAGACAAGCCTTCTTCTCTCGCACCTAAATCTAAGTCCCACTCATGCAGTCCTACTGACTCCCGTGGCCGGACTTTATATAAAGAGCATTGTCACTGACATTGTTCACGTTCACCCAGCACTACCAGCCATCACTCCCCCAGCAGAAGGCAGTCAGTCAGCTGAAGCCGGTCAGATAGCCGTTGTCGGTGCTCTACAAGCCATCACTGGTCCCACAGCCATCGCTGGTCCTATAGCCGTCACCGGTCCTCTAGTGTGCGGTGTTCATCTGAGAGGTGCAGATCTTCCTCAGGCTCTAGATCAGCTTCCTTCTCTTCTAGAGGTCATGATTCGGACTCTAACACATCGGGCTCCGACTGTTCTCTGTTGAGAAAAAGGCATGTATCCAGATGAAAAGGACACCCCTAGATCTCCCCCCCGATGATCATACATTTATGGACGTCATGAAGCACATCCAGTCCTCCAATAGATAGGAGATGGAGGGTCTGGATCCAGAGCACTGGAGGTTGTCCAAGTACCTGAGGCAGAAGGAGCCAAAGCCCTTGGTTGTTCCTCCTCTAGTGGATACTTTTCATGATCTTATCTGGATCACTTGGAAGCATCCTCCTACCACTCCGGACATCTCTAAGAAATTGGACAGGCTGTACCAGGCACCGAAGGAGGAGCTTTTTTTGGCAGAACACCCTCAGGTGGACTCCATGGTGATTACGGCTGCTCATGGCAAATCAAAGAAGCCGAAACACCTCAGTTCGCAGCCTCCTGACATAGAGTCCAGAGTTTTTGATTAGGTGGTCAAGAAAGTGTATTCTGCCTCCACCTGCTCTATTCAATCCTTGAACTTCCTCACACATATGGTCCAGTACCAGAACGTGATGTGGGAGAAAGGCTTAGAGGTTGCTCAGGCCTTGCCAGACTCAGCACAAAAGACCGAGCTTCTGGATATCCTGAAGTCAGGTTCAGAAGAAGGCACTCATGTCCAGAGGGCCTCGTACGATACTACAGATACGGCCTCTAGGGCAGTGGCATCTGGGGTTTGCCTTAGACATCACACCTGGCTCAGAGTCTTGGGATTCTCTCAGGATCTGCAGTCCGGGATCCTGGACCTTCCCTCCCAGGGTTCTGTCCTTTCTGGGGAGGAGACAGAGAAATTGCTCTCTCACCTCTGGTCTGTCCAAAAGATGTATAAGAGGGACCGGAAACCCTTTCATGAATGGCCTTTTCACAAGACCTCAGGGCAAAACACCCACAGCCAATTTCAGCAGAGGGGGGAGAGTGCAAGAGGAAAGCACCAACCCAAACTCCTGGGAGCTCCACCTCCAGAGGCCCCAAGACCTCCCAGCCCTCTCTGCCTGTTGCTGGATCTACCCAATGACTTGATACCTGCCCCGTCCTCCAGCGGAAGTGATGGGGGAGGCAGTAGGGGGTCACTTCTCTCTCTATCTAGTGGGATGGAGCGGTGTCACCACAGACCTCTGGGTGTTAGAACTTATAAGGAGAGGACATACTCTTGTGTTCCTTCAGATCCTTTCAGACAAGCCTCCAGGGTCCTCCCATTATCCTGCCTCACACGTTCCTCTAATGGAAGGAGAGATCCAGGCCCTTTTGCAGAAGTAGTAGTAGTAATAGTAATATATTTTATTCAGGACAATGCCATGAAATGGATAAAACACCATTGAGCAAACTAATTTTCAGGGTGATCCAGTTACACATTCATACAGTTGCCTTGCACACATTCACATAATACATAAATACAAAAAAAGACGAAAAAAATGTTACATATAACCGATAAATGTAATATATACATTGAGTCGATAAACCCAACAATCCATAAAACAATATTTAGGAATTCCTAGATGTTACTAACAGACAACATAATGCAGGAATATGACTTTGGTTGTTAAACCATGACTTGATAGGTTTCTTTTTATTTATTGTACAAGGATCTCTTAGTTCAATAGGGAGTTGATTCCACACTGTCACACTCCTATATTTAACTGAATGTCTCCCTATGCCTAATCTAACTTTGGGTATATTAAGTTCTAGACCAGCAGCAGACCTCAGATTCAATGGTATTGACCTGAGTGAAAAAGGTCAGTAACATATTGAGGGACAGTCCCTTTTAAAACCTTTACCATAAATAGTGAAATATGTAAATCCCTCCTTTCACTCAGTCTTGACCCATTTAGCTTTTGATATATCAAGCAATGGTGTGTTCTGGAGTGTACATCCAAAACATAACGAGCCAGTCTATTATAGACCGTATCAATAGAATTCAATAAAGTTTTAGTAGCCCCAACATATCAAAAATCCTCGTAGTCTATGATTGGAATAATAGTACTATTGACCAACTTAAGTCTAGCATCAGTATCCAAGTAACTTTTCACTCTATACATTGCTCCAATTTTTTTGTGAATGCTCCCCACTAATGATTGAATGTGTGTGTCCCACTTTAGTTGGCTGTCTAACCACATTCCTAAATATTTGTAACATGTCATAGCTTTTAAGTCATCACCGGCTTTAATTTTAATCTTTAAATCGTAATTCTTATAATCCCTAGACCTACTAAACAGGATTGTTTGTGTTTTGTTTACATTTAATTTCATAGATTGCAATTTGAAAAAAGTTTTGTAAATGTGTAAAAGCTACCTGTAGCCTTTCCCGTACCAGAGCAACAGTTTCCACTAGCATAAATCACTGTATCATCAGTGTAAAGAGGAAAGTCAACATTCATACTGCAAAATTTAAGTTCATTAACATATTTGCTGAAAAGTAGAGGCCCCAGTATCGACCCCTAGGGCACTCCAGATTGAACATATTTAAGAGAAGAATCAGATGAACCCAGTGATACATACTGTTGCCTGTCTAGGATGTAGGAGCTGAACCATTCCACAGCCTTAGAGGAAATGTTCAGTTCCCCAGCCCAGACAGAAGGGTAATGTGATTAAGTGTGTCGAAGGCTTTTGACAGGTCTATAAAAATAGCACCTGTCAGAAGCCCACAATCCAAGCCTTCATGTATGTCCCCAGAAACAGGCAATAGAGCTGGTTCTCCCAGATCAATAGGGGCAGGGCTACTATTCTTACTTTTCCTGGTTCGGAAAAAGACCCAAGTTCTTTGGCCCATTCTAGATCTCAGCTCCCTAAATCTTTTTATACAGTACAAGCAGTTCAGAATGGTCACTCTGCCAGGCCTCATTCCCCTCTTGCACCAAGGGGACTGACTCTGCTCCTTGGATATGCAGGACGCCTACCTGCACATAAGGGTTTTTCCTCCCCATCGGGAAGTTCTTGAGGTTCCACTTCCAGGGGAGACATTACCAGTTTCGAGCCTTACTGTTTGGCCTCTCCTCCACTCCTCGAGTCTTCACCAAGTACCTAGCGATGGTGGCTGCGGCTCTCAGATGCTAGGGCCATTACCTCTTACCTTACCTAGATGATTGGCTCCTGGTAGTTCCTTCCAGAGCTCAGCTACTTTGCACTCTTGGAGATACCTTTACTCTCTTCTGAGAGCTGGGGATCACCCTGAATCTTCCAAAGTCATCCCTATGGCCCAGCCAGCAACTCCTTTTTATCAGAGCTGTCCTGGACACAGTGCAGGGCAGGGCCTTCCTCCCACAGGATTGGGGGGATTGTCTAAGAGGCGTAGCCTGGACAGTATCCATGGCTCCACAGGTCCCAGCCAGGACCTTCCTCAGACTTCTGGGGTACATAGTGGCGGCCATCCCCACGGTTCTCTTGGCCTGCCTCCACATGACAGTCCCACAATGGATGCTCTGGGTGTAGTGGGACCAAAGGTTAGACAACCTGGACCAGTCAGTCAGGGTCTCTGACCCAGTATGAAGGATTCTTTCCTGGTGGCTAGACCCCTCCAGCCTGGTATGAAGGGTCCATTTTCGGCAGGAGCCCCCTAGGCAGATTCTAACTACGGACACATCTGGCCTCAGTTGGGGTGCTCATCTGGAAGACAAACAGACCCAGGGGACATGGTCTCCAGATGAGTAGCTGTTCCACATCAATGTCCTCGAGATGCAAGTGGTCCTGAATGCCTTGCGCACGTTTCAGATTGACCTTTCGCCAGGCCCTCTTCTCATCCAGATGGACAACACGTCAGTAGTGTTTTATGTCAACAAGCAAGGGGGCACAGATTCTAACCCCTTTTGCAGGGAGGCGATGAGGGTCTGATATTGGGCACTGGAACGCCGCCTAGAACTCACAGCTTTCCATGTTCCAGGCATCTAAAATGTCTTGGCTGACAGCCTAAGGCAGTCTTGGTCCAAGGCTCATAAGTGAGAGCTCCTCCAGTCGATAGCAGATCAGCTATTTGACAGGTGGGGCCACCCAGAGTTGGACCTCTTTGCATTTCCACTTAACACCAAACTGCCCAGTTTCTGCTTGCTAGAGCCCGCACTGGGTGATTTCTGGCCAGATGCTTTGTTCCTCTGTTGGACAGGAAGGTTTCTGTAGGCCTTCCCTCTCTTTCCCATTCTTCAGAGGGTTCTTCTGAAGTTACAGGCTGAAGGAGCAGAGATGATCCTCATCACTTCTTTTTGGTCTCAGCAGATTTGGTTCCCACTACTTCAATAGCTGGCAGTGGAGCCTCCAATACAGCTGCAGCTGAGGTCACACTTGCTGTAACAGGATCAGAGAATCCGGGTCCACCAGGACCTCAAAGCCCTGCATCTTCATGCCTGGCTCCCGCAGACTTAGTCAAATCTAGGTATGAGGTCTCAAAGGGAGTGGCAGATGTTCTCATAGTAGCAAGAAAGCCCTCAACTAGATCCACTTATGCGCTGAAGTGGAAAAGATTTTGCCTATGGGTTTCACCCCATCACTTGGACCCACTTGTCCAGTGAACTCGAATTTAGAGTATCTCCTCTCCTTATTAAATCAAGGCTTGAGCTACTCCTCCATAAAGGTAGATCTTGCCGTAATTTCTGCTTAACACATACCTTTGGAAGGAAAACCCTCACCCAGCTGGACATGTCCCGTACGTTTTTGTGGGGCATACTGCATATTATGCCTCCCACCAGAGATCCGGTACCTCCCTGGGATCTCCTTTTTATGCTCGAAAAACTGACTCTTCCCACATTCAAGCCTGCCATGGAATGCAAACTTCGCTTTCTTTCTTGAAAAGCGTTATTTTTAGTTGCTGTTATTTCTGCCCAGAGAGTTTCCAAGCTTCAGGCCCTGATGTGTAAGGAGCCTTATTTAGTTTTCCATGGGGACAGGGTGTCCTTAAGAACCAGTCCTATGCTTTTTCCCCAAGGTAGTGTCTGAGCTCACACTGAATCAGGACATCAATCTTCCAGTGTACTACCCTGATCACTCGAATAGAGGGGGAAGCGCTCCTGCATACTTTGGCTGTCCAGAGGGTGCTATGGTATTATCTTGAACACACTGCTCCACACCATAAGATGGAGCAGTTGTTTGTAGCCTTTGCACCCAGCTGTCAAGGTGCTCTGGTGTCTAAACAGACATTATGAAAGTGGCTGGTAAATTGCATCGTCTTCTGTTATAGTAAGTACAACAAACCCCTACCGGGCTCGGTTAGGGGTCATTCTACCAGGGGAGTGGCTACTTTCTTTGCATCCTTGCATAATGTCTCCATTGGAGACATCTGTGCAGTGGCTGCCTAGAGCTCAGTGCATACTTTCATTAAGCACTATGGCCTGGGTATTGCCTCTAGGAGAAGGGCAGGTTTTGGCCTGGTGGTCCGCCAAGGCCTTCTAATCTTAAGTGCCTTCCTAGCACTGTTGCACTTCAGCCTCCTCCCAGATTTACCTCCTCCTTTTTTCAGGACTGCTTGGGACTTAATCCTAATGGTAATAGCCTGTTGCAAGAGCTCCTACTCGAAGTAAGATAGTACAGTTACATAAGAACTTACCGTAACAGTAGATCTTTGAGAGGAGCTCTTGCAGCAGGCTTTGCTTTTCCTCCCTCCTTCCCCCCCGGTGAGTTGTTCTGCATATTTTTATTTACGGCAAGCTTCCACCCAGTCTGCCTGCTGGCCTAACTAACAGGTCTGCAGTGGGTGAACTGGGGTGGGGCTGAGGACCGCCCCATGATATACCATTGGCCGACGTCAGGGCAGAGCCAGCATCGGGAGTGGTCCCCACTGGAGACTGCTAATTAGAAGGTTTCTGTGGGGTCCTAGTGCCTGGTGGCATAGTCCTAGTGGTAATAGCCTGCTGCAAGAGCTCCTCTCAAAGATCTACTGTTATGGTAATTTAAGTAACTGTACTTTTTATTTACACACCCAAGGTGTGTGATGCCACATAGACCCTGAGAGCAAAGTTCAAGTGTTTTAAACAGATGTCATATACTGAGGGTGCGCAAAAAAATGAGTTACCACACCCCATAACACATGTTTTTATATTTGCTGGTTTTAAACGTGGCAGTTTTGTCTGCTTAAAGGAGAAAACTAAGGAGGTTTTTCTTAAGTTGATGGGCTGCAATGGTTTGTTGCTCCATTATACACAAATGTGACATCACAGTATAACAGTATATATCGTTTTCTGCTCCAGTCTCCCTACTCAACCCACCACTGCAACCTGTACCAGTCACTGGGATGACTGTCCCTCCAAGGATGGTTCGACTTTGCCCTTGATTGTATAATAGATAATACCCTCAGAGGCGACCACATGTCCCTGTTCTCATCACTCTTCATGGGCAGAGTGGCATCCAGGTGCTTCTGAGAATCATCTGTCCCCCCTCTGGAGGACCCTAGAGTCTCTTCTGCCATGGGCAGCAAAGTCCTTTCCTGGTCTGCCCCCTCCCTATGGAACAAGCTCCCCATCTTGCTCTGCTTGACCACCTCTCACCCCTCTTTCAAAACCCACTACAAGGCCTGGCTGTCAGAAGCCAAATGCTCTTGCTCTCCCGGGTAAGTGGGCATCCCTTCCCACCTATTTTACTCCTTTTCCCCCTTCCATATTGCAGGGTCTTTACTAGAGGCTCCAGCACCCTACCGTGCTCTGCACTCTCCCCTTACCATGCTTTGTACTCTCCTCCCTCCTACTTCATCACGCTTACCGTCTGTTGATCGTATTACTGTAACTGTGTATTTACCATACTACTGAATTGTTTGCTGTACCTGGTACTATACTGTAACCTCAATTTATGTATTGTCCCTATGTACCATGCTTCTTGCCTTGAACTATGTTGCCTGTTATACTGTTCATACTACCTGTATATGCCTTAGTTGATGTGCCACGCTAGTGGCCCGAGTCGTACCTGAAAATGGTCCATCGGATCAGTGCACCTACCCGATCATCAAAGACATACATACATAAATAAATAAATAACAGTTATGCATAATGGAGAATGAAACACACAGATGTCAGTGAACAGAGAATTACACACACAGATTTCAGTGTGTAATCAAAGCTAACCAGTTATTATACTCACAGTAATAGACAAAGAACCTCTGTGCGCAAACACTGAGGCAAGGGTTACCCCAAACGGCATTTGGCTGGGAAGCCAAGTTTCAAGAAAATACAAAATCACACATGCCCCCACAATGCAAAGTATCATGGGCTGCATATGCAAATCACCACAGAATGTTATGCTGGTCCAACTTTAAGCAGAATTGCATGGTGCCGAAAGGCCTCTCACACAGTTTGCAAAGGTTGCTAACAGAAGACATAGACACGTGTTTCGTCCTACCAGGACTCATCAGTATGCCTCGTCTGTTTGACACCCCAGTGGAATGGACCAGCTACCCTTAAGGCAGTGTGCCTTGGATATATTGTGGTGAACCCATTAAAATAAAAAACTATTTTAAAGACAAAGAACCAGGTACAGCAAACAATTCAGTAGTATGGTTCTTTGTCTTTTAAATAGTTTTTTATTTTAGTGGGTACACCCTCAGCTCAGGCTCCCCTAACTAAACTGCTGAACTTATCCCTATGCCTTACACAATTCCCACAGTGCTGGAAAGCAGCTGTAATCGCTCCAGTCCACAAAAGCAGAAATTGTGCCGTCCACATGAACTATCACCCAATATCTAGCCTACCCCCACTCTCAAAAGCCTTGGAGCGCATAGTTCCTGATCAGTTGGTTGACTATCTGGTGAAGTATGAGATCCAATGCTCACAACAGCATTGCTTCTGAAAGGCCCACAGTACCACCACAGCGTTGCTCGAGTACTCTGGCTTCATACATGAAGCCCTAGACTGGAGTCAGCTAGTGGGGGCGATTTACATCGACCTCACTAAAGCATTTGACACAGTCAACCACTCCATACTACTGGAAAATCTTTCTTCCACAAGGCTCTCAACTGAAGCTGTGGATTGGTTCAAAAGTTATCTAACAAACAGATCCCAACACGCCAAAATTAATGGAATCCTCTCTGGCAGCAAACAAGTGTGCACAGGTGTTCCACAAGGAACCATCTTAGGCCCACTACTCTTTAATCTCTTCCTCAACCACCTTACCAGTGTCAGCGCAGATAATATTCTCCTCTATGCAGACGATGCCATTATCTTCACAAGTAAGCCTGACCCTCACTTCCTGGAAATGCAACTCCAGCAAAACTTTTCAGCTGTCGAAGCATGGTTCCTGGTTCACAAACTTCTGATAAACTATAAAAAAAATGAAGACTATCCTATTTGCTAACCCCCCCAACAAGCAAAATGTATACCAACTAACCATACGAAACAGCCATAATGCCCCACTTGAACAGATAAATAGCTTCAAATATCTAGGGGTAACCCTCAACAGCTCACTATCCTTTGCCAACCATGTTGAGCACATGGTAAAGGCAGTTAATACAAGGATTGGCCTCCTTCATAGGCACAGACACAGTATGACCTTAGATGCATCCTGGCTCGCAGTGGCCAGCTCGATCATTTTCATCATCGACTATGGTCTGGTGGTGTATGGCACTGCCTCTGATACAACTCTTAAATGGATCAACACAACACTAAACAAGTGATGTAGGCTAATAACCACAGCCCACAGGCTTGCACATACCTGTGAATTACATTATTAGACCAACTGGCTGCACCTGAAAGGCAGGATGAAATACCAAGTATGTCTCCTAGGGAAGAAAACCTGCCTAGGCCTAAACCCTCTGGCAATTCAGCAACTCCTCACTCCAGCGAACAATCCTCATCAGACATGAGGCATGACCAGACAGTCTCTCCAAGTCACCTTCTGCCAAACCTGACAAGCTCAGAAGTCCTTTGCCTACCGCACACCTTGTTGGCTAAATGACCTCCCCTATGACATAATGTATGAACCTTAACTAGAACCCTTTAAGAGAAAACTTTGTCAACACCTAGCCACACTTTGCAGCTGTGACTGCCAATCCTAATTAGCATTACCCCACCTCCTCCCTGCATCATCATCTCACCCACCTACCCACCTACCCTACCTGACACTGTCTCCATCCCCTCTCTCCACACTATCTCTTCCTGCTGCCATCTCCTTCCCACACACCCCATCACCCCCATCACCACCCCCTCCACCACCCTCCCCTTGCCTCCATGCCTTACCATCCCCCCTTTACCCACCCCTTAACCAGATTAGATCAACTCTGACTGATTCTCTCCTGCTTGAAACAGTGCTGTAATAATGTGCAAATGCTGCTCACTTTGTTTGACTCTCTGTGCACCAGTTTATCTGATGTTCTCTAGTATTTTTTGAAACCAAACAAGGTCAATTCACACTGATTTACTTCTGCCTGTCATAGTCAGAAAAACATGCCTATTCCTCTGTATGACAAATTTTTTGATTCTCTTATTTGTATTGTTTGTCTGATTGTTGTTATGATGTGGAACCTTCGTAAACCAGCTTTCAGCTCAAAGGTATTACAATCTAAGAATTATATATATATATATATATATATATATATATATACATAAATATATATGTGTGTGTGTGTATAGCTAGATTCTTTGCAAAAAACTGTCTTAATATGACAGGGTTCAAAAATTCAATCAACAAAAGTAGGGAAGTGTTATGTTAGGGTTTCAAACCCTAACACCCATGCCCTACCCCTGAAGCAAATGAGGGGTGGAGTCTTCCTTGCGGTGGTCAGCCCTAACATTTATCCCATTGCAGTAACAAAAAAGCTGAGATGTGATTGAGATAGGTGCATGTGTTTCATGAGTGTATAGAATGGGGTAAGTGTTAGGGTTGACAACCCCAAAGAAGACTCCACCCCTCATTCAATTTAGGGGTGAGGCAGCAGTGTTAGCAATTGAAGCTCTAATATCACATTTCCCTACTTTTGTCGGTTTAATCTAAATCCTAACTGTTCCATTAATGCAGTTTTTTGCAAATAATTTCCTTACTTTTTGAGATAGTATATTCATATCCTCATTTCCCTGTTGGAGCACAGGGCCCTCTGGGCCCTTCACTCCCATTCCTACATAGATGCGTACATATGTGTTGTCATAGAAGTGCAGGGACCTTTGGGCCCTACACTTGCATTTATACCAAAACAGCAACCAAACTGTCTGCATAGCTTTGTTATGATCCTACCTCATGAACCCGGTACTGAGAATTTTCAAATCCCCACCAAAACATCATTCTGCAGCATTGAAATTTCATTCCATACTACAGATGTCAAAACAGAGTTTGGCCAGGATTTGAAAAATGGCGGTTGTTACGTTCATGAAGTGGTGCAAAGAAATGGCTATGCTAAAAATTGGGGTCAAAATATTTAATATTACCAAACATATGAGCGAGCGTAGTAAAATTTCAAAATATGTGCATAACTTTACCATTTTTACATATTTTGACCCAAAATTTTCAACATAGCCTTCTTACGACCCCATCTCATGAACAAGGGCAACAAAAGTTTTCAAATTCTGACTGAAAGGTGATTTTGCCACATGACTATGGGCCTTTGGGGCTTCATTTGTATAACTCCACCACCACTGGTCATGAGGTAGGTCCCAAAAAGAGCATGTCGAAAATTTGGGTTCAAAATATGCAAAAAATGAAAAAGTTATGCATCAAAGTTAGAAACCCAATGGAAATACATTGAACCACACTTACCTTAGTTTCTCATATTGCAGTCAGTGGTGCCAGCAGCAAGATGCATCTTAGATCAAAGAGTGAATCTTCACCCTGGGACCTGTTCAGATGAGTAAGGGTGTGTGTGGGGGGGGTCAGGGGGTCAGATTGGCGAGAGACCATTTTCATTTTTACAGGTGCAAAAAACAACATTGAGGGATGAGTTTCTTTATTACAAGTTAGTTAAATATGGGGACAGTGATCGGGGGGTGGGAGGTGACACAAGACACCAGGGAAACATTAAAAAATACAGAGACAGTGATCGGAGGGTGCCACTAGACATCAGGGAAGCATTAAAAAACATAGAGACAGCAATGGGAGGGTGGGGCTGCCATTAGACACCAGATAAACATTAATGAATTTGGGGACAGCAATCAGAGGGTGGAGGGCACCACAAGACACCAAGGAAACATTAAACAACAAGGGGATGGCAATCAGAGGGTGAGAGTGTTACTAGACACCAGGGAAACATTAGAAAATATGGAGACAGCAATCGGAGGGTGGGGAGTGCCACTAGAAACCAGGGAAACATTAATGAATATGTAGACAGTGAAGAAAGGGTGGGGGTGCCGCTAGACACCAGGGAAAAAAGAGGACGTTATGGCTTCTTAAACATCCCATGTTATCCTGTGGGAATTTGCAAATTTTAATGTTTGTCACCTTTTTATAGCCCCTAGATATTTTTTGGGGGGGATTATGTGTAGTTCTAGCAGTAATCATTAAGGCCTTTGGTTTTATATATACATTTTCCCATAAGTCCAAATTCTGAGGGAGTTATGGGTTCTGGAACTTAAAATCAGTTAAATAAACTAAGTCCAAAATCCTTTTTCATTTGTAGGAATCCTTTTTCATATAAACTGAAAAAAGGATAAAAAAGGGTCCCTTGAAACAAAAAAAGAATTGCAAAAAAAACACCAAGTCCAAAATCTTTTTCTGTATGAAGGGATTCTTTTTTGTAGGAACAAAAGACGCTTATGAAAAAAGATCCCATCAAATGAAAAAAGAATCAGAAAAAAACTAAGTCCAAAATCTTTTTTCATTTGAAGAGAGATGGCAGGACAGTGGTGCTGGGTGACCTAAATATGCCAGGGACTGACTGGGGAACCATGGCATCCTCACTGGTCAGGGAGCAGCATCTGTTGGACGTCTTCCAGGATGTGTTGTTCACCCAGCTGGTGATTAACCTGACGAGGGAGGGTTGCATCCTGGATGTGGTCCTGTCAGACTGCGACCTCATCAGGGACCTTGTGGTAGAGCCCCACTGGCGGGTAGTGATCACGCCACAGTCTGGTCTTCCCTGGACCTGGGAGGGGAGTGGATCTCATGAAAATGATGGTAGTCGACTTTAGGGGTGCGAACTTCAAGGCTATGGAGCGGATCCTTAAGGGCTACTTAGATGGGATCAGGCCCAGCATGGACGCAGAGAGCCAGTTGAAAGGTATTAAAGCGGGTCTCCTGTAAGCTACCAAGGCATGCACAAAGGAGCGACACAAGTTTGGTAAAGCCAGGAGGCCAAGCTGGTGGACTAGGGAGGACCAGGAGGTGGTAAGGGAAAAGAAGACCACCAATAGCTGATATAGGCATTCATGTTGTGTTATGGACAAGGGGGAGTATGATGAAATCGCCAGAAAGGTCACCAGGGTGGTGAGGTCAGCAAAAGCGAGAATGGAGCAGAGGTTGGCTCAGGGGATTAGCAGAGAGGAAAAAAGGTTCTTCAGGTATATCAGGGAAAGGAGAAAAGGGAAGGGGCAGATTGGTAGACTGAGGTCAGGGAATGGGTGGGTGGAGGAGGCAGGGGAGCAGGCGGAGGTACTAAATGACTACTTTGCCTCAGTCTTTGCTAGGGAGGATGGTGGGGCAGCACTGCATGAGGTAGGGCGGGGGGTCCTGCTGGTGGGGGGAATGCCATGGATAATGAAATCCCCAACAGTAGAGTATGGGAGGCCCTCAAGGCCCTAAGAGTGAAGAAGGGATCAGGCCCAGATGGCCTTCATTCAAGGGTGCTGAGGGAGCTGGCGGACATCCTGGCTGCACCTCTGGTGAACCTCTTTAACTCCTCTTTCCAGATGGGATGGGTGCCTCAGGATTGGAGGATGACCCACATCATACCTATCCACAAGGACGGCTTGTGAGAGGAGCCTGGAAACTACAGGCTGGTAAGCCTGACGGTGGTGGGCAGGGTGATGGAGGCCATCTTGAAGGAGAGGCTGGAGGGGGTTCTGGAGGCAAGGGGCTTCCTGGATGATTGCCAGTATGGCTTTGTTCAGGGAAGATTGTGTCAGACCAACCTTGTGGAGTTCTACAATTGGGTGATGAGTGCGCTGGACCAGGGCAGGTCAGTGGATGTCCTCTTTCTAGACTTCAGCAAGGTGTTTGACTCGGTGCCACACCCTGGGCTGCTGGAGAAGCTGAGAGGCATGGGGTTGGGGGAGAGGATGGTCAGGTGGATCGAAGCTGGCTAGGGGGGGCATTTTCAGAAGGTAGTGGTTGGAGGGAAGGTTTCAACTTCCAGGAGGGTCATTAGCAGGGTCCCACAGGGATCGATGCTGGGACCACTCCTGTTTAATGCTTATATCCTGGATATCAGAAATGACATCAGGAGCGAGATGACCCTCTTTGCCGATGACTCGAAGCTGGGGGTGGTGGTGGATGGGAGGATGGTAGGTTAGCCCTGCAGGAGGACCTAGAGGCTCTGGAGGGGTGGTTGCACATCTGGAAACTGAGGTTTAATACTGAGAAGTGCACGGCCCTCCACCTGGGAGTCAGGAACCTAGCTCATGTGTACACCTTGGGAGGGGCGACACTGCAGGCTTCCAGTGGGGAGAGGGACCTCAGGGTGGTAGTGGATGCCAGAATTAACAACTCAGAGCAGTGTAGAAGGGCTGCAGCAAGAGCAAATAAGATGCTGGGGTGCATAGCCAGGGGGATAACCTAGAGAAGCCAGAAGGTGCTCCTGCCGCTATACAATTGCCTGGTTAAACTGCACCTTAAATACTGCATGCAGTTTTGGCATCTGTACTTAAAAAGGGATGTTGCAGTCCTGGAGAGGTTCCAGAGGAGGGCAACCAGGATGATACAGGGTCTGGGGGAGAAGTCCTATGGGGAGAGACTTGAGGAGCTCAAAATATACTCCCTGGAGGAGAGGAGGGACAGAGGGGATATGATCAAGGTCTTCAAATATCTTAAAGGGATTAATAGGGTAAGCCAAGATAGGGTGTTCCAGCTGAAAGAGGAGGGGGCCACCAGAGGGCACCCAATGAGGTTGGTAGGTGGGAGACTCAGGGGGAGATGAGGAGGCGCTACTTCACTGAGAGGGTGGTGGAATCCTGAAATGCTCTTCCTGTGGAACTGTGGCTGCAGATACTGTGGATGGGTTCAAGGGGGGCTGGGATAGATATAGGAGGAGGGTACATCTTAGCAGGGTCAGCACTGGGGGGGCTCAGTCAGTGAAAGGGGTGGGGGATCTCATGGAGGAGAGGGGGTAGCAACAGTGCCCTGAATGGGCACGGATCCCCAAGCAGGCTCGATAGACTATAGGGCCTACTCTGCTGGCTTCTTAGTATGTTAGATCCTTGTTTGTATGAACAAAAAAAAAAAAGAAAAATGATCCCTTCAAACAAAAAAAGAACTGGGAAAAAAAAAGTCCAAAATCTTTATGCGTATGAAGGAATCCTCTTTTTCATATGGCTGAATTCCTTTTGCATACCTAAAAAAGTGGAAGTCATGAAAAAGAATGCAAAAATGGAAAAAAAAAAACACATTTGGGGTCATTTTAACAACAATGAAGTGCAGAATCCAACCAACAGGTCCTGATGACAAGATTCATGTCTTGGTCTCTCTGGAAGAAGTAATTTTTCTGGGTTTTGAAAAACAGTTTTTTTTTTTAAATGGAAACAAGATTGTGGCCAAACAAAAAAAGGATTTCTTCATATGAAAAAGGATTAGCCCTCATATGAAAAAGAATCCTTTTTGTATGGCCAAATTATTTTTTCATTCCAAACATCTATCCTGAAGTGCCTACTCAGCATTCTCAGAACTAACATTTTAAAATGTAATCACTCTGGAGTGGATTATTATGTTTTCACTAAACCGGTGAAAGGCATTACTGTTGGCAGGCCTTTTCTACCCTGAACATTTCAGACCAAAATTCCAAACTGTCTAGTCTCTAGAGGTCGACAAAAAAAACAGCAAAAATAAATAAATAAAGATTTTTTTTCACTTTTTTTGCTATACAGATCTCAGAATCTGCACATCCAATTGGAACGAAGCTTGGCATAGCAAGAGACCTTGGGTTTCTGAAGGCGCATGCAAAATTTTGTGCAAATTTGTTGAATGGTTGCAAAATAATTAAAGTGTTAAAATTTGGGTTTAACATTAAACACCCTCCTCAACCCTAACTACAGTGGCGCAACCAGTTACCTTATTTGTTGTACAGCAGTCACCTGTTCCAACAGCAAGATGCATCCTTGATCAGAGAGTGGATCTTCACTGTGGAGCCAGTTCAGGTGAGTGAGGGTGTGTGTGGGGGGGGTCAAGGAGAATGCAGGTTGGCGCGTGCGCAGTGGGAGGTCAGGTGGGGGTACTGGTGCCGTCTTCGGTGGATTTTTTTTTAAGGTTAAAAAATATCAAGTCAGTGAGGGGCCGTTTTCACATTTGCAGGTTGAAAGTTACATGGAAGGGTGGGGGTTGGGTGCCACTGGCCACCAATGGGGGATATTATTACAACTACTTCAGGGATCTGAGGGTGGGGGTGACACTAGACACCAGGGATATACATTTTGGGGTACTATTGATTTTATTACAATTAGAGGGTGAGGAGTTCCACTCGGCGGCAACTACATATATATTAAAAATGTATACAAGTGGCAGGGTGGGGGGGTTTCACTAGTCAACAGGGATAAGCATTTTGGCAGGGGTAAATACTGGAGGGTGAGGGGTAACACCAATGAGAAAATAGTAAAACAAATATGGAAATTGGAGGGTGGAGGGGCCAGTAGACACCAGGGCTATTCATTTAAAATTAATGGGGAACTGGGCACAGTTGTTGGGTGTTGGGGTTCCATTGGATACCAGGGAAGAGGCAAATGTGTTTTTCTAAAACAATATATGACCAGCTTACATACTGTATGCTCCCACAGCGAAATAAGGATAGAATTATACTATCTCAAAAAGTAAGGAAATAAATTGCAAAAAACTTTGTTAATGCTTCAGTTAGGGCCAAAGTGCAAAAGTTGGGAAATGTGGCGTTAGGGTTCCCAACCCTAACACCCCATCCCCCAAACCAGGATGGAGAGCAGGTGTGGAGTGTACCTTGGGCTTCTCAAGCCTAATGCTCACCCCATTCTCATAAAGTCTTTGCATCTCACTTTATTTGTTATTCTGCTTCTTCTCTTTTCCTTTAATGCTGCTATCAATTATAATACTTACTGGCATTGTGTTTGCCTGTACTTACTCTGCCCACCCCTGCATGGATGGTTCTAATGGGCTATTTATGTTTGATGTATGGGTGTCTAGTGAATGTTTTGCTTACTCTTATTATTGCTGGAAAATTGTTTAGCTCTGCCTTGTACTGTTTCTATACTACCTATGACTAATTGTATGTCTGTATCATGTAATCTCCCGGGTCGTGCCTGAAAATGGGCAGGGTTATTGCACAGTGTACTTACCTGGTCATCAAAAGCTAATAAATAAATAATAAATAATTTACAGATGGAATGGGTGAGTGTTAGGTTTGAGAAGCCCAAGGCACACCTAACACCTGCTCTCCTGCCTGGTTTTGGGGGGTGTTAGGGTTGGAAACCCTAATGCCACATTCTTCAACTTTTGTCACTTTGACCCTAACTGGAGCATTAACGATGTTTTTTGAAATTTATAAATACAGTGTTACCTCACCATAATGAATGAAATGGGAGCCATAACGCCCGTTCGTTATAGTGGCTTATTCGTTATATCAAGGGAGCGGAAAAAAGTGACAATCCAGGAATGTACTGTATCAATAAACAAACACAAAGGACTGTAACCATGGACTTAATTTCTTTATTGAGTTATTAATCACAATTGTTTAAAAAAAAAAAACTTTAAGTTCACTTTCCACTTTTCATTGAGCAACATATTTATTTTTACAGTCATTTACTGGCACCCGGTTGGAAAAAAATCAATGATCGATGTCTTTCTTGCAGTTTGGAGCAATGTCCTTTGAATAAGAAACCAGATGCCTTAGTTGTAGCACTTTAACTGGGTCTGCTTCCTGTGACTGGAGTCACTGAAGCCCTGTTTTAAGCCTTCTGATTGCTTCACGATATGTTGGGATCTCCACTTCTTCCATTTCATCATCAGATTTCCCCGATTCCTCTTCTTGTCTCACAATAGCACTAACAATGTTCATTTTGGTCAGCTTCTCTTCGGTCTGGACAGTGTCATCAATGGCTAGCCATTCTTCTATCACTGCACTTGGGTTGGTGGACTCATTAAGGTTCAGGCCAGTTGCAATAGTGACAATCTCCTGCATGTCATCTTCTTCCTCATCACCCAATTCTGCTGGTGTGAGATTGTCAGTGAAAGCAGCACCCAGCATAGCCTCCCAGCAATGTGCCATTGTTGCCTGGGTCACGTTACACCAGGTTTCCCCAGCAAGGCTCACAACAACCCGCAAATTCAGCTTCTTTAGGAATTCAGCAACGTGTATCTCTTCGGCAACAAGATTGCTTAGCAGCTGCTTGCGGTAGTGTTTTTTGAAGGTGGTGATTATTCCACTGTCCAAAGGCTGAATTCAAGATGTTGTGTTTTTTGGCAGGAACAATGCTTTTATCCTGCTATCATGCCACCATAGTTCTGATTCTGGGGGTTGGGCAGGATACTGATCTAACAGGAATAGTGCTTTATCAGGGATTTTGTGTTTTTTGAGATGAACCCTCACTGCTGGCACAAATGTCTCCATAAACCATAGCCAAAAAATGTAGGCTGTCATCTTTGCATTTCGGCTACTAAAGCAGCTGACTGGGAGGGGTGACATGCTCACTTGGTGAAAGCAAGGAGTCTGTTGGAATTTGCCCATGCAAGGTGGCTTAACTTTGTGAGTTCCTGCTGCATTTGTACAAAAGGGAAAAGTCACTCAGTCTTGAGAGACTTTAAACCCTTTGGATGCATGAGGTAGTTTTTACAGCAACAGTCACATCAGGGAGGCACATCCAGAACAAGTCAATTCATCAGTATTATAAACTTGTTCTGGTGTGTACCCCCCAGAACTTAGAATGCCATGCAGTTTTGGCATGAATGCAACAGCTGCTGCATCATTGCAAGACCTTTGCTCCCTAGTTATGCAAACATGGCAAATTCCATGTCTGCATTGAAATCTTGAAAGCCACCCAGAACTTGATTTGAACTCAGACTGCTCACCATGGATATGCTTAGCAAACTGCTCGACCTTTGATTTCACTATTGAGCCAGACAAAGGTAACCTGCTGGCATGCAGTTGAGTGAACCACAGCTGTGTTGCCCATTTAATTTCTCCCTCGTCTGGCCACCTGAGTTTTTTTTCAAGCCATGCCCTGAGACATTGTATTTGTCAGTGAATTCTCACAGTGCTCCCTCCTGCTTTCTCTAGGTACAGATGATCAATTTGTAGTAGCCTGTCTTGAGTGTGATCTTGGTAGGACTTTCACCAGCCATAAGTCTGTCCATCGCTGACAGCTTGAGCTCAAATGTGTATCCATGGCGCTTCATTCCAATTCCTGCAGTAAAACATCAATGTGCACCGGTTGTAGCAGCACAGGTTATAGCGACACTCCACACCTGCCTGTTAATTGCACTGCACTGTACTGTATTTGAAAGATTGCCAGTTACATGTTACCTCTACTGGACTGACAATTAGGATAGCAGCAGGACTGATACAGCTGACAGCAGCGGTGAATTTAAGTTACAGCAGTACAGTACTTAAGTGTAACTGACAGCGGCATTTAATGAGACAGAACTGAGACAGAATGCATGCAGAGTAAGGATTTATTGCCTGCCGATTTGTTTTGCTTCCACTGCAATGCACCAGGAGTAATTTGAGATGGGCGCCATTTACCACATTTGTTATATGCAGGAATTCATTACAGTGAGGTTCGCTATTGCGAGGGAGCACTGTATATGTATATAGATATATAAGTGTATAGATATAGATATAGCTATCGATATAGATACGGAAACAGATATATATTGATGCGGATGTAGATATTCTTTGCAAAAAACTGCATTAATGCAACATTTAGGGTTCAGGCTAAAGCAAAAAAAAGAAGGGAAATGTGGTCTTTGGGTTTCCAACCCTAAAAACCCACCCCACACCTAAAACAAATCAGGGGTGCAGGCTTCCTTGGGGGTGTTAACCCTAAAGTTCATCCCATTCTGTACACTCCAGAAACATACACACCTAACGGGGTGAGCTTTAGGGTTGACAACCCCAAGGAAGACTGCACACCTGATTTGTTTTAGGGGGCTGTTTTTTAGATTTGGAAACCCTAAAACCACATTTCCCTACATTTTTCACCTTAGTCTGAACCGTAAATGTTGCATTAACACAGTTTTTTGCAAAGAATTTGCTTACTTTTGAGATAGTATAATTGTATCCTTATTTGCCTGTGTGAGTGCAGAGCCCTCTGTCCCTTGCACTTCCATCCATCCATACTTTTTGAGATAGTGTAATTGTATTCTTATTTGCCTGTGGGAGCACAGGCCCACTGGGTCCTGAGCTCCCATCCCTCCATAAATGCATGTATCTATGTTCCTGTGGAAGTGCAAGGCCAGCAACAGCAACCAAATTGTCAGCATAGCCTTGTTTTGACCCCACCTCATGTACTACAAATTTCCAAATCCCCACCAAAACATAATTGTGTGCCACTGCAACATCATTTTATGCCACAGGTGCAAAAAGGCAGTTTGGCCAGGATTTGAAAAATGACAGCTGTCACATTTATGAGGTGGTGTAAAAAATGGGTATGTTGAGAATTTGTGGTCAAAATATTTAAAATTACCAAAGTTACAAGCAAGCGTAGCAAAATTTCAATGGATGCTCATAACTTTGCCATTTTTGCATATTTTGACCCCAAATTTTGAACATAACTTCTTATGACCCCACCTCATGAAAAAGGGTGGTGAAAATTGTCCCACACAAAAGGTGATTTCACCAAGCGACCATGACATCACCTTTCAGGCTGGATTTGCATAATCCCTCCACCACTGTTCATGAAATGGAGTCTCAAAAAGGCCATGTTGAAAATGTGGTATCAAAATATGCAAAAATGGCAAAGTTATGTATCACAGTTGAAAACCTCATTGAAATACATTGAACCACACTTACCTTACGTTCTCATATTGTAGCTGGTGGTTCCAGCAGCAAGATGTTTCTTTAATAGAAAAATGGGCCTCACCCTGGGACCTGTTCAGGTGAGTGAGGGTGTGTGGGGGGTGTGGGGGCTGTGGGGTGGTGGGTGCTCAGTGGGAGGTCAGGTTAGGGGGTTGGATCAGCAAGGGTCTGTTTTCTTTTTCACAAATTTTTTTTTGAGGGGAAGACACTGAGGGACCATTTTCTTTATTTGATAAAGGACAGCAATCAGAAGGTAGGGGTGCCACTAGACAGCAGGGAAAGACAAAATTTTAACAGGGATTGTGACTGAGGATGGGGCGGGTACCACTAGACACCAAGGAAAGACAAAACTTAACAAGGATGGTGATAGGAGGGTTGGGGTGCCACGGGGCACCAAGGAAAGATTTAATTATTACTGGGACAGCAATCGGAAGATGGGGGCTGCCATAAAACACTAGGGACATACTAAATAATTGTGGGGACGGTGATTGGAGGGTGGGGGGTGCCACTAGACACCAAGGAATAATAAAATAATAATGGGGACAGTGATCACAGGGTGGGGGAGCCACTACACACCAGGGAAAAATAACACAATTGGGGGAACATCAATCAGAGGGTGGGAGGTGCCACTGGACACCAGAGAAAAATGTAATAATTGGGGGGATGGATGGGAGCCACCACTAGACATCAGAGAAAAATAAAATCATTACAAGGATGGTGATTGGAAGGTGGGGGGGCACCACTAGAAACCAGAGAAAAATAAAATCATTAGTGGGACGGTGATCAGATGGGGGGTGCCACTAGACACCAGGGGAAAAATAAAATAACTATGGGGACAGCATCCAAAATCCTTTTTCCACTTGCAGGAATCCTTTTCCATGTCAAATGAAAAAAGGAAATGAAAAAGGATCCCTTCAAACAAAAAAAAGTTGCAAAAAAAGTAAGTCTAAAATCTTCTTCTGTGTCGAGGGATCCTTTGTCATTTAAATGAAAATAGCATACAAAAAATGATCCATTTTTTTAATTTGAAGGGATCCTATTTTGCTTAAATGAAAAAAGCATATGAAAAAGGATCCCTTAGAATGAAAAAAGAATCGGGAAGAAAATCTAAGTCCAAAATCCTTTTTCATTTGAAGGGATCCCTTTTTGTCTGAATGAAAAAGGTCATACAAAAAAAGTAGGAAAAAAACCTAAGTTCAAAATCTTTTTCTATATAAAGGGATCCTTTTTTTGTATGAATGAAAAAGCCCATATGAAAAAAGCAGAGGTGAGTCAAGAACAAGGATAGAAAATGAAAAAAAAACACATTTCCACCAGTTAGGTGCAGAATCCACCTAACGGAGTCCCAAGTGGTGGTGGTGGTGGGTTTAAATAAAAACACAACAGAAAATAAGATAGCGGCAAATGAAAAAGGATTTTTCCCTCATGAAAAAAGATTGGCACCATACGAAATATAATTATTTTTTTCTTTTCATACAGCTATTCTGAAGTGCTTACTAAGCATGATCAGAACTGAAATTTTAAAAATTATGAACTCTGGAATGGACAAATGTTTTTTCACTAAACCAGCAAAAGGCACATCTGTGGGCCAAGCCCTTTCTACCCTAAAATTTCAGACCAAAATTCTAAACCATCTTGCGCTAGGGGTTGACAAAAAAACAACAAAAAACCTTAAAAAAATCACTTATTTCGCTACCCAGATCTTGGAATCCACATATGTGACCGAAATGAAACTTGGCACATCAAGAGCACTACCCCATAAGACTATGCATGCACAGTTTTGTGCAACTCCATTTAAAGTTTGTGAAGCTATTAAAATGCAAAAAATGGGGTTTAAAAATAGACACCCTACTCAACCCTAAATATGGTGGCACAACTGCACTACTATAATGTGCGTATGTGTGTGTGTGTGTGTGTATATATATATATATATATGTTGCAAAAACCTTAATTAATGCTCCGCTTAGTGTTAAGGTGACATATATTGGGAAATGGAGTCTTAGGGTTTCCCTAACACCCCACCCTCCCAAACCATGCAGGACAGCAGGTTTGGGGTGTGCCTTGGGCTTCTCAAGCTTAACGCTCATCCCATTCCATCTGTAAATAAGGTCAGATGTGTAGACTTTATGAGAATGTGTTAGGCTTGAGAAGCCAAAAACACACCTCACACTTGCTCTCCTGCCTGGTTTGGGAGGATGGGTGTTAAGGAAACCTAACGCCCTCATTTCCCAAATGTTGTCACTTTGACCACTACAGCATATATATATATATATATATATATATATATATATATATATATATATATATATACACACACATATACATATACAACAGGAGTGAGGGTGAAAATGACAAAATAAAAATATGTCTTAGTTAGTGACATCAGTAACAGCAAGATATCAAAAAATATCATTGTGACTGGCCCGGTGGCACTGAAGGGCTAAGGTGCTGGATGCCACACCTTGCGCTACACCAGTGACCCAGGTTCAGGAACAGACCTGGCCCTCCGGGAGTCAAATGGGGGGGAGGATTGAAAATCCCAATGGATGGTCTCCTCCTCCAGCTGGGGTGGGTTACCAGGTAACACAAGCCCCCATAGTTCCTCTGCCCAAGGAAGCATGGGTGGTAGGGGCACAAGGCTTCGCAGAGGCAGGTAGGAGGATGCTGCCTGGTGCTTGATAATGACATGCGTTAGCATGTTGTTTGTCTGGATGAATGTCTTCTGCGCCGGTGTCCTCAGGGGATAGGGGAAAATGGGGGAAGAATTACAAAACACCCCTAGCCGTAATAAGAACTATGAAACCAGGGGAATTCTGGTGACAGGACCTGGTGGATGGAGTAAGAGGGGGTATGAGGTCCTCTCTGAAGCCGAGGAGCCAGGCAAGTAAAAAAAAAAAAAATATATATATATATATAATCATTATTGTTGTCACAATGGATATTTTTTAAGTTTCTTTCATCACAGTGTAATACTGAACCAATCAAAGAGTGGCTTCTACAATGTTAATGGCATCACAATGCCTAGTGCAGCACTGAAGCAAGCAGTTAAAATCCAAGAAAAGCAGAAACATTTTTTAATAAACTGCAGATTTAAAAGCTATAGTTTGTAAATTACTGTTGTATATATCAAATATGCAATAGTCTAACTTAAAATAGATAATTTATCATCACTTGTGAATGGACAGGACTTTCATAACTCAGTTGTGGCTCTGCCACTCATGAGTTATGGTCCTACCCCTTCACACTTGAAGATAAATTGCATATTTTTAGTCAGTCCATAGTATAGCCCATATATCTATATTTATATATAGTTATCTGTATACATATATATATATATATATGTATAGATACATATATACACATATATATATATGTGTGTGTATATATATATATATATTCATGCCAAAAAACTCTGTTTAATGCATCAGTTAGGGTTGTTCCACAGTGACAAAAAACAAGGAAATTCGGTGTTAGGGTTGCCACTCCTTGCACTCCACGCCCACCCTGCCCCCACCAACAGGCATCAGGGTGTGCGTTGGGGGTCATCAGCCCCAACCCTCACCCCATTCCATGTGTAAATAAGCTGAGGTGGTGCAGTATAGGAGAATGGGGTGAGAGTTAGGACCGATGACCCCAACGTACACCCCAATGCCTGTTGGTGGGGGTGGGGTGGGCGTGAGGTGCAAGGGGTGGCAACCCTAACACCAAATTTCCTCATGTTTGTCGCTGTGGAACAACCCTAACTGATGCATTAAATTGTTTTTTTTTTTTTGCCAGTAATTTCCCTTCTTTTTGAAAATGTGCAATATAAATTGTGAATGGAATGTGGTGGTGGGATGCTGCCCATGTCTGCGTAATAACTGTAACACTAATGCTAATGCTAATAGTAATGGTAACGGTGAGTGAAACGCATATGCTAATGGTAAGTGTAACAGCAACAGAAACATGAATGCAAACACAAGCTGTAACTATTATCGTAATGCAAACGGAAATGCAAATGCAAGTGGGAATGCAAATGGTGTCACAAATGGTAACAGTGACAGAAATGAAAATGCGAAAGGCAACGGTAATGGTAACAGTAACTGTAACTGCAAATGCTAACAGTCATAGTAAAAGTGATGCAAACATAAATAGAAACAGAAATGGTAATGGAAATGGAAGCAGAAACGTAAACCGTAATGCAAAAGGTGAGGGAAATGCAAAGGTAAATGCAAATGATAAAGCAAACGGAAACAGTAACAGCAAGCTGATATAAGGCAACAGTATTGAAAAGTCTGTATCCTGCTTTGTTTCCAAGATAATGGCACAAAGGCGATGTGAGTCAACAGCAGTGAAAAGTCTGTATCTTGCTTCGTTTCTGACATAACGGCGCAAAGGCAATGTGATCCAACAGTAGCAAAAAGTCTGTATCTTGCTTTGTTTCCGAGATAACAGCAGAAAGGTGATGTGAGTCAACAGTAGCGAAAAGTCTGTATCTCACTTCATTTCCAAGATAACGGCACAAAGGCGATGTGAGCCAACAGTAGTGAAAAGTCTGTATCTCGCTTTGTTTCCGAGATAACAGCACAAAGGCTAATGTGAAACAAACCAATGAAAGGCACCTCCGTACTACTAGGGCTACCTACGCTATAAATTTCAAGCCACTAGCACCATGCATAATGCTATGCACAAAATGCTAAGTGTGTCACGCAGTATCTCCACAGTGAATTATTTTCCCAACATGTAAACAGCATAATTCACATCTCCAAGACATCCACTCAACACCCTCCAAATTTCATGTGAAAAAACCAAACCATTCCAAAGAGATTCAATTGTTAACTTTCTGCACCTTTAAGAAGCCTTCCAACACAAAATGGCGGAAATTGCAGCCGAAAATGCAGCAAAATGGTGGAACTAGTGGCCGAAAAATCTCTGGCTGTAAAGGAGGGCAACTTCAAACATTTATAACACTAGAACGGAACAACATTTTTTCACCAAACAAAAACTGCCATGTTCCTTGAAGGAAGGGCTTTCTACTTGCCAGGTTTCAGGCCAATCAACCACAAAGTGGCTACGCTATGCATCGCGCAAGACAGTACAGAAAAATAGCAAAAACAGAATGTTTTGCACTACACTACGCAAAAGCCGCATGTACCAGTGAAATATAAATTGGTAAATAAATAGATGCACCATTCCACTCCATGTATACCAAATCTTATCCAAATCTCTTCAACAGTTGCAAAGCAGCACGAGCGTAAGACTTTGCACGAGTGGCGAAAAATGCATTTTGGGCGCTCCATTCTGCAAAAAACATATGCAGATGTCAAATGAAAATTGGTAAATGCACAGAAGTACCATAATAGAGTAAGTATTACAAATGTCACAGACATGCATGGAAACGCAATTGTTAATGCAAACGAAAATAGTTACGCAGCCGGTAACGTAAACACATGTGCAAATGTTAATGCAAACACAAATGGTAATGCAAACAGTAATGAAAATGCAAAAACAGAAACAGTAACGTAAACACAAACGGTAATGGCAACAGTGAGGTAAAAGAAAATAGTAATGCTAACAGTAACGCAAATGCAAGCGCAAATGGTAACGCATACAGTGATGCAAACGAAAACAATAATGCAAACAGTAAGACAAACGCAAGTGCAAATGTAAATACAAACACAAGTGGTTATGCAAACGGTAACACAAATGGTAATGCAAACACTAACAGCAATGAAAACGCAAACGGTGATGAAAACGGCCACGAAAACACAAATGGTAACAGAAATGCAAACAGAAAAGCAAACTGTAATGGCAACGGCAATGCCGAAGGAAACAGTAATGCAACTGACAACGGAAACACTACGGCAAATGCTAACGCCAACAGAAACACAAATGCAAACGGCAATGAACACGCAAACGGTAACGTTATCGCAATTGCAAATGCAGACGGTAACGGTAACACCAGTGATGACGCCGAAGGAAACAGTAATTCAAATGGAAATGCAAACGCAAGTGCAAACTCAAATGTTAATGCACACGGTGACACAAAAGTAAATGCTAACGAAAACAGCAATGGAAACACAAATGATAAAAGTACAGCAAACGCAAAACAAAGGGTAACGCACATGGTGACGTAAACAGAAATGGAAATGCAAACGGTAATGTAAATGCAAGCGGAAACGCTAATGGTCACAGTACCACAAACACACAATTTTTTCCCCAAAAGTTGCATTCAGAAGCACAGTAAATACAAAGAATGTGTGCATAATAATGGCCCTCGGAGCACAAAATGAGCACTTGGAATACTAAACTGCTTATATCTCAGGAGCTGTATGACGACGAAAAAAATTTAAATCTCATATTAGTGATGTCTTTCCACGCTAGTTTTACACATAGTCCCCTAATGTGGGACTAAGCATTTTTCTGACAAAAAGTTTGTATCTCAAACCATTTTCGAGATACGGGCCCCGAAAGGCACGATGGATGCCGTAATGTTATCCTATGGGGAAAATTGTCAACTTCAGAGTGCTGTAACTTTGCAGCCCTGTAATATGTTGTCACCAAGCCACCAAAAGGCATATCTGTGGGATGTTGGCTTCCGTCCCTGCAAATTTCAGCCCAAAAGACCAAACTGTTGTTTTGCTGCAGGGTGGCAAACATTTCCTGTTGTTTTGGCAAGTGTCTCAAAGTACTTTCACAAATCACAACACTTTTGCAAATAAAATCACGAAAGTGCCACATATTCTGAAGTACTTTGCGACACTATTGTTTACAAAAATTAAAAAAACATATTTCTGGGGTGTTTTACCCCCCCAAAAAAGACATGGCTAGCATTCTCAGGGCTTGACTAGGTGAACACAACAAGAATTGTGTCCCTAGAGGATCCCAAATTTAAACGTCAAGCATTTCTCTGACCACCAACTGAAAAAAAAGGCTGAATCACAAAAGTAAAAGGGTCATTTGTGACAGTAAAAACTGCATTTGCAACATTATCGAATATTTTGTTAATTTTTCCCATAGACTATAACGGGGAATGGTTTATTTTTGAATAACTTTTGAACAGTTACATATTTTTTCACAAAATCTTTGAAAGGCACATCGGGGACCCCGGCTGCATGTTCCCTGAAGGTTTCGGACTGATTGTGCAAACCGTGCAACCTGTAGGTGCGAGAAAAGAAACACGCAAAACCCCATAATTTATGCGTTTTTTGGTGCTCTGCAGCTCCACAACCGTACATCTGACCATAACGAAACTTGGCAGGTCCAGAGATCTTTGGTACCAGTGCATTTGAGGCAAATCCGTCATATGGTTGCAAAGTTATTAAGCTGCCAAATTTCAGATTTAACCTTAAATGGGGTACTCAACCCAACTATAGTGGCACTACTATGCCACTATAATATATATATAATATAATATATATCTTGATAGATAGCTAGGTATATATATTCCACAAAGCCTCAAATTCAAGACAAATCCTCAGGGTTCCCTCTCGGGCATGTAGCCATTTTCGAAGATGTCCACATTCATACTCCACGAGCTTCTACTGGTTCTGCATCATCAGATCTGAAGAAGGTCCCCAGGATTCCCTTCGGACTTCTTCAAAAATGCATACATCTTGCAAGATCTTGCAAGTTCTTCACATATACGCTCTATGAAGCCTCAAGCATTCTTCTTTATTCATCATCAGAATTAAGGAAGGTCCTCGGTGTCTCCCTCAGACATCCACAGGCATGTATCCATTTTAGAAGACTTTCAGATTTATACTTCATGAAGCTTTAGATTTCAAGGAAGGTCCTCAGGGTTCCCATTGGACTTCCTCAGGCACATATCCATTTTCAATGAAGTGTCCACTAGTTCTACATCATCTGATCCAAAGAAGGTCTCCAGGATTCTCCTCAGACTTCTTTAAAAAAAATCTATCCATCTCGTAAGATCTTCTCATATATACGCTTTGAAGCCTCGTCCATTTTTGGTTCTTCATCATCAGAATTCGATGAAGATCCTCAGGGTTCCCCTTGGACTTCCTAAGGCACATATCCATTTTCAAAGATCTCCACATCCACACTCCTTGAAGCCTCTACTGGTTCTACATCATCATCAACTCCTGAAGAAGATCATAGTGTGTACCTCAGTCTTGTTTATCTTCAAAGACCTTCGAATCCAATACTCCATAAGGACTGGACTGTTCCTCATCTGTTCTGAATCGAAGACCTCTCTATCGCTTCAGCTCTGAAGCAGGAACTGTTTCCCTTGATCACTGCTACTAACTTCATTCTACTAGAGATCCTGCACATTGCCTGCTTGTTCTCAACCTTTCCTGTTGCATCATCTGAGATCTGGGGATTCAAAGTCCAGCTCATGTTATTCCCCTCAGAACTACAATCTTGTGCCGCTTCTCAAGCTAGCCTTCCTCATAACCTGCTCTAGCCTCCAACTTGCAATACCTGCGCTGCGGTCTTTTCATCCACCAGACTTATCTTCTACTAGTGCACTGCCTACATAAGAGCTCCTGCATACTAGAAACAACTCAGTTTGGACTCGAGCAACTGGACTTGTATTCATAACTTTGGGTTGATCCAGGCATTGATATAGGAGAGGAACACAATTTTGATTATCACCTGTCTTTTCCGCATATCCCCAGCTGCTCGAGCTTACTGTAATACAAATAGATCTGGGCCATCCTCAATAGCATACAGTTTAGTCATTACCATCTCAATGTCTAGCCATCGACCATTCAGCTAAAGTGATACAGTGACTGGAATAACTCCACGTACTTTCCTTTCGAGATATTCACATATGACCCTTTTTGTAGCCTCCTTCCACCTCAGTTTGGACACAGGTGGCAGGTTTATTTAAATCGCTGAAAGCAAATCAATGAGTAATAACTTTAAGATGAAGGCTGCCTGGGCTCTGCCTTCCATTCCTCCATATCAGCAGTTGTCATCATGCTCTCGTTCGATTCATGTGTCCGAAAAGTTCTGTCCTATGCATGGCCATAACTTGTCACCATTCTATCTCTAAAACAGCCATTAATTCCAGGATTCTGTCACATCCATACCTCAACAGACTCGATCATGACTTCTCCCCCTATAATTGTCAATTTCTTCTTGATGTATCATATGACTAGGAACCAGCTGTAGCATCTATTCCAATCAATGCCTGTCCCTAAAACACTCATATCTCCGCTTTGAAGAAACCTTCCTGTCGGTGCCATGTAATTAATCCTTAAGAGTCTCTTACATCATAAATTTTTATTCATATTCTCCGTCATAGATCCTCAAAACAAACTGAAGCTTTTGCCGCTTAGAAGAAATCTTCCAAGTTTTGTCATCCAATCAATTCATAAGGAATTCCTCCTGTTAATCACATTGTGTATTTCCTAACCTACTACTCCAGAATCTGATTCACTGGACTAGTGAAGGGATCCAGCTGACTTGAAGTAGCCCACAGCGCAAAGCATTTCCATTTAATGGCATTGGTGGCCCTAGTTGAAAGCTCCCTAGTGGCCACCAGGACATCAGCCCCCTTAAGGGGCATGCTAGACTGAGCCATAGTTATGTCCTCAAGAGCCAGGCACGAAGATGCAGGGATTTGAGGTCTGGATGAACCACGGTGCCCAGTTCTGGGACAGCAAGCCAGTGCACAGAGGGAGAGGAACTGGAGACTCCCCTGTCAGCTGTTGCAGGAAGGGGGAACCAGATCTGGTGAGGCCAGAAGGTGGCTATGAGGATCATCATAGCCCCCTCCATCTAGATCTTGATCAGAATGCTCTGAAGTAGGGGGAAGGGAGGAAATGCATATGGAAATCTCCATTTCCAAGAGAGGGACAACACGTCTTACTAGAAAATTCCAGGCCATGGTTTGAGCGAGTAAAAAAGTGGTAATTTTGCATTGAGTGGGGATGCAAAAAGGTCCAACACTGGATGACCCCACTGGTCGAACAGGTCTTCTACTACTGAGGTCAGCAGCTCCCACTCATGAGCCTTTGACTATGACCAACTTAGGGTGTCTGCCAGGACGTTTTGGATGCCTGGAACTTGAATGGCCATCAGTTTGAGCCATTAGACCCAAAAGCCAGAGAAAGATGCTGGCTGAGACATAGTGGCTGCTGTAAAGCAGGCTGGCTTGGGTTATAAGGCAATCTGCCTGGTCCTGGGGCAGGAATGCCATGTCTTGAGTGATATCCAGGACTGCCCCTATGTACTGGAGGCACTGACAGGGGGTCAGGACTGATTTGGGCAAGCTAACTGTAATGCCCAGATCCTGGAATATGCTGGTGGTGTGTTCCAGAGTCTGTAATAGGTGCTCCCTTAGCTGGGCTTTTAGAAGCCAGTCATCCAGATAGGGAAAGACATAGAGTCCCTCCCACCTGAGGGCAGCTGGCACCACTGCCAGGCATTTGGTAAACACCCGAGGGGCCAAGGACAAGCCAAAAGATATGTCTTACACTATTCCAATCTACAGTATGTTGTGGGTATTTACTGCTGCCCCAACCTTCCCTCATCTGTAGCCACTGAGCTTATTATCACCATTTCCTCCCACTCTCAAACAGGCAAACTTTACATCATGGGAGATTTCAGTTTAAACTGGCAATCTCCCTCACAAGCCAAGGCTCGTAACTGCATAACCTTCCTAAATTTAACACAACCCATCACTGAATCTACCCAACTAAACAACAAAACCCCAAACCACACCTTGCTTGACTAGGCCCTTACATGCTACCCACATCGTGTCATTGATTCTGGTACTCTACCTGATGCTCTCAGTGGTCATCACTTGATTCACCTAGTCAGGAAAATCCACAGGCCTAAAGCTCCTCCCAAGATAATACTAGCTCACTCCTACAAAGCACTGGACATTACCCCTCTTTTACTTCAACTAGAGAACACTGACTGGTCTGTGATACACACAGCACCCCACATGGATGTCACCCTAACCTACTTCAAAGACAAATTTCTCTCCACCTGGAATCATTATGCTCCCTGAAATGTACTAGAGTTTATGGTAACCACATACCCTGGATCACACCAGAACCTCTGGCCTGCCTCAGAGCTTGTGACCAGGCATGGAGGAAGCATACGGCATCTAAACTATCAACTGTCTCTACATTATACCGTAAAATTCAAAATGGCGTGCACCAAAGTGGTTAGACTAGTCAAAGTGAATTATTTGAAAGCCGCACTCCACAATAACCTAAATTCCCCATCTAAATTCTGGAAAGTTGTCCATACCCTCTTCTCTCCCCCCCCTCCCCAGTCCTTAAAATTAACAGCTCCCTTGTCACAGATCATGCATCAGTGGCCGAAGAATTCAACTCCTACTTCACTTAGTGTGCCTCTGCCTTATTAGCTGCCCCCCCCATGCTCTCTTCCTCCAACAAAATGGATTCCGATGCCCCACACTCAGCTGACTCTCCCACCTTCTCATTTCTATCAGTCTCTCCTGACGACGCACTTGCTGCCCTTCTAGTCATTAATCTGTCTAAAGGCTCATCTCCAGATGAGCTCGATCCTAAGCTCCTCTACCTCTCAGCCCCAGCGATCGCATGCCCCATAGCTGAAATCCTGAACCTCTCCTTTAAATTTTCAGAGGTCCCCACCTCCTGGAAACACATTATTGTCCGCCCCCCCTCCCTAAAGGTGATGACTCCACCTCTCCCGGGAATTATCGCCCTATCTCCCTGCTCCCCACCCTTGCAAAACTACAAGAACACCTTGTCCTAGCCCAGCTCTCCTCCTTTCTCTCTGATTCCAACTTTTTTACCCCATTCCAATCTGGATTTAGGAAAAACTACTCCACTTCCACCTCCCTACTGAGGCTCACTGATGCCATTCTGACCAGAATGGACAATGGCTTGATTACCTCCACCATCTTTGTCAACCTTGCCATGGCTTTCGACACGGTTTCCCACACTCTGCTTCTCCACTCCCTCATGTCAGCTGGCCTTTCACCATCAGCCACAAACTGGTTCAAGGCCTACCTCGCTGAGTGATCTCAGTCAGAGTTGTTAACTCCAACTCCCTCCCACACCAGATACATACTGGAGTGCCCCAGGGCTCAGTACTGGGTCCCCTCCTGTTCTCTGTTTTCCTTAATGACTTACTGTCAGCTTACTCCTCCTCACAAATCCACATGTATGCTGACGACACTGTCTTGTTTACCACAGGCAAATCCCCCTTGGATGTGGAAGCCAGGTTCCAGCTCGAAATCATCAAGATCCAGCTGTGGCTCGTCTCACATCAGCTCTTTCTAAATGCCAAGAAAACGGTCCCCATGTCCTTCGGCACTAGGCAGAGACTTGCTCGGCTCCTTGTTCCACCCAAATTCCACACCCTTGATGGGACCCAACTTGAGTACTCCACCTCATTCAGATATCTTGGGGTCTGGCTGGACCAACACCTCAATTTCTCTGGACACATCAACACTATCCTGAAAAAAATGTCCCTAAAGCTTGGCGCCCTTTACAGGAACCGTAACTGCATCCCGCTTATGGCCAGGAGTGCCATTGTTCAGAAGATGATACTCTTCATTTTTGACTACTGCGATGAATTCTACAGTGCTGCTTCCAAATCCACCTTGTCCAGATTGGATCCCCTTTTCAATTCCTTCTGCTGCTTCACCCTTGACTCCCCAGCACGTACTTACCATTGTGACCTATGCCACTCTCTTTCCTTCCCTTCACTCACAAACCGGCACCTATCCCACTGCACCAAACTTGTCTCTAAATACTGGCTTGGATCTCTACCTTCTTACCTATCCTCCTCCCTCTCTACCCCCCCGCCTCCAACTCACTCTTTAAGGTCTTCAGACTCTAGGACCTTCGCTCTCCCTCATTGCTGCACACTGATAGGCCAGTTGGCCTTCAATCACTGCTTCCCTAAGCTCTGGAATGCCCTTCCTCCTCAACTCCGGTACTCTTTATCCCTTTGCTCCCTCTCCAATGCACTTCAGAACTTCCTCTCTTCTAACTGCACCTGCAGCTCGCAAACCTAATATTGCCACTCACCTCTCTTTTTGCTCCCCTTGCTGGCCTGGGCTGCCTGACTTCTATTGTAGCACTTATGTTTGTACACTATGTTGCATTTGCTGTCCTCTCTCCGTTTCTGAGTTTTTGTATAGTTACTGTACTGTACTATTGCTGCAATCATATTATTTGTTGTAAAAACTGTATTATTCACTACTCTATGTGAAATTGTTTTCCTTGTATTTTTGCTTATATATTACCCTGCCCTCCCCCCCCCAAGCTCGCACCGGGAGACAAGCAACTTGTTGTTCAGTGTGCCTTCCTGGTGCAACATTGCAATAAATAAAAATGGCCTGGAACTGGAAATGTGCCTCCTGGAAGTGAAATCTCAGGTACTGTCTGTAAGCTCCCTGCAAAAGCGGGGCTTACATTCCCACCATTTTATTCCCCCTCCTAACCCCCCCCCGCTAGGAAATGGGTTTAGTACTCTGGCGGTTACTGCTCTGGATGCCTCAAGGTGGCAGCAGAGGGCAGACATAGGGTATAAAAGGGAGCTGAATTATCTTGGCCTTTTCCAGCCCAGGCATTAGGCCTGGGGCTGGAGGGGGGAGTCTGGAGAGTAAAACCAGGACTATGATAGGTGGTCAAGTGAGGGAGCTCTGCAGTCCAGGATGGCCTGTGGGAACTCCCCCAAAGTAAAGTGCAGTCAGGACGGTTTCATGTGGTGTGGCCAATGAGTAGTGGGGGGGGGGTAAGGAGCTCTGCGGGGGACACAGGTAGCCAGATCCTGTATCATTCGGGGCTAGTGCATTAGGGAGGCTTTAGCAAGCCCAGACGATAGATATAGGAGCCCTTAGGAAGCCCAAAAGGTGATTTCCCAGGTCGTCAAGGCTGGGAGGGCCGTAGTAGGGCCCTCTCAGGAAGGGAACTAGTGGCAGGGATTACCCTCGTTCCCAGTGTGGCAGGGTGGCCTGGGGAGGTCAAGGGATCCAGGGAGCCTTTCACCCATAGGTGGGGCCTGTTTGGAGGGACAAGTCCTGGGGCACCAGTCCAGTTAAAGTCCAGGTGGGCTGCTGACCTAAAGAATTGGTAGGCCTTGAATGGTGGTCCCTGTGCTGGTGCTTAACTCAAGGCCACGAACCATTTTAGAGGGATGTGGGCCTGGCAGAGACTCCCTGCAGGAAGGAGGCGGAGACATTGGAACAACCCCGGAGAGAAGTGGGGGCCATGGCGGGCTGAGGCGGAGACAAGTGATCAGGGAAGGGGCCTCAGTCTGTATGCCAGAGCCAGCCATTGTAAGGAGGGTCAGGGCCTGGATCATCAGGAAAAAATCCCGGATGCCTTGTGGTTTAGGTCATTTGCACAGGGATCCACGTGGGGGAGGCAGATCACTTTCCCACACCGGAGAAAGGGGGACAACCAGTGCCACGGAAGAAAAGGGACCGGTAGGAAAACAAGTAAAGGAAAGGGTTGGCTTACTGGATCCTTTTATGCCAGAAGATTGCTGGGATTCAGATTCTTGGATAGAACACCCGGGAGTGAGAGGGTAGAAAAATGAGTATCCTTCTGGTGTCTGCCAAGTCAGTTGTCCTGCTGTCTATTAATCCAGACAAAGTGTAAAAAGTTCATAGCCCCATGGAGCTGAATATTTATTTTTTATAAAGGAATGGTGACCCCCGTATCGCTGGAATCATTTGCCATACAGGTCAAAATAAAAGCCAAATGAGGAGAAACAGTGGTTTGTGCCTTATTTGACTGTTAGAGGGGAGTTTTAATGAAATTAAATACTTGTCTTCCCTCATATTTTTGCAGTCTGATTAATTTTGTCATGAGTTACATTCCAGGGGAAAGAATCCAACCTCTAGGGGCTGCATGGACTCCGCAGGACCTCCAAGAGGGAAGAGGTAGGTCTCGTTATCCATTTGGTCAGCTTGGAGAGTGAATCCATTTTAGCAGAGTTTGAAGACATCAGCAGGTAAGGACCATCAGTTTACCATGGTCTAGTATTGTAATGTCTCATATGTTAGTCCTTTGGAGTGCTCTTTTCTTCCTGCCTGGATCATCTGCGATGATTTAAAGTATGCCCCTAGATGGGGCAGGAAGGGAGGGGTTACATGTCTGTGGGAGGCATGTACCTGGATATGCAGGTAGTAGGTACAGTAGGCATCCTTCATGTTGAGGCAGTAAATCCAGTTTCCCTGATGCAGAAGGGGCAGCAGACCCAGGAGTGTCACTAGCCAGAATTTTTTGTACTGAATGAATGGATTTTTTCCTTGACACTACCCACGCTATCCCTGATGATCTTCCTACCACTCTCCCGCCCTTCCACGTCAAAGAAATTAACCTGCACGATGCCCGAACACACATCGCCAAAGCAATTTCAAAGTCAAGATCAAGTGGAGACTTGCTGGATCTAAAACTCCTAACCCTCACTATGGATGAGGTTCTAGTCCCATTAACACACATTCTCAATCTGGTGTCTGGTGTCAGCATGGCTCAGTTGGTAGCATATCCACCTCTGGACCAGATGGTCGTGGGTTCTCGTCCCACACTGGGACTGGACTTGCACCTAAAAATCGCTGGCATCCGAGTGCAGTACTGGGGGGTGCTGTACTGCTGGGGTGTGCCGTCCTTCGGATGAGACGTTAAACCGAGGTCCCTTCTACCCATCCTGGTGTTGTCCTGGTGGGTGTCCAGGTGGAAGTAAAAGAACCCAGGGCACTCTTTGCAAAGTGTAGGGAACATTCCCGGTGTCTTGGCCAACATTCCAATTCCCATAAAAACTGGTTCATGCAATTATCCAGGCTGTGTGTGGGTGATGATGTGTGATATGGCCGCCACCACACATTCAGTCACTTCACTACCAGTCTAGCATTGCTTGTAAAGTGCTTTGGATGTATGAAAAGCGCTATATAAATGCTGATTCTTCTTCCTCAATCTCTCCCTTAGCACTGGTCAGTTCCCTGACAAATGGAAGACGGCTACAGTTACTCCAGTCCACAAAATCAGGGATAAGACCTGCCATGCGAACTATCGACCGATTTCGATACTACCACCTCTCTCCAAGGCACTCGAACGCATAGTATCCAACCAACTTATGGACTACCTAGACAAACACAATCTGTTATGCCCACAACAACATGTCTTCAGAAAAGGTAATAGCACCTCTTCTGCATTACTGGAGTTCACTGGAGCACTGCACGGCGCCTTGGATATGGGTCACTTAACCAGAGCAGTATTTGTAGATCTGACCAAGGCCTTCGACACAGTCCATCATCGTCTGCTGATCCAACAACTTTAGCATTTAGGACTCTCTCCTGACACTGTCTCATGGTTCAACAGCTATCTGCAAAACAGATCTCAACAAGTCAAAATTGCTACGACACTCTCGGACCTCAGACCGGTCCGATCTGGGAGTCCCTCAGGGATCCATCCTGGGTCCGTTACTCTTCAGTGTTTTTCTTAACACGCTCCCAAAATCTTGCACTGAACAGATTATCCTCTATGCTGATGACACTGTTATCTTCTCCTCCCACAAGGATCCTGTGTTCCTGCAGACCAATCTTCAGCAAGGCTTTGCCGCAGAGGAAAACTGGTTAATTCATCTTAAGCTTGTCCTCAATCATAAAAAAAAACAATGTAATGCTCTTTAACAGCTCCCAAAACAGGCATAGATCTCACCCCCTAGCTATCTCTACCAGCAATGCCAACACCCTTGAGCAAGTGCAGTCGTTCAAATACCTAGGGTTATCCCTGGACCCAAATCTCTCCTACGGGGCACACGTAGACAATGTTACCAAATCAGCAAATATGCGCCTAGGCCTACTTTACTGACATAGACAACACCTTACTGCAGAAGCACTGAGGATTGCCATTCAAAGCTCGGTGGTCTCCATCATTGGTTATGGTCTTATAATCTATGGCTCTGCCTCTGCCACTGCCCTGAGATGAATTTCAACATCACTTAATAAGGCCTGCAGGCTTATCTCTGGTGCTTATCATCTCACTCATACATGTGACCTGTATGCCCGATCTGGCTGGCTTCAACTTTCAAATCACATAAAATACCAAACCTGCATTTTGGCAAAGAAAGTAACCATGGGCCTCGCTCCGCCGGGAGTCCAAGCACTGCTTAGTTCTAGACTAAAGCCACGTAACACCAGGGGCTCTGAATACCAGCTCCTTCAGGTTCCCCGCCGTCGCACCTCTCAGGGCCAAAGATCCTTTGCTTTCAGAGCGCCTAGCTGGTTAAATGCGCTCAATTCTGACATTTCCTCCACTACCACCCATGGCTCATTCAAACATAAACTCCACCTCCACCTTACTAACTCTAACTGCTGTGAATACTACCTATAGTCTCCTCAGCCCTCTCATTTTTGTTCTCTCCAACTATCACCTACCACATCTCCACCCCTTCCTTTTCCTCTGTTACTTTTTTACTTCTTTCTTTTCACCACTCCTGACTCTCCCCCGTCACCCCCCACCTCTTCTGAGCCCTCAATGATCTTTCCCTTTTTGTTGACTAATTTCAGCCTGCTTCCAGTTGATGACCATGCCCTTTGACTGAAATTCCTGCCCTCTCCAACTTCACTCCTCATGTTTATCTTCATCTTCCACCCTCCCTCCTACTTATCCCTCTGTTACTCTATGTTTCCATGTATACATTCTACTTATTCTAGCTATTGTATTTGTAACCCCCCTGCAAATGGGGGTTCCCAAAAGTCTTCCAGGAGCTTGCCTGAATGCTCCAAGTCTGGGCGGTGTTCAGCGTCTGAGCTGTTTAAATGTGGTTCCAAGTGAGTGCTATTTGAGCTTCCACGTACTGTCTCTTTAAGAGCTGTCTGCTTGCAGACTTAATTAGTTTGTATGGGGGGACTGTGTATTTAATGCTCAAATCCCGCCCGAGCTACTGGCTACTCGCTGTTTCTGCCGTCGCTACATGGGCAGAGGGAGCCTTGTTGAAACATATAACTGTTTGCCAGAAATCATTTAGAGTGACTGAGAAAATACAGTTTGTCTAACCTGTCTTCATTTCAACATGAACTGTATCAGTGTAGTTCTTTCATTTTGGTCCTGAATTGCTGACTTGGACCAATCAGGATGATAGGGAGACCCTAAAATAGAGCCTGTGGATGAATCAGAACTTGGACTTTCAATTTTGAGCCAGCCACAAGGGGATTGTATGGGCAGTGACTCTGGGAAATGTAGTTTTGACCATGGCACCTTTCTTCACCAACAGAGGGAGTTCTATTGTGAGTGACAGTCAAATCAGCCAACCAAACTGGGAGGAACTCAAAGGAAATGCCATGCTCTGTTACTGGAAAGTCAGATCAGTTGTGACAGTGAAGGGAGAAGGAGCTATGTGCTTCTGCGGTGCGTAGTTTAGCACGGGAAGCGCGTGTGAGGCCCTGAGTTTCGGTCTGCAGCTGTTGTGCGTGCCAGCTTGGACTGAATCTGAGTTGTGAGGAGAAAGAAGCACCAGAAGTGTCGAAACCAGGCTCACCCTGTGGAAGACTGGAGAAATTGCTGAATCGCGCTCAGTCTGACAGGAACTGAAGCTGCTTTGTGTGCTCCCGGGTATTTTGCAGTAAGTGCGATCGGGATCGAGGAGCAGTCTTCCTGGTATAATACTTTCCTTTTACATATGAATGTGCGTAGTGCTTGTGGGGAATTGCTATTTCCAATCCCCTGTACTGTGTGCTGTGTGTTGAAGCTGGAAGCAATCCCCAGCTTGTCTCAGACTAAATCCGTTTGCTATCAACTGCAGTGGGTCCAGTCACAAGGATCTTGTCTCCATGCCTTGTTGTTCTGGTAATCCAGAAGAACATCCAACCTCAGCTTGGGTATTGTGAGTACAAATCAGGGTATTTCCCTGCAGCCTGTTTTCAATCACAAGTGTGTCATCTAATTCTTGTTGTTTCACTGCTTCACGGACTGAGCTACCGCCTCCGGATTACAATTGGGTGTTGTGCATATATTTTCTTCCACAGGGCCCCATCCATCTGCACCTACCGGCCAACCCCGGGCAGCGGACCTGGCTAGCCCCCCCCCCACCTGGGTACCCAGAGTGTGACTTTTCTGACCCTGTATGTGTGCACAGTACTGTGATTTAATGCCACCAATTAACCTGATTTCCCCCTCCCGTGTTACTGTCCCCTAAATAAATCAGATTTGTTGTTGTTATACTATGTACTGTCTGTGGTGTTGGTACTTATGGAAACAGTATTGTATTTTGCTGTGTATGTTGTTTAACCTTATTTTACAGGGGGTCCTCAGAGACATGCTGCAGAATCAGTCTCGAGGGTAAGTGGTACTTTATGAGTGAACCGTGTGTATACGTGGGGCATTGGGGCTGTAACTCCTGTGTATTGTGTGAGCCATTAGAGGGAATCAAAGGGGATCTCAGTATCCCAGAGGGCAGTGACCAAGCTAGTCTAACCACTACAAACCCTGACCTCTGGGTGGAGGCACCCGCTATAGAACCCAGACCCCTCAACCTATCAGTAGTCAAGCAGGCAGGGGAAGTAGCCCTTGGGATAGCACCACCTGGGGGTTACATATTGATCTACCATTGTAACCTAATATGCCGACCTATTTATTGTTTTGTTCCTATTTCTGTAACTTGTATTGTATTTGTGTAACCCCTAGGTGGCGCTATCCCAAGGGCTACTACCCCTGCCTACTGGGTAAGTAGCAGGTTAAGGGGCCTGAGTTCTGAAATGGGTGCTTCCACCCAGAGGTCAGGATTGGTAGTGGTCAAGCTAACCTGGGCACAGCCCTCTGGGACACTGTAACCCCCCTCTTTCCCCTCTAGTGGCCTGAACACTGTACAATAATCACTTTCACAATACCCCTGGTACACCACACAAGTACCCATACTGTTTGCACTTACCACCAGGACTGGTTCCTCTGGCTCGACTCTGGGGACCCGCTGTAAAACAAGGTTGAGCACAGCAAATAGCAACAGTACAGTACTTTGAGCACAAACTGGAACCACAGTCAGATTACAGGCAGAAAAAGTTAGATCTGATTTATTCAGGGGATTTGAACAAGGGAGGGACAAAATCAGGTTAATTAGCTTAAAGATTTTATCAATCAAGCAGTTATGCATGCGCTTTGAGTCCCCCCACACAGTCCACCTCTGGGTACCCAGGCAGAGAAGAGATGGGCTAGCCAGGACAGTTGCCGGGTTGCAGTTGGTTGGGGCCCTGTGATGGAAAACACAACATGCACAGTACACAATATTTGTAATCCAGAACCAGAGGGCTCAGTTCATAAAGGAAACGAAACAACAAGACAATCAGATAACACACTCAGATTAAGCTGTTGTTGTAGGGAGCTACCCTGGTATTTACTCACAATACCCAAGACTGGACACAGGCTGGATGAAAATCGAGACTGCAGGTGGTTGATCTGGAATACCAGGAGAAGCAGGGCCCACACAAGTTGCAGAGGCATCATTCCTGTTCAAGCATGGAGCGGGGACTGATCCCCAGGCAGATCTCTCGTCGATGGCTTCTCTGTGCAGTGGGTAGTCTGGCTGGACCAGTCTGGCAAAGCCCAGACTGCATGGAGACAAGTTTGGAAGCAGTCCGTTTTAGGCTGGATACAGCTTCCAGCAAACAGAACACAGTTCACACAGTGGGGAACTAACTTACAACCCATTAGCAGCTCATAGCACATTTACATGTACGGGAATTCTACTGTACCAGGCAAAGCACTCCCGGCACAAGTGCAAAGTCTCTGCACACACCAGGAGCTTAGGGGTAGCTGGAACTCCTGACAGGCCGATCGCATTCAGCAAAAATATTCGGTCTTCTTCAGGTTGAGCCTGGTCCACTTCAGTAGCTTACTTTAGTCACACAAACTTGGATTTAGTCCAAAATAATTCTCTTCTCTCCCTCTCAGGAGCAGCACACTGGCATGCAGGCCAAAAACTTAGCCTTTTCAGAGTTCTCCCATATGAATCCACTCAAGATTGCTGCTCAGAAACACTTCAGCTCCTTCTTGCTCAGCTTCCAGCTTAGTTCTAACCGAAAACTGCAACCAGCCTGGAACTTCCCCAAGATCCAAAAGATTTGGTTGCCTGATTTGACTGTCAGTCAAAGCAAGAGCTCCCCCTTCAGTTGCAAAAAAGGTGCAAAAAGCTCCAAACTAAAGTTCCTACAGATTTTGAATTCAGACAGCTCCTGTAGTCCAGCTACATTTTAGGTCCCACCAGTACTGTTTGGTCCAATTTGTAGTCCAGGACCAAGATAGTGGAGACAAACAAAACAGTCCTTGCTACAAAGAAAGCAGGTTAGACAAACTACCTTATGATTATCACTCTAAATGATTTTCAGTAAATAGTTACATCTTTCAACAGAGCTCCCTCTCAGATTACTTAAACTGCAGTTAGGCAGCTCTTAAAGAGACAGTACACAGAGTCTATACAAGCTCTGGTAATCACAATTAAACTGCTAAAACGCAGGACACCAGCCTGGCAGTGAGCATTTAGGCAAGCTCAAGGAAGACTCTTTGGGAACCCCCATTTGTAGGGGGGGTTACACCCTTCCCTGCCTGGGAAAACTTGGCATCCACGTCAAGTCTGTACCATCATAACATTGAAAATGCAACATATACAAGATATTTATACCATTAGCATGCTATACAAGTACCATCTGATTCATCAATTGGCATAACTTGTCACTTTACTATACATTTCAATGTACTCTACTATATAATTTCCATTCTGACAATACATTATGCATATTTCACACAGGTAAATTGAACATTACTGTACAGAATCATGTAATAACTTCTTGTACCCTAAACAATGCAAGAGGGGGCCCTTCCCTATCAGCTAACTTGGGGCAGGATGGGGCAGGGGCACAATGGTGAGAGGGCAGGACAAGTAACCTGGAATGGGCCATCAAGCTCAGTTTGGGCAGTGAGCTCTGAGAGACATAAACACCTTTGTGGACTACATTGAGGGGCAAATCCACTGGCCTCCAGGGGGAATCATAACTGAAGCGCACCACTGGCTTGACAGCTCGGCCAGTCTTTCTGGGGTGAACAACCACAGTCTCTGTACTTTCAGCAATGGTCTTGGAGCTTTCATCACTTGTGAGGGTGCCTCTACATGAAGGGGAATGTCAAGCTGGGAGCACTGCCACCCTGCTCTGTAGTCTCTGTTTCTACAACACTTGGCTCATTTGAAGACACTGTGGTACTGAAGGGTTTCAGCACTCTCATAGTGTTTCTCAAGTTCTGGCATGTCACCAGAAAGACTCATACCATCAGCCTCTCCTTCAGGCAAATCATACAGTTTCACGATACACAAAGACTCAGCATCCTCAGGCGTGATACTTTGCACTTCACTTTCAGGGAGCATTGGCTCCAAGGATGATGCTGGAGCGCTAGGCAGTCCAGAAGGCCCAGCTTCATCCCCATAATTCAACATAGGATTTCCATGAAACAACTGACTCAGTTCATATGAGGGGTAATAGGCATTATCACACTCACTGTCATCTGAGTTAGACTGCCAGTCACTATCATTCTGGGCCTGCTGTGGGGTAAGTCTTAAATTGGCAACCACAGGGGCAGGCTGACTTTGTTTCTTTCTTGCAGCAGCATGAGTCACTGGTCCAGGGGTATTAATCTTGGTGGGTTCAGCCTCAATTATAACTTGACCAATAGGTAGCAAGTGGTTACAGTGCATGGTCTTGACAGCTTTGGAGTTATTCTCTGGGTGCACTTTGTACACTGGCAAATCATCCAGCTTTCCAACTATGACATGGGGAAGATGGTGCCATCAATCAGCAATTTTGTGTTTACCATGCAATCCTAAATTTCACAACAACACACGGTATCCAGGCCTAAGCTCTTGAGCCTTTACTTTTCTATCATGTCTCTCTTTGTTGGCTAGATTTCTTTTGGCGGCCATTGTTTGGGCCAGTTCATAGGCATGGTTCAACTGAGTTTTAGGTTTTTGTACATATTGCAGGTAATCTTCGGCTCGGACCCCATCGGGAGAAACCCCAAAACAGACATCAACAGGCAGCCGGGCCTCTCTCCCGAACATGAGGCGGTATGGAGAGAGCCCGGTAGCATCATTCTTTGTGTAATTGTATGCATGTACCAAGGTGCTAATCTGCTGGCTCCATTTATGCTTATCTTTTGGGTGGAGGGTGCCTAGCATGTCTAGTAGGGTGCGGTTAAAGCATTCAGGTTGAGGATCCCCCTGTGGGAGATAAGGGGTGGTTCTTGACTTTCGCACCCCCCATGGAGAGAGAGAGAGAGAGAGCATTTCTTTGATTAGCCGACTCTCAAAGTCCTGGCCCTGATCAGAGTGAATTCAGTGGGGGGCACCATAGTGGACGAAGAAATTTTCCACTAGCACCTTGGCCACGGTAGATGCTTTTTGATCTTTGGTGGGAAAAGCTTGTGCATACCATGGGAAATGGTTTGTAACTACTAACACATTGCCAATGTTTCGCTGATCAGACTCTAAACTCAAGAAGTTTATGCAGACTAGTTCCATTAGGGTGCTGGTAGTAATGTTGACAAGGGGGGCAGCCCTCTGAGGCAGGGTTTTTCTCTGCAGGCAGCGACTACAAGTCATTACATGGTGCTCAACATCGGCCCCCATCTTGGGCCAGTAGAATCGAGATCGTACTAGGTCAAGGGTCCGGTCGATACCGAGGTGACCCATATGATTGTGGAGGGACCTCAGTACCAAACCTTTGAAGGCTGTGGGCAGGACCAATTGTTGCTTGTCTATTTGGCTACCCTGATCTACAGTCTCTCTATACAACAACTGATTAAGCAGCTTCAACCTGGGGCCTTCTTTAAACAATAAAGCGGTTCTCAGATCAGAGGAACGCAACTTGGACACATCTTTTCCTGCACGAAGGGTGTCAAGTGCCAGCTGAATCATAGGATCTCAGGATTGAGCCCATTGAATGCTGTTATTGTCAAACTGAGGTAGTGCACTAATATCTAGAGTAGAGAAGTGGCAATATGCAGCCGGTATGCAGGTGTCAGAGGGGCCCAAGCAATCTACTAAGCAGTCAACTGTGTCCGTAGACATCTGTTCATTTCTATCAAACTTTTGGCACAATGCTCGGATGTCAGGTTCAGACAGCCTGACCCAGTCGCTCTTGGAAATGGGCCTCCGAGATAGGGCGTCACCATCAATATGATTCAGGCCTGGTCTGTATTCGACAGCACAATCATATGTTGACAATGCAGAAAGCTACCAGTGCCCCGTGGCGTCTAACTTAGCTGAAGTCTGTACATAGGTCAATGGGTTATTGTCAGTCCTCACCAATATTTTTGCCCCATAGAGGTAATCATGAAACTGGTTGACAATGGCCCATTTTAATGCAAGGAACTCCAACTTGTGCACAGGGTAGTTCGCTTTGACGGGATCAAGCTCCTACTGGCGAATGCCACTGGTCTGAAACCATCCTCATGGTTTTGATACAGTACAGCTCCTAGACCCTGCAGACTGGCATCAGTATGCAGCACATAGGGTTTGGTGGGATCAGCATAAGCGAGGATGGGAGCGTGGGTATGCTGGTATATGACTTCATGGAAAGCTGCTTCACAGTCAGGTGTCCAACAGGACCCGAAAAGTTCACCTGGGTGGAAAAATGCTTTGTCTTGTTCTTTGATGGACCCTTTTTTGTATTTCCAATTGGTAGGAGGGTAACCCTGGCTAAGATTCAAGAGTGGCCAAATCACTTTGGAATAGTGCTTTATGAACCGGCGGTAGTAACCACAGAATCCCAGGAAATGTTGTAGTTCTTTCAAATTGTGGGGCTGGGCCCAAGTAGTCAAGGCTTCAACTTTACTAGGATCAGTCTCTATCCCCTCTGTAGACACTACGTGCCCCACATACAGTACTTCACAGAGTTTGGAAAAACTGTCACTTGTCGATGGACCGCTTGAGGCCGAAATCTTCCAGTCGCTCTAGTACTTTGAACAGTCGACTCTCTTGTTCCTCTAGGGAGCTCCCAAACACAATGACATCATCCAAGTACACCAGGCATTCCAGCAAATTCATGTCTCCCACCGTTTGTTCCATCAGTCGCTGGAAGGTGGCTGGGGCACCTGATATCCCCTGTGGCATTCTCAGGAATTCGTAGAAACCCCAAAGGACAGATGAAGGCTGTCTTCTCATAGTCTTCCGCAGCCATTGGAATCTGGTAATATCCACTGCGAAGATCCAACACTGAGAACTATTTGCTCCCATTCAAACAATCCAGAGCATCTTGTATACGGGGCATGGTGTATTGATTGGGGATGGTCCGCCGATTCAGAGTTCGATAATCAACACACATTCTCACAGATCTGTTCTTCTTACGCACAACCACAATGGGAGAAGCATATGGGCTCCTGGATTCTTGTATCACACCAGCCTCGAGCATTTCCTGCAAGTGTCTTCTCACATCGTCTATGTCCGCAGGGGCTAGGCGTCGAGACCTCTCTCGAAATGGCCGTTCATCGTGCAGGTGTATGTGATGCTCCACACCCTGGAGACATCCCATGTCCCATTCCTTCAATGAAAACACTTGATCTCTCTGGGCAAGTTTCTGGCTAATTCTAGTCTTCCATTCAACTGGCAATGGAGAGTCACCAAAATTAAACAAGTCAGGAGTCACTCTATCTGTCTTGCCAGGGTGCTTGTTGCTGGGCAACACTGCACTGTCTGCATAGTGTACCAAAGCTAGGATGCATCCTCTGTTCACCCGGATCTCCCGATCTGATACTTTATGAATCTGGACCATCACTCATCGTGCATAGGCATGAGCACGAGCTGACAAGATGCTGGGCTTAACCAGTAATCCTTCCGGCAATTTTCCATCGCCTGGCGCGTCCAACATCAGTATTTTGTTCTTGACATCTTTTCAGAGGCGGACCTCCCCTTGAACTGTACACTAGGCATTAGGGGACAGTACCATTGAATCAGGGTCCTTCTTCCACACAACCCCTACCGGTTCATCCTGGTCCACTCCCTTGGGGTTCTGTTGCAGATCATAGGCCCTCTTGATCAGAGCGGGAATTCTTAGGGCCCTCCCAGTCTGTCGCCCTTGTTTCTCATGACAGAGTCATGCCAGTCTCCCAAACATATGAGGGTTGGTCCCAATTAACAGGGGAACCCCATCATACAGTCCAGTAGGGGGACACACTAATGCCAGTGTCTTGACTTGCTCCTCTACACCAGTTACAGCTACAGGAAATGACAACCAGAGGTGGACATATCCTAGGTAGGGATAAGACTTGTCACTCAGCCCCCACACATGTAGGCCTTCCAGGGATTGTAAGGGCACAGCAGATAAGTGTTTGTCATACCAGTCCTTAAATACAATGGTCACTAGCGATCAACTGTCCAGCACAGCCCGAGTAGGAATACCATTCACAGCCACCATAGTCTTCATTGAAGGGCCCACTATTTTGGACCAGTCCGGAGGGACAGCAGCAGGGGCCTGGAAAGATGATTTAGCCACATAGGAATTTGAGTTACTACTTCTTGAACCCTCACTGTGGTCATTTTGGGTACTCCTTGACAGCTGATTCATTCTCAGAAGCTCTCCTTGAAGCCTGTATACAACTTTATCTAGGTCTTTTGTGGACCGGCATTCTCTCTTCATGTGCCCATCCTTCCCACAATTATGGCAAAATATGTTTTCTGGGATTTGGGGTGGCCGAGGCATCACACTGGGAGCTGGGGCGGTGGTACTACCAACTGAAAACCTTGGTGCAATCTCTGTCTGCTGAGTGGTGAACATTTGGAGACATCTCGTCAATTCTCTTACTTCCATAGTCAAGGCATCGAGTTTCAAGCTGCTGTCAGCAGGAGATGCCTGAGTGGTCTTCATAAAGAGACTGTTTTTTGTTTCCCTGTACTCCCTCAGCAGTTCATCCCATGGCAGCACACCCTCATTGGACCCCACTTTGGAAGGGCCTTCTGATGCCGTGATCACTTGGGCTGCACTCACCCTAGAATTACAATCACCGTCTTCATCTTCAACCTCCCGGAGTTCTTTTATCAAGTCACAATAGTCCAGTGGGTTATCCCTTTAATCTGGGAGCCTTAATTGAAGAAGCTGCAATTTAGAATGTTTTGCATGTTGCAGTATGTGCCCCAACCTCACATGGTTTAAGTCACTGGCGGCTACTCCACCTTTTCGGTAAGCCTTTTGCAGTGCTCTTTCCAGATGAGTAACATATGCAGACAAACATTCCCCTGGCCATTGTTTTGTACCTCGAAATTTCCACATCAAGTTCTCCCCTGACTCAATGCTCCCAAAATTGTCTTTGATTTCAGATAGGTACTTCTGGGCAGATGCATCAGGGTTTGAGGACCTCAGAAATTTAATGGCCTCTAGGGCGGGATCCCTCAAACTTTCTATGATCCGTTTCTGTTTCTCAGCCTCCGCTCACTGCCATTGAGGTACCAAAGGGGCAACACAATCCATCCAGGTCTCCAAATCATCCTCCCCTTGGGGGGTGGGGAAGGTGCCGGAGAAGATTCTCAACCTTCGATAAGAGTCGTGACTAATGGCAGGTACAGATTACTGCAGCTGCAATTAGGAAGCTCTTAAAGAGACAGTACACAGAGGCTATACAAGCTCTGGTAATCCCATTTAAATTGCTAAAACGCAAGACACCAGCCTGGCAGTGAGCATTTAGGCAAGCTCAGGGAAGACTTTTTGGGAACCCCCATTTATAGGGGGTTACATTTGTTCTCTGACTCGGAACCTTTGCAAAAAGCCTTGCTCAAAGGTATTTGTAATCTTAGTTGTAATAAAATAATAAAAAAAAAAAATAGTATAATGTCTTTTATTATACCCTCCAAAATTTTACATATTGCTGATGTCAGGCTAACCTGGCAAAAATTTCCTGGGTTGGTCCTTGGGCCTTTTTTCCAAATTGGTACAACCAACCCCTGCCATGGAAACGTTGGTGGGGAGCTGCCAATGGTAGCCCTGCAGGAGAAAGGACATGAAAGGTAGAGGGGGCCACCCCTGATGACAAGGATGGCCCCACCATGGTCATCGCATAAAGCAGTGACCAAGATCGAGAAAAAGGAGATCAGGTTCTGTCCTTGGGACAGTCCTTGTCTTGATGCTTATGCTTTCCCTAGGATTTATCCCAGGCCTTGGAAGGCTGTAAGCCTGTGTTATCAAGGGGAAAGCAGAGGAACTTCGAGCTTGATGCTCCTTCTCTGTCTGGGTGACCTTCTGCTTCGGCAGAAAAGTTTTGAGGGTCTGCTCTCGGTACTTCCTGGTGTCCTGGTTGAAGACGCAGCAGATCACACAAGCCTGGGTGTCGTGTTTCAGACCTAGACAGTAGATGCAGGCCTTATGGTCATCCTTCTCAGGGATCTTCTGCCTGTAGGCACACTTTTTGAAGAGGTTCCCAGAAGCAGTTTCAGCATAAACAGAGTGGGAAAATCACTTTATTGCTTAAGTGATACACATTAGGGAGAGAAAAACCAAAAAGGAAAGTTCAATGAAGAAATTCGGTGAAATGGCAGTCGACTGAAGCTGATGGATCTCCGTGAAGTCTGACGTGCAGTGGTCAATGGCAGGAAAAGAACTGAGGAGGGCACAGGGGCTGCCCACTCTTACAAGATAGGTTGACATGGGCATATTTATTTATTTATTTATTTATTTAAAAGTTTCATCAGGAAAGCTTACTGAGCAGAGATACTGCTCGATTCCAGATGCATCCAAGGGGAGGGAAGGGGAGAGTACAGACAAACAGTAGCGGCTCTAGCCATAAATGGTTACTGGGGCACAGCTGGGACACAACCGATGGCAGCCAGGGCACTGATATATTGTTACTATGGGGGAAGCTTTGCACCATATGGGGCACCAACTGGGACACAGCATTTTTTTACTGGGGCATGTGCCCTGGCGGGCCCTGGTGTAGAGCCACCACTGCAGACAATCATTGAACAATGAGGTTCAAAAATACAGTAATACAAATATGGAAATACATACAAGACATACGAGTAATTCAAATAATACAGTGCATCAGCTGTACTTAGTGCAAAGCAGTTTGGACAGTCTACGCTAAGATACACACACATATTATGTCAGAGTGGGAGGCCCCCTGGTAGACTGCCAGCTAGAAAAGTTTCTGTGTGGTCCTGGTGCCTGGTAGCTATAGTTCTTTAGGTGTGGCATACTGTAAGAGATACCCCTGATGTCAGATCACACTACAGACTCATAAAACACTGTATCTTAAAAAGCAATTACTAGTATCAAACAAAAACAGCTACTGTAGCCTCACACACTGAAAATATGCCCCCATTTCACTCACCAAACATCCATGACCCTTGATGCTCCTACTCTCTCCTCAGATGCCAGGCCTACCATGCTCCTGTCAACATGTCCCTTGTCTCTTCACCTGTCTCTTCATATGCAAAACCTTCCATGCTGCCACCACATTTACCTGTGCCTGTGCCTCCATGCTGTTCCAGCAAAATCCAGAAGCTCGGATGACACATGCTGCTCCTGACCACGCAATCCTGTATCTCCCAAGAACAAATGCCACTCCCTACCGCAGACACTGCTCCCAACAGAAAACACCACTCCAGACCATAAACTGCCGTCGCACACCATGACACGACTAACAAACTAAAGGACAGACTGTCACAGACACACTCTTATAGAGGGAGAACCCACACTATGGAAAAACACCAGGGCCAAAAGAACGACCTCACGGAAAAACGCTTCTACACTATGGTGGAGTGGTCCCTGCCCTGTGATGCAACCTCAATGTGAATCAGGCAGCCAGATGTGTTAGAGAGTGCAAACAAGGTTCATACCATCTAACATGGTGATTAGTACTAGTGACTGAGTCACAGCATGTCATAGCACCAGCTGCATGGGGTTATGCCATGCTGCAACTTGAGTGAGAACTGGCATTCTGCCTTCATGTTACCCCTCCCTAGCATCCCCCTGAACTCAAAGGTCCCTGGTGGGCCACTGTAATCTCCAGTCTGTGGCCCAATAGCCTTTTGCGTTGGCATTCCAGTGGACATTGCACTCACTCTGCACTCACTTCCTGCTGTCTATCCTTGGTGTCCCTAGGTACCCCTTCCCTAGCTCTAGTTTGCCTAACAGATAGTGCTTCAGTCGCAATCCCCCCCCCAAGTAATTTCCCCACTGGCCTCCTCTGTTGGGGGAGTCACAGAAGGTTGTGACCAGCAGTGCAGAGGCCAACACTGTTCTAAACATTATCATGGCAGCCCTCCCAATTTTCTGCATGGTCCTAAACACTTTTGCAACAATGCAGAAAGGGGTCAGAACCTGTTGAGCAAGTTTGACAGGATGGCAAAGATGCAACAGTGCTAAGCGATCACAGCGACCACTTAGTGACAGCCTTTGGGACTAAACACAGGACCCCAGCTCTTTAAAATTGAAAAGATAGTACAATGTTACTGAAATAGAAGTGGTATATTGCTAAACATAGAAACATAAACTGTGTCAGCAGAAAAAGACACAGAGGTACATTCAGTCTGCTCATCCCCTGCCAAGCTCCATGCTCAGCCTAACACTGGGCTGTATTTACACATCCTACAGCCCCAGTGGTTGATCATCACCCTCCTTCCCAGGTATCCTTCCTCTCTTCCACCTGTGAGTCTCACTATTCCCTTATATCTGTCCCACTGAAGTTTTAACCCTGTCACAGTCTTGGCTTTGACCACCTCTCTGGGTGGCCTATTTCATTTGTCCACCATCTGCTTCATGAAGAACTTACTCTTATTCTTCCTGAATTTGCCCCTAGGTGTCTCCACCTTTGTTCTCTATTCATTGTGCCATTCTTCCTTGTGAACATGCCACCCTGTTAATTCCTCACAAAAAATGTGTCTATGTCAATCATGCCCCCCCCCCTTGGCCTTCAGTTTATATATGTTCAGGTCTGCCAACCTTTCCTCATACGACCTCTCCTGTATCATCTTCGTGGCCCTCTACTGTGTGTCTATGTGTGGTCCCTGTCTTTCCTGAGGTGTGGATTCCAGAATGGCACACAGTACTCCAGGTGCGGCCTTGCCAGTCACCTGTACAGAGACAGTATCACTTCCCCTCCTCCTAATATCTAATCCACGTGGTAGTGGTTTATATTAATTATGTAAACTTGTTTTGTTAATGGCTATGGTGTTTCAGTGCCATTGATTTCAACCTCTCAGAACAGTAGTGAGAGGCATTTTGGATGGGAACTGTAGATCAAGCTGCTTGTGCTGATATTTTGTAATTTGAGCCAACTTAAAAGTGGGTAATGAAAGCTTCACTTGATGCAGTCACATTCAATAAATATCTCTAGGCGAAGCAACAGGACCTCTAAAATATTCCAATAAGAATAGTTTGTAAAAAAATACAGCAGCCCTGCAGGCAGGATGAAAACAATCTACGTATCGGCAGAGGAGATGCCATGAACATCTACGTGCCACTTCTCCTGAACAAGATTTATGAGAATGGCAACAGCTTTATATTTAGATCAAGATCTCAAGTGTGGATATGTAAGGAATTAGAAGAGTGCCCTGGAGGGATAGTTATGAAAGGTTAGAGTGTACAAGTCTGTTAAAGAATTCTAGTGGTCAAAATAGAAAAATATTTGGTTGGCATGCACTTGATAGTATTAAAACTGTTTAAATAACAGTTCTAATAATTATAAATTACATTTCACATAATAAGTCATGATAAGTATATTAGAATTGCATTGCAAAAAATGATGATGAACAATGCTGGGAACAAAATGTATATATGTTTTTGCACCCTGCATGCTGAAGTGTTTGTTAAAAAATCTGTTTTAGTTTAGTTTTTTTTTTTTTTGTTGACCAGGTAAGTGCACTAGACAAATCCTGCCTATTTTCAGGCACGACCAAGGGGAGGGGGATACAGATGAATGCCAACTGACCTTGAATCAGATTAAGCTGTTGGTGGTATTTTTAGTGAATGAGGGAAATTTGGCCAGGACACCGGGGAAATTTCCCTACTCTTTTCGATAAGTACCATGGGATCTTTAACATCCACTTGAACTATCACCAATCCAGGCAAATGGGACCTTGGTTTAACGTTTCATCTGAAAGACGGCACCTCAGAAGTGCAGCACCCCTCTCATGCTGCACTACAGTGTCAGTACTGGGATATTAACCCAAGTGCCATAGTAGGAACTGAACCCACAGCCCTCTGATCTCCCGGACTCAGAGGGGAGTGTGCTACCTACTGAGCCACTGACACTGCAAGTTGTTTGAGGTTGTTAAGCAGCAGAAGTGACAGTTCACTTAACTTCTGAACTTTAAAGCATTTAGAACCCAATTGTAATTAAGGCTAAGCAGAAGTCAAATAGTATTTCCTGACTACCATGAATAGTAGCTGAGTTGGTATTACTTTAGCAAGTGCACAATCACTTTAATTCATGAGAAGGCGGCCAGCGGGGGAGTTGAGCCGGTCATCTTCACAGCTCCTCAAGTTTACATGTAAGGCAATAGGGTGGAGTTCTGCCACAGTAGGGGAAGACATATAAATTAAATTTTTTAGGTGCAAATGAGCACTGTACATTAAGTAAGCTGGCAGTCGGCCGTGGAAGCATTTAGGCTGAACCAGTCACCCATTGGGGAACATTAAATAAAATAACAAATCAAATTGTGGGTGCTGGGGTAGAGGAGGGTGGCACTTGTCTTTTGATAGTGGGTGGGCAGATAGGTTTATATTTTACTTGGTTTTTTGCTAGGAAGTGGGGGCTGTTTCTTTTTTCTGTTTTGTCTGTGGCCGAATACCTTTTCTTGAATACCTGAATATTCTGCTGCCAAATACTGAATATTCAGCCAATATTTGGGAAAGGTATTTGTATAGTCCTAGTTGTAGTCCCTAGGAATGTACAAGATGGCTCTCCCAAACAGTTTCACAGCTGTTTTCACCCTATTCCCCAAGAATGCAGGATACCCACCCTGCTTAAGAAAATGTCTGTTGTACCAGACATCTGTTGCTGTACTCACTGTAGGGATTATTGCTGATGGAGCTTTGCAACAGCTTACAGGGTAAAAACACACAGCAGTACGGGTCAGTAGGGCTGCTCCAGTTATGCAGTGTCTTCTCCTAGTGCTGCCACCTTGACAACCTAGGGCTGCATGCAGACTTGTTTCTCAACATGGAATCTGCAGAGGCATGCCCGCCAATTATAACATGGGCATGGTGCTGGCTGCCTGACTGAGTATTGAGAAACTACTTTAAAATATATAAACAATAAAGTACACTCGACCATATATAATAAGGGTGTAATGCAATCAAGTAGTTCTGAAGAAGACCAATGGGTTTGGGGATATTCTATTTGTTATAATACATGGCCCATACCAAGGCCACTGAGACCTGGAGGGAGGGATCCCCTCCCTCAATAACCACAAATACCAAAAGCTGGCAGTTGAAAGCATCTCTGAGCTGTTAAATGTTTCCAGTTTTCTTTTTTGTAATACTTTATTGAATGTCACCAAACAGCATGCCAATACTTCACAAATGGCATGCTACGATAAAGTTTATAAAGCATCTGGTGTATACATTGCTAACATTCCTTCATTGTACGTGTTTGCGTTTGTCTTCATTTTTAACAGTAAAAAACACAACTTGGATAACCACATCTGGCATATCAGGTTTCATTTGTTTTGTATCTCATACCCTGCTCCCCCCTAGATAGGGGGAACGCACAGGAGTTGAGGAGGGATCCCTGGGATGGCAGCTAGTGTGGAGGTGGGCAACTGGGAAACGACTGACACATAAATTTTCCCCCTGTTCCTGCACTACTTTTTGTGATTCCCCACAACTGCCCCATCAGGCTTGTATTCTTAGAGAGTTCTTGTTATAGGTATACCCTGCCGCTGTAATATATTCCCCTAGCTACCATGCCGCCCCTTATTCCTCATTGGAATCTCTTCCCCTTGCTGAAGCTCCCATCTTGCCCATCTGGCTATGTAGGTTTCCATCCTGTCTTACATCACAAAAGTGAGACTCTCCATCTTTGCAATTTCCCATACCACTGTTTTCCAGGCCTGTAGTTTCGGAGGATCTGACTGTAACCAGCATCTTGTAATGGCCTTTGCTGACACAGCCATACAGTTATACCATATATATTTGGCTGCTGTTCCTAACTTAAAGTTTTGGCCCTAACACTAAATACACAAATTGTAGTGACTCCAGGATGGTGAAAACGTCTTGCATTTTCTACCCCACTGTTGCCCAGTATGTTTGTATTTTCCTACAGGTCCAGAAATTGTGAGTTTGTGTGGCCTTAACTTCCAAACTACTTCTCCAGCATGCAGCCGTCCCTTTTCCATCTCAGTTTACTTTTATTGCAGGTGCAATTAAGTACCTTGTCTTAACCTTCCAGGCAAATTCATGCCATCTGGGTGAGAAACAGGTTCTATATGAGCCTCTAAGTTCCATTGTTTGGGTGACAGTTCAAATTGTGCCTCAGCCTGCCATTTTGTGGTCAGATATGTAGGTACTGCCATTTTATCTTGTGTCCCATCCAAATTCAGTTACAGAGTCCGTGAATGTTTTCAGCACAGAGCCAGCAACAGTTGTGCTAGGAACCATAGTCCTTGCCAAGCCTATACCATGGGTCTAGGTTAGTTAGTGCAAAAGCATAATCCCATTCCAGCCTTCTAAATTTCCATATGTTTTTTCCTAACTCTAGGTCGACTTACAAATCTATCCTATGCTATCCAGGTTACCTTCATTGCTTCATAGGGCATAGGTGGGTCTTACGGTTTGAGTGTCTTGTCATACAATTGGGCAAACTGGGGGACATACATTACAGAATCTACCTCAGCACATTTCCAGTGAGAGTTGTATGTTTAGGTTCCCCAAAGGAATGCCATCTTTACTGTTGTGCTGCTATCTAGTAGTCCTCAATGATGGGAGGGCCCATCCCCCTCCAGGCTTTCCTGTCTGAGGCAATGCACTACGTACCCTCAGCCTAGCCTTTGCCCACACAAATTTATACATTTACTTCTGCACTGTGCAGAACCAGTTTTTGGGGAGTTTAACATGGGCAAACTGAAATGAATATAAGTAAATAAACAAATAGCTAGTATATTAATTTTTACGGCCTGTATATGGGAATATAGTGGTAATGGGAGAAGGGACAATCTCTTTATATCCTCCTTTAGGGTGTGAAGAAGGGGGAGGTAATTGTTCTGGTATGGAGCTGCATCATCATCTCTCAAATACCCAGATATTTTGGCTTTGCTAGGCCCCATTTCATTGGGAAACAATGCTGCACATCTGCTGGTGGGGAATAATTACATGGTAAAACCTCTATCTTGGTTGTATTTAACATCACGTGTACCTGGAGTAGAGGCTGAGCTTGTTCACCACCTCCACCACACTCGGGACTGTTGACTGCTGACTTGAGCCGGTCATCTTCTCAACTCCCCAAGTTTACCTGTAAGGCAGTAGGGTGGTGTTCTGCCACAGTGGGGGAAGACATATAAATTACATTTTTAGGCACAAATGAGCACTGTACGTTAAGTAAGTTGGCAGTCGGCCATGGAGGCAGGTAGGTTGAGCCAGTCGCCCATCAGAGGACATTAAATAAAATAACAAATCCAATTATGGGTGCTGAGGTAGAGGAGGGTGGCACTGGTCTTTTGATAGTGGGTGGGGGGATAGGTTTATATTTTACTTGGTTTGGGGCTAGGGAGTGGGGGGGGCTTTTTATTTTCTATTTTTTGTCTGTGGCCGAATATACTGTAGGGACTGTTATGGTTCTTTTAAGCAGAGGAGCACATCATCCTCATTAGGTGCTATCTTATGTCCTGTGGGACCTATGTATATCCCTTGAATCGGTTAGTCTAGTCTAATACATTGTGCTAAGGATTCAATATATATATAATGCAAATACAATGAGGGATAGGGAACATTCCTGACATGTACCATTGCCTAATTGAAATCCCCAAAATAAATGTCCATTTGCCTTTACGTAGTCCTGAGGGACCTTAAAGAGGGAGCGGATGTAGTTCACAAATGTAGGGATGAAGCCAGACTTGGAAAGGACCCTATTCAGAAAATTCCAGTCCACCTGATCAAATGTTTTTTCTCTACCTATTCTCTTCACTATAGCTTTTTAATTTCTTAAATTTAGGTGGTCTGTAACATGCAGGTTCCAAATGAAATTCTCTTGTGCTTGTCTCCCTGTCACAAAGCTCGCCTGATCTTTCATACCAACCCAGGGATGACAGCTTCCAATCTGCACATTAAAACTGCTGCTAGGTATTTATAGTCAACATTTAATACAGAGATTGGTCACTGAGATGGGCATAAAGTAGGGTCCTAGGGAATTACCTATGGGCTCAGGAATTGCCAAAAGAACTGTGTAGATCCAAGATGGATCCACTGTACCTCCCTCTGCTAATGCTGCTCTATATGCTCCTTTTAGTAGTGATACCGTATCCTCCATAAATTGTTTATAAAATTCAGCTGGGAAGCTGTCTGATTCCAGGCATTCTTCTATTTTATTTCCAATTATTTCTAAGATTTCTTCTTCAGTTATTAAGACACAAAGGGCCAGATATTCAAAATGATTGCACTCCATTTGTGCACTGACTGTGCCAATGTGCAATATTCAAAGATGCAGATAGCATGGGCAAACATTAATTGCACACACAATACAATAATGTATGCACTGGGCAAAGGGAGGGGCGTGGACATGAATACAGGCACAATGCCATATTCAGCGCAATAGCACTGTGCAAAGTGACTTTGCGTGACCCCAATGTGAGAGGCCACATGCCCACCCTGGTCCTAGCCATAGGCCCTGGAGGTGATATGCTGCGCACAGATGGTACTGGCCACGAGTCTCCTTGGAAACCCTCACTGACGACCACCTTGTTGGCTGGTACTGTCTCAACTGTAAGGCAACTGTGTGAGCACCTGCATGAGCAGTTGCACAGTGACACCCAGCACTGCCATGCCATGACAGCAAAGTAGAAAGTGATGGCTGTTATGTGCTTCCTAGCCACCGGGTCATTCCAGACACTAGTGGAGTATACCATTTGTGTGTCACAGTCCACCACCTCGTGCCTACTGGCCCAATTCCCAGATGCTCTGCTGCCACACACTAGTGAGTTCATTGTATTTCCCAGCACTTCAGTGGAATGCACAGAAACAATGTAGCAGTTCTATCAGGTTGCACAGCTACCTGTAATACTTGGTGCCATTGACTGCACCCATGTTGCCATCCAGCACTCACTGGTGATGGGGTGGATATCTACTTCAATATGAAGGGCTACTACTCCATCAATTGCCGGGTGGTGTGAGATGCAACAGGGTGCATAATCAGTGTCCTGTCACGGTACCCCAGCAGTGTCCAAGACGCATTCATATGACACAACTCCACACTCTGACAAATCTTTGAAGGCAGCAACATACCCAGTGGGCACCTTGATGGTGAGTACAAGCAGCACACCCACCACACAAACCCCCAAAGGGGGTACGCAGCAGTACCACAACACACACATGCATCACTGAGGAAAGAGTGGGCAGGGGAGGGTGGACAGGTGCACAGGACACAACACAGCTCATGGGCCATTGATGCTATGCGGGCAGCTACAATGTGAACAGGTGCTAACAGATGTGTATTACCTTACAGGGGGCAGTACCTATCCCTTGCACCCCTGGCTCCTCACACTCATCCTCTACCCCACATTTGCAGTGAAGGACAGATACAATGTGGTACACACCGTGACATGCAACATTATTGACCGAGTCTTTGGCATGCTGAAAATGCGATTCCTGTGCCTGGACCATTCACGTGCTGCCCTACAATATACCCCTCAGAAGGCCTGTAGTATGTTCCTAGGCTATTGTATGCTACACAACACGGTGCTCACCCATGGAATAGGCCTGCCAGTCCAAGAGGAACAGAGTGACAGTGACATGGAGCCAGAGGTGCTGGGGATGCCGAAGCAGCTCAACAAGCGTGACCCTTGCATGGCCAGGAGGGCACAGGAAAACAAGGAAAGCATCATAAGAAGCCTCCCATGCAGGACCAGGTGGGTGGATGGGAAAGAACAAAGGACACTGCTGTATGTGCAAAAACTTAAATGTGAAAGACACAAATAAAACACAACACACAGTGGCAGTGAACAAACAGTACGCAAACAGAAGGGGGTACTGAACAGGGTGGCCTGGAGGAGGGTGGTGGGAAGCACAGTACAACAAAGAGTGACATGGGAACAATGTCTAGCAGGGTGCTGGGGATGTGTGGGGTATGGGGAGCCATCCCACTCACATCTGACACAGCCCTTTCAGGTATATAGCCTGCAGACCACAGTTGGTGGGTGTCATGGCCTGTGGAGAGGGGAGGGGCAACACCCAAGGTGACAGAGTCACCCTGCCCCATGCATGGCCATGCCAGCTACTAGAGGAAGGGATGTGAATGTTGAGCCCTGGCATGCGTGGTGTGGCACTGGCCCTGAAGGTCACAGACATTCCACCAGATCCTGACCTTCCACTGCACAACACTGGTGTTTGCCATGGTGTCCCCATGAAACCAGGGTTGCTCACACTGAAGGGAGCAGGGTTGCAATCTGACCACAGACCACCACACACTATGTCCATGAGCTCCCACACCCCTGATGAGATCATCAATGACATTGTGGAGGGTCTCAATAATGAGAGCCTCATGGGCCTCCACCTGCTGCTCAGCCCTCTGCAGGTCGGCGAGTAAGAGGTCCTGCAGGGTGATCAGGTCCTCCTGCATGGCGTGCATGAAGACGGCAAGCTCACAGTGCACAGCAGACTGGGACTCCACTGCTGACTGCAGCAGCTTCCTGGAGTGTGGCATAGCCTGCTTCTGGAGAGACTCTCCTGGGGGACAGGAACTCGTGGCACCTGTAGGCCATGACTGGCCTGTGTGTGCACCACGTAAGGGGTAGGTGGGGGAGGTGGCAGGGGCTCAGTGGCTGTGGGTGTCCATGCAGGCCAGCTGTGGGATGGTGGAGGTACTGCCAGGCAGCACAACCCCTTCCCAGGTGCAGAGCGGGTGGCGTGTATAGTGGTGGTGGTGGTGACAGCACCGGTAGCAGTGGTGGTGGCAAGAGGTCCAGTGAATGGGATGTCATACATGGTAGTGCTGTAGACAGGGGCATGTGGTGGATCTGCTGCTGTACACTGCGGGGGGGGGGCTTGCCATTGGTGACTGTTCCCCCAGCAGTGCAACTGGCGAGCTGTATTGTGTGGTGGACAGATAGTTGTTATCATTGCTGTCACTGGAGTCCTTCACAATGTGGTGAATGGGGCCATATGGCTGACTCAGTGGTACCTGCCACACTGCACTGGATGGCCCAGCTACATCATCCCCCTCAGCTGGTACATCTTGCTCTGTGGAGAGAGGAGCAAACTGTCAGTGCTGCACATAATGGGCCCTGTTCACAAAGGGTGTGGATGGAATATGTGCCACGTAATCAGGTGCATAGCCCACTCGCACCAGGCCACTCACACTGCACCCCATTTGTGTGATGCATGATGCAGGGCTACCACCTGCCTACGTGCCTAATCCTCGGCCGCATGTGCAGCTCTGCACCGGGGCAGGCGGGAGGGGTGGGGACAGCAGCAGAACTCTGTGCAATGCACGAAACCGCAGAGTGCTGTGCATGGTGGCTGGCAGCTGGAGGCTATGCACTTGGAAGGCAGCTGTAAACTTGAGCGTCAGGTTACAAGCCCCCCCAGGGATGGAGCCGCTGGCCACAGTGGACATGCCGGTGGACATCGGCACCCCACTGTGGATGCCCCTGCCTTCAGGGAACACTGGGTGGGCTGTGGGCAGTCGGTCGATGACTTCGGCCCCAACATCTTGCCTGGTGCTCCTACCAAGCCGGGGTGTGGACTGGGATATTCAGGCACCCTGCATGGGCTTGATGGGCTCTATGTGCTCGGCACAGCAGCACCCCACCTTGGCCTGCAACCCCCATTGTCCCACATACCATGACCATGTGGGTGTCCCAGCGTGACTGTGGCGGGGGCTGTGGCTCCTTTGGTCTGCACAGGCATGATGGCCAGCATGCACCCCATCATGAATGCAGCACCAGGCCATGCTGCTGTGGCAACATGTTGTGCCAGTAACCATGCCCAGGTGGAGGTCCTCTAACAGTGTCCAGTGCTGGTGTGCAGCAGTCACTGTGGGCCCGAGCACCCCCAGATCACCTCTGTGCCGGTGGATGGGTAGCTTCCCTGGTATTGTTGCATGACATCTGCCATGCCCAGTGTCACGCTGCTGAGGTGCTGACTGCCATAATGTCCTTTGCAGCTGTACTGCCACGTGTTGGCCTATGGGCCTCTGTAGACAGTGGGCATATGCTGCCCCAGGGCCAATGACTGTTCCATGTTGGTACCGGGGGGGGGTGCTGTGGTGTTGTGCATACCTGTTATGCATCCTGGGTACTGCTGTTCTATTTTTTTATAGTATCTGTTGTTCTCCTGTTCATTGCTGTTTTGTCTGCGCATACCTATGCATTCTATGTTTCCTTATACACTATTGTACATGCATGTATTCAGCCATCCTCAGCACTGTGTACTGCAGCAGCTGGCAAGGTGGTGAGATGGTGGGGTGACTGCATCCATCGCCAACCCTATGATACACCAATACCTTGGGCCAGGAGTGTCCTTCCGTGGCTGGATCACTATGGGGTAGGCATGGGGGGTTCCGTCCATTCCATCCATGCCTCCTGGTACCAGTGCACTGTGCCAGTCTGGTGTGTCACTGTTTTCCACCTGTGATGCACATTGTGGCCCCCTACACATTGGACACAGCTGCCCAGGGCATGACCCATGCATGGCGTCCATGGCATATGCTCCATCTTAGCACCTGCCAGCCCAGCCTGGTCACTGTGTGAAGCACTGAGGGGCATGTGTGGCACCCGACCATGTCCAACTGTCCATGTATGTTGGTGTGTCACCAGTTATTGGGGTAGGTGTGCCACCCATATCTCGCATGTGCCATGCTGGGAGCTGCGGCTGGGAGGGCATGGCTTTGTGTGCTTGGCGTACCTACATGGTCCATAGTGTCTGCTCGCTTTACTTACACCATCCTCTTTCTCCACACAGGCAAACACTGGGCTGTAGCAAGTGCCCCTCACCCAAAGATGTCAGAGGGCAAGGATGACCTGCTCTGACGGTTGTGTGGCAGTAGCTGGAGCGGGTGGTTGGCCTAGAGACATTAGCAGGAAGAATGATGGTGGCCAAGGAGGCAGTGGCATGTCACGCAGAGAGAATGGTGGGCTTTGAGACATTGGCAGTAAGAATGGTAGTGGGCATGAAGGAGGTGGCATGCCAGAACAGGCCACACCCCCAATCCCCCCTTTTGTGTTCCTGTTCTTTGCTGTGTATAGTTTGCATCTTGTGTGCTGTTTAACTTGTTACTGTTTATTATAAAGTCATTTTCTCCCCTATGCTCCTGTGTCCTGCATCTGTTGTTGGGCTGTGTCACCATTTTCTTATGATTTGCAGGGGTGTTCCCCTTCTGGGGTGCATCCACATCTGTCCTCTGCCACAGGGTCTCCACTGCTGTTCCTGTGGGTGTCTGTGGCTGCGGTTCCACCTGTACACTGTTCCACATCTGGCAGATGTGCTGGCCTGTTGGCTGTCGTGCTGCATACCATGGGTGTCCCCCTGCACATCACACGTGCAGTATAGCCCACATCATGGGTGTTCCTGTGGGTGTCTGTGGCTGCGGTTCCACCTGGACACTGTTCCACATCTGGCAGGTGTGCTGGCCTGTTGGCTATCATTCTGCATCCCACGGGTGTCCCCCTTGCACATCACATGTGCAGGACAGCCCACATCGTGACTGCTCCTGTGGGTGTCTGTGGCTGCGGTTCCACCTGTACACAGTTCCACGTCTGGCAGGTGTGATGGCCTGTTGGCTGTCGTGTTGCATCCCACGGGTGTCCCCCTGCACATCACACATGCAGGACAGCCCACATTGTGGCTGTTCCTGTTCATGTCAGAGGGACAATCCCTGGCATTTGAGCTACTGCCCTCTTCGTTGTGCTCCCCAGGGTACATACATAGATACTGAACCCGGTGTCGGCAGATAAGGGCCTATGGCCCGCAGTCTGCCCATTTGAGCTTGTAAGTTCAGTTTGTTTTCCTAGAAGTCTGTTTCCCTTACCCATGACCTCTAGAATTCCTTTATGTCTATCCCATGCATTCTTAAATCCTGTGATTGTTTCAGCCCCCACCACTTCCTCTGGCAGGGTGTTCCACTTGTCCACCACCCGTTCTGTGAAGAATTCTTTCTCATGTTTCCTCTGAATCGTCCTCCTCCAACTTCATCCCATGCCCTCTAGTCCTGGAACATCTTTTCACTTAAAAATAGTGTTTTCCTGCACTCTGTTTCTCCCTGTAAGATACTTGTATGTCTCTATCATATCCCTCTCTCCTCCTCTCCTCCAGGGAGTACATGTTCAGTTCCTTCAACCTGTCTTCATAGGACTTGTGATGCAATCCATGCACCATCTTTGTTGCCCTCCTCTGAACCTTTTCTACCCTGTCTATGTCCTTACATAGGTATGGTCTCAGAACTGTACACTGTACTCCAGGTGGGGCCTCACTAGTGTCTTGTATAGCGGAATTATGACCTCCCTTTTCCTGCTGGTGATGCCCCTGCCTATACATCCCAGCATCCTATTTGCTTTACCTGATGCCTTGTCACACTGTTTCCTACCTTGAGGTCATCAGATGACAACCCAAGATCCCTTTCCTGCTTGGTGCATGCTATATCCTCACCCCCAACTGATATATTGTGCCAGGGTTTTGTGCCCCATATGCATTATCTTGCACTTCTTTGCATTGAATTTCAACTGCCAAACCCTTGACCATTCTTCAAGTTTCTGCAGGTCTCTTCTCATTCTGTCTACACCCTCTGGTGTGTCTACTCTGTTACAGAGCTTTGTGTCATCAGCGAACAGTGAAATTCTGCCTTCTAGATCCCGCAATGTCACTGATGAAGATGTTGAATAGGACCGTCCCAGCACCATCCCTGTGGTACCCCACTGGTCACTCTTTCCCTCTCTGGAGTGACAGCCATTTACCACCACCCTCTGTGTCCTGCCACCCAGCCAGTTACCTACCCACCACACTACTGTCCTGCCCACACCATATTCCCCAGTTTGTGTAATAGTCTTCTATGTGGCACAGTGTCAAAGGCCTTGCTGAAGTCCAGATAGCCATGTCCACTGCCCTCCCTGATCCACCTCCCTAGTCACCCAGTCAAAATTCAATGAGATTGGTCTGACATGACCTCCCCTGGTGAAACCATGCTGCCTTGGGTCCTGTGGTCCATTGACAACCAGATGTTCACCAATCTCTCCTTCAGAGTGCTTCCATGATCTTTCCCACCACCGAGGTGAGGCTGACTGGTCTGTAGTTCCCTGCCTCTTTGTTCCGCTTTTGTATAAGGAGACTACATCTGCTGTCCTCCAGTCTTTGGGTACCTCCCCTGTTTCCAGTGATTGGCTAAACAGGATAGCCAGAGGTTCGGCCACCACCTCTCTTAGTTCTTTAAGGACCCTGGGGTGCACCCCATCTGGCCCCATTGCTTTGTCAACTCTTATTACTTCCAGTTCCTTCAGGACCCTTTCTCGTGTAAACTATATGTGACCTGTCCGTTGCTGTGTCCATGTGGCTGTCATTGCCTTCTAGCCCCTATGTCCCTGTGCAGTCGTCCTTTTGGTATGCTGTTCATCTGCCCTATGTCAGGGTTCCCTGTATCCTACCCCTGTGCGCTGGGCTGCTGTGGCAGTCTGCACTGCTCCTTTGATCTGTCCAGTGCTATATTCATTGCTGGGCAATCTTTGCTCTGTGCTCTGGCTTGTGCTTTGCACACTTGCATTTGCACCCTATATTCAGAGGAGTATGGGAGCTATGCCTTTGAATACTGCATGCACTGGACCATGGGCTATTGCAATCAGTGGAGCAGTGCAAACTTTGCCCGTGGGCAGTTCTTTGAATATCATGACTATTGGGCCCATAGTGTCTCGTTTTGGTCCTTCATGACTCGGGGCAGGTTCAGCTGGGTCAGATGATCCTCTGTCTCTAGTTGGGATTTCCAGTTCATGGGAAACACAATGATTCATAATAATTTTGGAATGCAGTTACTTCTTCTGTCTGGCCAATAACTTTCTGCCCTGTTCCCTGGTGTGTAATCCTAGTGATATGCAACCTCACTGTGTTCGAAGCTTAACCTCTAAAGGTTTTATGACCCTTGGCCCACCCTCATAATATCTTTGGCATAAATATTTCAGTTTTGTTTTACCTTGTAATCCAAAGTGTGGTTTAATTTTTTTTAAGTCCTTCGACCCCGTCCCCCTTTTTCTATCCAATTTTACGTGCTGTAGCTTTTTAAGTTACTGGATTTTCACTTCTAGCTTTTCTGTTGTCTTTCCTTCGCTTTCTTCCTGCCTGCTGCTAAAGCAATTAGATTCTTTCTCACTATGACCTTTACTGTGTCCCATACAATCGACGGAGATATATCTGGAATACTTTTCTCTTGGACTGCCTGCTGAATAATATGGGGGCTCTCCTCCCTGACTTTCCTGTCTTGTAATAATGATACCTTTATCTCCAGAATGAACTGTTTTTTTAGCTACAAATCCATTTGCATTATGAGGGGTGCAGGGTAGGAAAGACCCATTAGGCCTATCTTAACATTTTAAGCCTGTCTGCAATCTTTTAAAAGGTCAGGAAACTATCTCATCTGGAGTACGTTTGATGTACTGCCAAATGAAATGTATACCCACTCATTTGCCCCTATAGGTGCTGCCATGTATTACTCAGACCTGTCTCTGTCAGTAAGTCCTTTACCCTCTTAGCAATTGTATGTTCCCTTCTGGATATTTTAGAAGTGTTATCAATCTGGGAAATGAAAGTTAGATTCAAATCACCTCCACAGATGACCATGCCCCCTTCACTGTAATGTTAGTGAATAATCTGGGAAAAAAGCAAACTCTGCTGCAGGCGGGACATAAATAGAAACCAGTGTGGGTGTCTGACCATTATACATGCCTTTCATGAGCACAAACCTCTCTTCCTTATCCCTGTATACTTCCGGAGTCTGAAAATTCACTCTGCTTGGGTACCAGTATGGCCACATCCCTCCTCCATCCAGCTTGATATCAGGAGGTGTGGACCTGCAGGTAGCCAAACTTGGCCAGTTTCGAGGGCTCAGCTTCTGTGAGATGAGTCTCCTGCAACAGTATAAAATCTGCCTCAGCTTTCCTATGATATGTCATAACCTTCTTCCTTTTAATGGGGAGTGTGAGGCCATTCACATTGTATGTGAATACCTTAGCTAGTGAGGCAGTCATATTTAAAGTGGTATTCATCTGTTCTAGTTTGGCTGTCACCCATGGGGGAACCGTCCCCCAGGGAACCACACTCATTGTCACATGGTACCCACCAAGATGTACATATGTTTCAACTGAGTCAACTGGGCTGAACAAACAAACCTGACTGCAACAAACAATGTTTCCAATTCAGGAGAGTACGGCCTGAAACTCTTTGAACCTCTGAAGTACCTCCTCTCCACCTTCCAACCTTCAGATGAAGGAATGCTGTGGGTGAAGTCCCCATAAATTCGGGGGACAACAACCAAACTACTCCATATTGCTAAGAGCTCAAAACAGAGAAAAGAGAAAATGAATGTGAACATTCATGGCTTGAAAAACATTTTTCCCATCAACAGCCCCCACCCCCTAAGACCATGGTGCAATCTATCTAATACATAACCCCAGTCCAGTCCTGAGGCAAAAAAGAAACAGTCCACTACTTACAACAGCAGATAGCTGTGGAATTACAGTGCCCCCCATAAGAAGCAGAATGATTATATCAACCCCCCCCCTTTTTGCTAGTTGCTGTTTGAAAAGCAGGGTATAACTATACCCCTCCTAGTGAGTTACAAATATCCTCTGTTATCCCATATTGCAATTACTGTCAGGAGCTTTGCCAGGTGGTAGGTAGTATGCTTCTGTGTACAGCAGTAAAAAGCCTATCAATGTCTCAGATGTCATTTCCCCTTATTTCATGGAGACTGTACCACAGGAATTGATACTACTAAATCGTACTATAGAGACTGTTACTCCTGAAAGTGATATCGGCAGGGGTCGAGTTTCTCACCCGGTTGTCCAGGTATTCCACACCCACTGTTGGGCAACTCCACCCAGCAGTAACATTCTAGGAAAGGCCATGAAAATTGGGGATGTAGCCAGGGTAAGTATTTTATGGGCTCTGACAATCTTGGGGGTTGGCTTACTGGTCCTGTCCATACCTACAACACAAAAGATCTCCCATGTGTAACCAGCTTGGTGGGAGCACAGAGGAGAACCTGAGTGACAGTGAGTGATGGAGGATGGCACTGGCAGTCAACCCGACATCCTGGGGGCCCCATCTGGTTGCCCCCCATTACTACCCCACCTACGGCTCCCCTCCCAGACACCAGTGAGCTCTGTGTGAACTGTGCATCCCCTCACTTACTTCCAGTGCAGAGGGAGCAATACAGCAATTCCTAGGGTTCAGAGCAAATCAGTGGTCTCTTCCATCAATACCCTGTTCTCAAGGGCCTTTCCTAATGCTTAAGACACAATATTTCTCATAACCTTCATAGTGTTGTCTAAGCAGAACTGCTGTTTAGTACTAAGGAAATGCTTATCACTTTCACTGTATGTGAGCATTCCATTAAGAGGCAGAAGATCCTAAGTAGCTAATATAGATAAGCAATTCTCTCAAACGTCTTATAAAAATGCAGACAGCATTTTCTGACATGTTTCCCCTCCCCCCCCCGTCTTATTTTGGTAGCAAGTAGAATAGGCAATCTTTTTAGAACCTCATTGCTCGTAAATAAAAATTCTAGGCTTAGAGATGACAGTCTGTACCTGGCCACAGTCTAAGATTATGTCCAGCACTGCAGTTTTGTCCCATTGTGATCTCTATACATTCTGGGGCCATTTATGTTTAGTCGCTGTATAAAACAAAGAAACAAGACTCACAGTTTTTGCTTGGGATTTGCAGGAAAAGTGTTCCAATGCCTCAGAAGGTGATCTGAGGATGGTGAGAGATAAAATAGAGATATCAGACTTGATGGGAGACTGGATGGGCCTAGTGGTCCTCATCTGCCATCAATTTCTATGTTTCTATGTTTCTATCAAGAGTCTCTGCAAGTTGCCCATGAAGTGCTTTTCCTGCCCATCATCCTCCCTTGGACCTGTTGAAGAAGGCCTCTAATTTCTTGCACAGTGTGTGCAGTCATACCCAGACCCATTGCCTTCATCTGCTGCCTTTGGACTGTGCTCCAGTCTCCTGGTAAAGGCATCGACTTCTCATTCTGGTTCCCTCTTCTTTCCTTGTTCAGGATGTCTTGGTCCTTCAGGGCTGCTGTGGCTTCTAACACTGTTGTGCAGGTTTTGGTGAAGCCTTCTTCCCAGAAAATTTGTGTACATGCTGGATAGAGTGTTTGGAAGTGGATCTGTTTGGCTTGAAGGGCCCTTATGATGTCACCTTACTGCCTGCACCTTCTTGTATGTCTGGTGGGTAGGGCTGATCGAACTATAGGCAGGCACCATTGTATTTTATATTTTTCTTTTGCCAAGCCAATTTCAGTATTGGAAGGGCTTTTCCTGGAGTTCAATGGCCGAGCAGCCAGCCACTCCCACTTCCTGAGCTATATAAGCAGTTCCTCTCAGCCTCATTGTGAAGCACTTTTTCTTTGCCCCACCATCCTCCCCTCCTCCCCCAGCGGCAGCACTTCTCTCCTTAGGGGGATTCCTAAGGTATCTTTAGCCATGGGAATCGTCCCATGGCACCTCTCGGGGTGGAACTCTCTCCATGGGTTCCTTGCCTTTCGTACCCCTGCAGGGTGGTAATTCCTCTGGAATGGAGTGTGAACAGCCAAAACCAAACTTACACAGTTGCACAAGCATAACACTATGCTGGCTGTGCAGGCCAGTGAATCTCTTTCGTGTGGTAGCTGGAAAATTTCATCAATATAGGACATGGGCTAGCCTGAAAGTCCATCAGCTTCGGAAGCAACGCTCTATATTTCCTTTTGATCTTAAGCTCAAACACGAGAGGGAGGGCTAGGACATCCCTTAGCAAATTGGTAGGAAATCAGATATATGGCCAGTCCCTACCCCCTGTGGGAGTTCTGTAAGCCACGGATTTTCACAGCATGATCAAACTTCCAAATCAGTACATTTCTTCTGTAACATCTCTGTATAGCGGAAGAGGGAATCCAAGGCCATGCCGAGCTGTATGGCGCCATCCTCAAATATCGATCACTGCAACTTTCCCCTCAGCCTACTCCACTCTGCTTTCCACTCAATCCAGCCTATCATGTAAGGTTTTTTTGTTTATTCTTTTGTAATCCTGCCTGTTTTCTCTTCTGGAGGTCTTTATCTTTTTCATCAACAACTCAAAGCTGTTTCAGGTAAGTCATTCTTCTTCAGAGTCTGTGTCGTAGCTTTGCATCTAGGAACTGGACCATACTGCGGTTGCATTGGGGCTGTCTTCTCTAAATCCACCCTCATCCCACTTCAGTTTTGGCTTTTGAGAATGGGATCTGGTTTGGTGATCATAACCCTGAGGTCCCACTCACATATTATTGTTTATTGAAGTCATTTTGCTGGTGTTGCGAGTTAAATTTGGTCTCAGTGGGAAGCGAGTTTAGCAACTAGCCTGCCATTCAAGCTATGACATCACCAGACATCTAAATGTTTTCAGGAACAATGGCCTTGGGTGCCAATGCTTTTCCCTCCACCTTCCCTAAGGTTGATAAACATCCAGTGCACAAGGGAAAACTTATAATTGATCAGTGTTGATGATAGTGCTGCATGATTATAATGCTATAAATACCTGTAATTTATGGTATGCAGGTCTTACAGTTCCATTACATAATAAAAGGGTAAGCCTTTTTGCATTAAATTGATGACAGAGGGCAGGAAACACTGCTCCAGCTGTCACTGATCCCTGTATTATCTGTTTTATAGTCAAGGCCCCTGGAATTCTGCGGTTCTGCGGTTCCGGAATTTGCCGCAGAATTTGCATCATGTCGCAGAATATATATAGTGCCGCAGAATTCATTGTTTTTGGTGAATTTTCATATAAATATACTATTTTTCCATAGTGTCAGGCTTTCTTTCCCACCTCGTTTATCCTGAAGCCCCTCCTCTATGCTCAGCATATGATGTCATCGATTACATCACATCATATTTAGCCAATGACAGGACTGCATTCTGACAGAGAAATGAATAAATCATGCCACAGAAATCAGAAAATACTGCCGCGGAAGTCAAGGGGCCCTGCCTCAGAAATCAGAAAATTCTGCCGCAGAACACCAGGGGCCCTGTTTATAGTTCATGGGTCCTGTTGGAGGGCCTGTTATGAATATAAGAGTGCCACTTTGCATACTAGGACCAGAAGACTACGAACCAAACAAAAGAAGTTCAATGGTCCCAAGCATACAAGAGGCAACATTCATAGATCCATAAGAAGCCCTCCAAACAAACCCATAAAGTTATTAGAGATCACTAACAGCCAGCCCGGTGGTGCTGAGGGCTGTGGCACTGGTCGCCTTACCTCACACTATACTGGGACCCATGTTCGAGAACGAGCACTGGTCACCGGGGGTCGGCAGGGGCGGAGAGGGATCGAGCATCCGAGGGACTGCTCTCCCTCTCCAGGAAGGGGGGATTACAGTTGTTGGTGCACTTCTGACCCCTGATGGCAGCTGGGAGACTGAGCACTGAGGCTGCAAGCAAGCAACTGAGTGGGGCAGGTGCCAGGAGGAGTGCGTGCGGATGCATTTGCGCTCCCTCCCTTGACGTCATTGCATGCCCTACTCTCAGGGGAGAAAACAAGAAAAATGGTCCCAGTTGACTTGATGAGGTAGCCACCCTCCACAGGTCCCAACCCCGAATGGCACTCCCTAAACTGGATCTAGGTAGAGCTGCCCGCCATGGGTGGTAAGCTGTGGGGGAAGAGGGGTTGAAGCCTGATGTCGGGGTGCGGGGCTGGACGGACGGATGTGATGGATGCTGACCTGGGACCCAGGGGGGAAGAAAGAGAGTATATATATATAAAAAAAATAGATCACTAACAAAAAAAAAATGTTTTTTTATTCAGAATGCTGAGGGCGTGAGAGGTCAGCAAGAAGCTCATGACAGTGGCTTAGTGGGTGAGACACTCTTATAGGAATAATGGTACCTCACATGCAATAGAAGAAGGTGCTGTGATTGATCAGGGATGCTCCTGTTATCCTGTGATGGTGAGCCTAAGGGATGGAGTTGTGCTGGCAGGTAAACATGGCTTCACAGAGGGGTGATACTCCTACAGTAGCATGATGCATGATGTTGACATATAATGCAATGGTGACTGGTGACTGTCATATGTGTGCTCCTGTGCCAGCAAGAATAGGTCAAAGTGGGGTGGGCCTAGGGGATAGAGTGGGCTAGAATATATGGCCCAAACAAAGAGATGAATGCCTGACACTGGCATCATGCAGGATGTTGACAGACAGTGTGATGTAATGGTGAATTTCATATGTCTAGTCCTGTGCCAGAGAGTGTCAATCAGAAGTGATGGCTTAGGGGACGGAGTTGTGTGGGCGGAAATTCATGTATCTACACAGAGGGGTTGAACGCTGCCACTGGTATGGCGCAAGATGCTAAAATATGATGGGATGGTGGCTGTTATAGTATAGTATGTCTTATTCTGTGCCAGCAGGTGTAACATCAAAGTGGGGTGGGTCTGATTTGAGACTACTTCTGATGATCAACTCCCCAGTGTGGTACAGTGGGGCAACTGAGGAGGAAATACAGTAAAAACAATAGTGGCATGCAGGCAGATAAAGTCACCATGCTCTCTCCATCCAGTTGTGGTTCCCAGACATATGAGTCATCAGCCCCCCCTTTCTGAGAAGATTCCTGACAGTTCTGCTCCCTGCCTGTATTACCTGGAGTGTTAGGTCTGGGACTGTATTTGAGGGGACATGCACTGAGCACCTGGGTTCAGTGGAGTTTGTGCCAGTAGATGTGGGCTCAAGGTCTTATGGACCTGCAAAAGGAGAGCCTGGCCATCTGGGTATTAAGGAGAAGAGTTTTTTAAAAATCGGACAATGAAAAGGCTAAATCTGTGATTTCAATTGGCAGGAGCAACCAGTCACATACACCCTGCCTGGGCCATGTAAACTAGCTCCCTACAGCCTCATTTTGAAGTTATTTTTATGTTGCTTGCATACATGCGCAAGAAACATGTTGCAGCAGCTTGCTGCAGAAGCAGGTTGTGGAGGTGCAGCACTGTTGTGGCCAATGCCCCCACTGCCTTTTGAGGCTTGGCCCACTTTCCCTAATTGGGTAGCACGCTGCTGCAGACACTAGTTTAACCAGCATGCCACCACCTTGAAACGTTTTAGCCGCTGCAATCAGGGCGCCTTGTCATTGCAGCGTCAGCCATTCCACTGCAATGAAGGAGCTACCCGTCATTGCAGGGTGGTACCTTGCATGCCCCCGACCCAGTTTGCCAATGGGGATTCCAGTCCCAGTGGCATAATGTCCCACACCCAAGTTTCTGCTGTATGCTGAGGTGCCCAATCCCCTCGGCATCATGCCCCCAGTGTTCTTTGCCAACAGGGCACCCAATCCCGTTGCCTTCAGTCCCCCCTTCCCAGGTTGAATTTGCTGACTGAGACCCTCCCCATCCGGCATAATGTCTCCCCAATGTGCTGTCTGTCGAGGGGATGCCCAAACCCTTAGCTCCCCACTGGTATGTGCGGCCAGGGGTGCCCAATCCCCTGCTGGCTACAGTCCCCAAAAAAACACTCAGGTGGCACACTGGGAGCCCACCCCTGCATGCCAAAGTCCCTGAAAAAAAAAAAACAGTCCATAATGTTTTTTTTTCTTTTCAACACCTGTAAAATAAGAAAATGGTCCCTCATAGAGTTTGGCGACCCTCCTCCAACCTGCACCCACCCTTTGCACACCCCGCCTCACTACACCCCCCTCACCCCAAACTTACCTCCGGAGCCCATCACGGCGATCTTCGTTGGACTAGGAACACGTCTGCACTCTTCAAAGCCGACCGCGAACTGAAGAAATGCTAGTAAGCGGTATAATGGCATAAATAGGGTTTTTTCAACTTTGGTGCATATCACTGGCATTTTTGGGAATGTTGGCACCAAATTTTCAACATGGGGTTCTTGGGACCCCTCCTCATGAATTCAGTCACTGTCATTGCGTTATTAGGTTCTGAAAGGTGATTTTTGCAGTCACTGCGTGGAATCACCTTTTGGGACTGATTAACGACATGACAGTGCCACTGTTCATGAGGTGGGCTCTCAAAGGGCCTATGTTGCAAATTTGGTGAAAAAAATCCAAAAATTGACTGTTTTTCGAGCGTGCGTTGCGCAGTTTCCACGCACCCTTATAACTTTGCAAATCTGTAATATTTTTATTCCAGATTTTCAACACTGGCATTTTTTCACACCTCCTTATGAACTGTACAGGTGTCATTTTTCACATCCTGGCCGAAATGTGTTTTTGCACTTCCTGCGCAGAATAGCGCGGTCGCTGTGGGAAATCAGTGTTCAGGACAGATTAAGAAAATGACAGTGACACTGTTCATGAGCAGAGGTCATAAAATGCCTATGTTGAAAATGTGGTGATGAAAGTCCATAAAATGACTGTGTTACAAGTGTGCATTGCACAGTTTCCACGCACCTTTGTAACGTTACAAATTTGTAATATTTTCACGCCAGATTTTCAACACTGGCATTTTTTCGCACCTCCTTATGAACAGTACAGCTGTCAATTTTCACATCCTGGCCAAAATATGTTTTTGCACTTCTGGCGCAGAATAGAGTGGTTGCGTGGGAAATCAGTGTTTGGGACAGATTAAGATTGAGAGGGGGGAGTGAATGAGCTCAACTGAGCTCTGTCGGGACTGCTGCAGGTTTCTTTGTGGGCAGAAAAAGGCTCCAATGCAGGCAGGAGTCCAGTACAAAAGCGCAGCCTGCAGTGCCGGGAGAAACAGAATGAGCAAGTGGGAGGGAGTGAGCGATTTCAACAGACTCTGTCGGGACTGCTGCAGGTTTCTTTGTGGGCAGAAAAAGGCATCAGTGCAGGCAGGGCCCAGTACAAAAGGGCAGCCTGCAGCACCGGGAGAAACAGAATGAGCTAGTGAGGGAGGGGGAGTGAGCAAGCTCAATGGAGCTCTGTCGGGACTGCTGCGGATTTCTTTGTGGGCAGAAAAAGGTGCCAACGCAGGCAGGAGCCCAGTACAAAAGGGCAGCCTGCAGCACTGGGAGAAACAGAACGAGCAAGTGAGAGAGGGGGAGTGAGCGACCTCAATGTAGCTCTGTCGGAAATGCTTTGGATTTCTTTGTGGGTAAAAAAAGGCACCAATGCAGGCAGGAGCCCAGTACAAAAGGGCAGCCTGCAGCACTGGGAGAAACAGAACGAGCAAGTGAGAGAGGGGGAGTGAGCGACCTCAATGTAGCTCTGTCAGAAATGCTTTGGATTTCTTTGTGGGTAAAAAAAGGCACCAATGCAGGCAGGAGCACAGTACAAAAGGGCAGCCTGCAGTGCTGGGAGCAATAGAAGGAGTAAGTGAGAGAGGGGGGAGTAAGCAAGCTCAACTGAGCTCTGTCAGGACAGCTGTGAAATTCTTTGTGGGCAGAAAAAGGCGCCAACATAGGCAGGAGCCCAGTACAAAAGGGCAGCCTGCAGTGCCGGGAGAAACAGAATGAGCGAGTGAAAGAGAGGGAGTGAGCAAGCTCAACGGAGCTGTGTCGGGACTGCTGCAGATTTCTTTGTGGGCAGAAACAGGCACCAATGCAAGCAGGAGCCCAGTACAAAGGGACAGCCTGCAGTGTTGGGAGAAATAGGATGAGCAAGTGAGAGAGGGGAGTGGGCGAGCTCAATGGAGCTCTGCGGGACTTTAGAGTTACCCACCCTCCGCCCAGTGTCCTCTGTGGTCCTATATTACAGCAGGGTCTCTGGAGTGGAGACAAAGCAATGATTGGATACTTTCAAGATTGATGTAATAATACAGATTTAGTTCTGTTTATTTCTGTAACCGAGCTAAGTACTGAGCTATACTGTTATGATTGCTGTAATAATACATATTTATTTGTTCTGTTTATTTCTCTAACAGCTGAGTAATACTTGGAGTGCAATAGGATTTCTAACTGGGCTACGTGAAACTATATGAGAGCTGAGAACAAAAAGTAAGGTAGCTGAGGGGTGAAAAACAGACAAGAAGGCTTTAGGATTGCTATAGTAATACAGTATCTAATGGATGAGATTTCAGACTGAATTAACCTGGTCGGCAAGGGGGCAGTAGGCAGACTAGTGTGGGGGGGGGACAGGAATTTGAGTAAATAGGGGCCTAACAGTTGTAGTAGGGTACAGAACCTGAGAGTAAGAGCCCGTAACATAAGATGGAGGCCAAAATGATGCAGGTGCCACATGTCAATAGAGCAGGGCAGATGAGTATGTTAAGCATCCGGCAGGGGAGAATAGGGGATGGCAAAGGGGGATGCAGGAAGAACAACTAGGAAGTGAAACCAACCCCAGTATCAGAGGCACTAACAGAAAAGACAGGAGAAAGGAGGGGGTACCCAAGGCGGGGGCCCCTGATGGGGAGGAAGAGACCACAAGGGTACCAGGGAGAGCAGATGGGTGGGGTAGGGAGACCAGGGTGGTACGAAGGGAACAAGTAGGAGGGGACCAATAGGAGAAGAGATGTAGGAGGGGTATCGACTAGGAATAGATTCCAATCTCTGCTATGGGAGGAAGAGAGAGAGGGGGAGCAGGAATATACTGAAGGCAGAAGGACAAGCGGGGCATGAGAGGGATGGCATCAAATAGGGGAAGAGATAGCGAGGATGAAAGGGTAGAAGGGGGACTAGTAAGGAAGGAGGGGGTGGTGACTGGAGGAGAGAAGGCCACAGGAAGGGGAAGGATGGGAGAGGCATCACTATCGGGGTAGAAGGGAATGGGGGCTCTTAATCGACAACAGCGGGGATAGGAGAGGGGTTGGAAATCAGCAGGGGAGGAGGAGAGGTCGACATGGGAAGCCCAGTAGGAAGTAGTCAGGCTGGGAAGAGATTCAAGGGGAATGGGAGGAATAAGACAGAAAAAAGGGGTGAGGCAGAAGTAGAGGTTACAGATACAGAAGTCACAGAGGGTGCAGCTGGCAGGGGTAAGGGGCAGAGAAGAATGAATACTGGGGTGGTGGAAGGGGCATTAGAAGGGAAAGGGGGTAAGGGAAGGGGGGGTACTCATCCTGGGGGATTCTATACTGAAATGGGTGAGATGGGACGGAAAGGGGAAGGGCACAGCCGTATTTGGGTTGTAGCTGTCCCCAGGTTGACTGCAGCAGGGGCAAGGCAGGCACTGCTCAAGCATGCAGCGAGGGGGAGGAAGAAACCTCATTTACTGTTGCATGTGTGTACAAACAACTTGGCGGGGGATACTGTGGAAATAGTGAGGGGGGAGGTTCGAGTAGTTGGGCAGGCAGTGTGAGGGGGTGGGGAAGTCGGCAGTCTTGGAGGTACTGCCAGTACCATGTGCAAGCATGGGGAGGAAGGGCAGGCTTGAGGAGTTCAACGAGTGACTGAGGGATTGGTGCCACACCAAACGTTAAGGGTTAGTGACTAATTGTGGTAGGGTCTGGGGGGAATAGTGACTTGTACGCGGGGGACAGGGTACACTGGAGCAGAAAGGGAAGGGGAGGGGAGGTGAGTATTAAAGGCAGCATTACTGCCGGCCCACTGGTGCTGAGGGTTGAGGCGCTGGATGCCACACCTCACGCCACACTGGCGACCCGAGTTCGGATGTGAGCCCAGGCCGCCAGGGGTCGGCAGGGGAGGGATAGGATTGAGCATCTGGAGGACTCCTCTGCTATCCTGGGGCAGGATCCATGGACCCACCACTCAGTAGCGGCCCCTGGTGACGACCGGGGCCACTACTAGAGCGGTGTAGTAAAGGGAGCAGAGTGTGGCGGACGTTGGCACGCTGCGCCTAAGCATCATTTCTCTCCCGCACTCTGCAAAGGGGAGAATAGTGGAAAATGGGCTACGGTGGGGCAGCATGAGCTTCCGATCCCCGTTGACAGTTTTTAGGCATGGTACTTTCACTTCCAAATACCTAAACAGCACATATAAGCAAGTAACATTCGGCATTGACAAATGCTTATTTATTGCTGCAGCCACACACTTTGCTAGGGCTCTGTCACCCATGCTTGCTGCTTTTCTCGTTCCTTTTGCACTTTCTTTTGGTTTGTGCCTTCAGCTTGTTTGATATGTGTCTTCAGTGGCTGTCTGGGTTACTATTTTGTCTTTCTGCCATCTCTGGCAGTAGCATTGTGTTTCTTGCTTTTCTCTAGGGCAGCCACTTATGATGCCCTTATGCTGTTATTTCAGACCTGTGCTTATGATTGGTTTTGTTGTTCGTGTGCTGACTCATTTCCATCTATTACCTATGTCATGCTGTTATATTTTGCTTGTGTTTTCTCAGTCTGTTCTACCTGCTGTCTATACCAAGTCACTTGCAAACTTTTCGGTTAAGTTCCACTGCATTAATTTTATTAATTTCACCTGGCTCCAGACAGACAGCTGCAACTACTCATAGTCAGTTCAGCTAGCCTTGCATGCCATTAGCGGGGCGCCATCATTAGAGCCCCATAATGTGGGCAAAGTAACCTGTTTGCAGGTCTGTGATAGTGGGGTGTGGGAGAAGGAAACACAAACCACAGAAGTAAGGTAAAAAACACACCAAAGTGTGATTTTATTTAAGATACTTAGCTTTATTATTTGAGTGAAACTCCATGTCACCACCCATTTCCCACAGCAAAACTCTACACAGACGTTTGGTGCCATAGGCAGAGCTGTCACTCAGTTCTGTCTAAAAGCACCAAATCCTCCAGTCCATTTGCAAAGCTGAGTATTTTATTTGAAACTGTCTGGTTCTTTTTACTTGGCACAAGCACAGCATTTATTTTTCTGTAGCAGACTGTTTCTTTACTTAGACACAGAGTTGACATGGGCGGCAACCCCCGTAGCTGCCATATGCTCTGTTCCGTGTCCAACTCCCTGAAAAAGAAAAGAAAACAGTTGGCGCAACATCGGCTCTGTACTTGAAGTACAGTAATGCGGGGCTTTTCTTGAATATACTGTGAAAGGGAAGGGGTCCCAGGAAAATAGCGCTGACCGCAGGACTGCTTTTTCAGGGCAGCAGTTCCCCAGTGCTAAGACACCTCTTAGCTTTGTTCTGGTACAATCCAGGGCTGCCAAGGGGAGTACCAAACTAAAACCTGCTAAAAACACTGCTTCTCACTATTTTATCTGTTTTCTCGGGACCAGCTGACTGAAACACAGGTACCTGTTCTGAATGGACAGCCAGCTATTTACAACAGGATTTACAGCATGCTGAGAGCATCCCAGTGGCAGGGAGGAGAAGTAGAGAGACAGAAAAGAGAAACAGAAAATAGATAAGGGAGGAATGTAGGTGGCCAGCCTACAGTACAGAATAGGACAGGATAGTATAGAAGAATGCTGATGCAACAGACTAAGTGTGAAGGAAAAGAAAATAGGACAGAGTCCCTCTCAGCTTCCCTCCCATGCTGGGGGGCAGCTCTACCACATGCCATCCCGCTCAGAAGGAAACCAGTGATAAAACATTTTTTTTTACTGGTTTCCTACATAAGAACCCACCTCGGACAATCCAGGGGGTTGGTTGGGACTTCCACCCACCCTCTTCAGAAGCCCCATCCCAGGGCACCCTTTATCTATATACAGTAAGCGTTAATACACCAACTTAATATTTAACAAGTGCTATACACCTCTATAGCTTTACATTTGCCCTGGGGTATATAGTTCCAAAAGAAACCAAAAAGCAACAAAACAATTACACACATGAACTGTAATCCAACACCATTTCTATACTCCTAAAGTTATTATATATTTACATATTTACAGTTTCAGATTCAGTAGGTGCTACACCTGCTACATACTGAGACATAAAGTCTGCATTTTTGTGTTGGGAGTCAGGTCTGTGCTTAACAGTGAACTCATAGAGTTGTAAGGCCAAATAACATCTCAGTATTCTGGCATTTTTATCTTTCATCTAGTTTAGCCAGTAGAGAGGGTTATGGTCAGTGACTAAGAGGAATTCAGCTCCCCAGAGATAGAAACGCAGTGCCTCTATGGCCCATTTTACAGCTAAACACTCCTTTTCTATAGTTGAATATTTCTGCTGTCGGTCATACGTTTCCTGGAGATGTACAATACTGGATGCTCCTCCCCATTTATGTTTTGGCTCAGCACTGCCCCAATTCCAGAGTTAGAGGCATTAGCATGTACTTCAAATGGCTCCTTAAAATCAGGGCACTTCAAGACTGGAGGAAACAAAGAGCTGCTTTTATAGCGCAAAATGCTTTCTCACATTCTGATGTCCAGTTGACCATATTCCCATACTTTTTCTTGGTTAGATCCATAAGAGGAGTTGCTATAGATGCAAAATTAGGTATAAATACTCTATATTAACAAGCAAGCCCTAAAAATGATCTATCCTGCTTCTTAGTCTTTGGAACTGGATATTTGGCTACTGCTTCAATTTTAGTGATTTCAGGTTTTACCTGACCATTACCAAGTAACAACCCCAAATATTTGGTTTTAATCATGGCCATGGCACATTTACTTGGGTTAATGGTCAACCCGACCCCACTAATAGATCCAATTACAGAAGACAAATGTTTGAGATGAGTTTGCCCATCTGGACTAAAAATGACAACATCGTCCAGGTAGGCAGCAGCATAGGTGGAATGAGAGGCCAAGAGTTGATCCATGAACCTCTGGAAGGTTGCAGGAGCCCCATGCAGTCCAAAGGGCATAGTCACAAATTGAAATAAACCCATAGGTGTACTGAAAGCAGTTTTTTCATGAGAAGTTTGGTCCAAAGGAATCTACCAGTACCCTTTCGTTAAATCCAATGTTGTGATGTAACTGGCACTTCCTAAATGGTCAATCAGGTCATCGACCCTAGGCATCGGATACCCATCAAATTGGGCAACCTGGTTCAGTTTTCTAAAATCCAGGCAAAGTCTAATACCGCCCTCCTTTTTGGGTACGACGACAATTGGGGATGCTCAGGGACTCTTTAATGGTTCAATAATGCCCAATTGCTTTAATTTCTGTATCTCTTGATGTACCTCCAACCTTACCCGCTCAGGGAGCGTATAAGGCTTTTGTCTAATAGGAGTGGAGGAAGTATGGATATGATGCTGCACCCCTACTGCTTTCCCAGGTACCTTGGTAAAGGAAGAGGAGAATTTTTTGATTATATGGTTAAATTTTTCCCTTTTTTGGTAATCTAAACAGGGATTTATGTTTATCTCTCCTGGATCTGTCTCAGCTTCTTCTTCCAACCTACTATAGGCCACATCTATTTCAGATTCCCTTTTTTTCTGGAATAACCGTCATGCTCAGATTTGACTCTTGATTTTTCTTGCCATTTTTTTTTTAAAGATTAGCATGGTAGATCTTCTTCGCAGGACGTTTGTCAGGGGTCTCTACTTCATATGTGACATTGCCCACACGTCAGAGAATTTTATAGGGCCCCTGCCACTTCATAAGAAGTTTGTTTTCAGTGGTAGGGAGTAATAACAGTACCCTATCTCCTTCCTGGAATTCCTTTTCAGCTACCTTCTGGTCATAGTACATCTTTTGTTTTTGTTGGGCTTGACTACAATTTCTATAGGCCACTTGTGTATATTTCAATAGTCTTTTCCTAAGCTGGATCATATACTGGGTAATATTGTCCACCCCTATGTTTTTTCCTTCCTCCCAATACTTCTTCACTACATCTGAAGGCCCCCAAGGGTTATGCCCATATGGCAGCTCAAACAGGGAATACCTGGTTGAGGCTTGGGGAACCTCTCTTGTAGCAAATAGTAGTAAAGGGAGGTATTGAGCCCATTTCTTTCCTTCATCATGGACAAATTTACGGAGCATACATTTGAGGATCTGGTTAAACCGCTCACCAATCCATCCATTTGGGGATGAAAGGGAGATGTTCTTATGGCTACCACTCCCAGCAGGTGGTACAGTTCCCGAAGCAAGGCAGAATTGAAATTACTGCCTCGATCTGTTAAAATTTCTTTGGGAATACCCAGCCTACTAAAAATTGTTACCAGTTCCTCTGCTATTCTCTCTGTAGTGATGGATCATAGGGGTATCGCCTCTGGGTATCAGGTCACAGAATCGCAGACCACCAGGAAGAATCTATTCCCTTTGGCACTTTTTTCAATGGGCCCTATGATATCCATGGCCATACTTTCAAAGGGAGTGGTTACCAAGGGTAGGGGTTCTAGTGGGACTATGTCCTTTTTACCAATTTGTGCCACTTTCTGGCACTCTTCACAAGCTTTACAATAGTCGTCTACCTGCTCATGAATATTGGGCCAGAAAAATCTTTGTAAAAGCCTAGACAAGATCTGATCCCTCCCAGCATGCCCATAGTAAGGTATGTCATGACTCAGATACAACAACTGAGGTCTATACTTCTCCGGAACTATTAATTGCTCTACCTTTTCCCCTGTCCTAGGGTTAATGCATACTCTATATAACACATTATTCCGGATCACCATTTCTGGGGCGCCTTTGTGCACCACTTTGCCAACCTGTTGGAATAAATGGGTTAGTGTATGATCACATTTCTGTTCATTAGAAATATCACATTTGGCCAAACTCAGTTCAATAGGAGTGTCAATAAGTCCCTTATTTTTCCATAAATTCTTTAACAACCATTTTTCTCTTTTCTTCTTCCTGTTCTTCCCTGGGGTATCTATCACCTCCTCATCAAAAGGAAATGTGTCCCCCAATACCTTTTCCTTCTGGCTTTGGGCCCTTGTTGTGACTGCAGATAGGTGTTCTTTTCTAGCCAGAAAGTGTCAAAATTCAGCAAATCATGGCCAATCACAGCTGACACAGGTAACCTTGGTACTAGTCCAGCACAGACAGTGGTAACTTGTCCTTGCATGTTCATGTCTACATTGGTGGTAGGATGTCTGTGTGTATCCCCATGGATGCACACCACATCTAATGGAGGTCCAATCAAGTTCTCAGAGTCTAACAGTTCAGGATGAATCAGGGTGTGTTTACTACCTATGTCAGCAAGTCTCAGTACATTTTTATTATTGATCAGCACTTCAGTCATGGTGTATCCTACGTTTAACAAAGCCAATTGAGCAGGCTCCATTTTCTTCTTTGGACAGTACCTTGCTATATGTCCTGTCCTTTTACAGTTATGGCAAATAATATCAGGGGAATAACATAGAAACATAGAAACATAGAATTTGACGGCAGATAAGGACCGCTTGGCCCACCCAGTCTGCCCATTTCCCTACCTACTGGATAAGCTGCAGATCCTAGATAACCAGCAGCCTACTTCTTCCTACCCCCACCCCCCAGAATTCCCTTATGACTATCCCATGCATGCTTGAATTCCACCACTGATTTTGACAAGTCCTCCATCCTCTTCCTGACTTCCCATCAAATTTCATAGGCACTATCCCAGTAGATGATTGAGAGGGAGTAAAAGAGTGTCTTACCATGGATGATGAGTTGGAGGAAGATGAGTCCATCCTATAATTCTTCTTAGGAGTAGGTCGAGCCAACAGAAAATCTTCAGCTAAGGTGATGGCCACCTCAGCTGATTCGGGATTATGCTCCCTCACCCAGAGCTGTACTTCATTAGGTAAAATCTGTAGAAACTGTTCGATAACAAGTGTCTCTATCACCTCTGTAACTGATTTTTCTTCCTGCTGTAACCACTTCACACACAACTCCCATAACTTGAAGAAAGTCTCTCTAGGGGTGTAGGATGATTGATAACATAAAGACCAGAATCTTTGGCAATAGGTCTCAGCGTTGATATCAAAGCGGCACAAAATTTCTTTTTTAACAAGTTCATAGTTGTCTTCATGTTTAGGATCCATATTACTATGTGCCAGTTGTGCTTTGCCAGTCAAATATGGGGCAAAACGTATCACCCACTGAGTTTGGGGCCATCCACATGCTCTGGCTACTCTCTCAAAGGTGGTCAAATAAGCTTCAATTTCATCAGTGGGTGACATTTTGGCAAGCTAATGTCTTTGGGGCTAGAGTCATGTCCACTATTGCCAGTTCCAATTATCTGTAAGGCTCTCAAAGTCTCTGCCCAAAGTTGATCCTGTTGTCTTCTCTCCTGTTCTCTTTCCTGAATATCCCTTTCTCTTTGCCTATCCATCTCCAGCTGATGGACAGCCAACCATCTAAGTAATTCACCAATATCTGTAGGTGGCTCATCTATTTAGTCTTCCTCTCCACCATCTGAAATGCTTGCTCTTGCTTCAGCCTCTGTCTTGGCTTTTGGTTGGGCACCCAAGTTCAAACCAGATAACAGTTTTTCCCCAGTTCGCTCCACCATGGTTCTTGTCAGGACACCAGTCTCTTTAGGCTCCATCTGCTCCAGCATCTCCAGTTTCTCTGGTTTTTTTGCCATGGCACCTCACTTTTGTGTTCCCTCAGATATCTGGACAGATATCACCGAGTTGGTGTCCCTCACCAACCAATCCCACTTGTGACACCACTGTGATGGTGGGGTGTGGGAGAAGGAAACATAAACCACAGAAGTAAGGTGAAAAACACACCAAAGTGTGATTTTATTAAAGATATTTAAATCCAGAAGAAAAAAAAACTTAAATCACACAGCTAGGATCTTAAAGCATCAGTTCCACTCTGTGTATCTTCAACATGCACTCAGGCTGAACTGATCTATCTATCTGGACCAAGGGACTGACATTTATACAGCAGATAGAATCACATGATCATAAGCTCCATCTCCTAATCTAATACATGAAGTTTTCTATGCTTAAACAATAATAAAAAATAAATGGCAAGGCAAAAGAAAACATTGGTATTACTAATCCCCTTGTACTTTATAAAAAACAATATACCAGAATGTGTATAAACCTTTTTACCATCAAAATGATTCCTGTAGCCTCGCCCATTCAGCTGTGATTGACAGTATCATGCAATAAAAATGACAACAGGATGGGGCACTGGACCCTAAGGAATGGACTGGCTTATGGTTGCTAAGGTAAGCTCCTAATAACCTTATTGCAGTTTTATGCACAGACCAAGTATGAGCTGAATGGTAATGCTGCTTTCTAGTTTCCCAATAGATCTTATGTTGAAGTAAAAAATAAAACATGAGGTTGTTCAGAGGTTTTTCTGAAAGGGCTAAACATGTACAGGAGTACACAAAGGAAGGGCTGAGCGTGGCTATTTTACTTTAGGGAGCTACCTTTAGGGAAGCTGTAGTAAACGAGTGCTGGAGACTGGAGTTTGAGCGGGAGGCACGCTAAGGAGAACTGGCCACAAAGCGCAAAGAACAATGTCCAGCAACTGCACTTCTAATGAAAACATACAGCCCAGGGTAGCTCCTTCTCTCAACCTCACAGTACTCCCAAAGGGTGCCACAAGTGCAGTGCTTCTATTACCGGTCACAAGCATTGAAAAGCGGGGCGGACATGGAGCAGAAACATCTGCAATAATGCTTTATTATTTGAGTGACGCTCTGTGTCACTGCCCATTTCCTACAGCAAAACTCTACACAGACATTTGGTGCCACAGGCAGAGCCATCACTCAGTTCTGTCTAAAAGTGCCAAATCCTCCAGTCCGTTTGCAATGCTGAATATTTTATTTGAAACTGCCTGGTTCTTTTTACTTGGCACAAGCACAGCATTTATTTTTCTGTAGCAGACCATTTCTTTACTTAGACATGGAGTTGACATGGGTGGCAACCCTGTAGCTGCCATACGCTCTGTTCCGTGTCTAACTCCCTGAAAAAGAAAAGAAAATAGTTGATGCAACAACAGCTCTGCATTTGAAGTACAGTAATGCGGGGCTTTTCTTGAATATACTGTGAAAGGGAAGGGGGTCCCAGGAAAATAACGTTGACCGCAAGACTGCTTTTTCAGGGCAGCAGTTCCCCAGTGCTAAGACACCTAGCACCTTCATCCTGGTACAATCCAGGGCTACCAAGGGGCAGTACCAAACTAAAACCTGCTAGAAATGCTGCTTCTCACTATTTTATCTGTTTTCTCGGGACCAGCTGACTGAAACACAGGTACCTGTTCTAAATGGACAGCCAGCTATTTACAACAGGATTTACAGCATGCTGAGAGCATCCTAGTGGCAGGGAGGAGAAGTACAGAGACAGAAAAGAGAAAAACAGAAAATAAATAAGGGAGGAATGTAGGTGGCCAGCCTACAGGACAGAATAGGACAGGATAGTATAGAAAAATGCTGTTGCAACAGACTTTAAGTGTGAAGGAAAAGAAAATAGGACAGAGTCCCTCTCAGCTTCCCCCCCCCCCATGCTGGGAAGGGGGGCAGCTCTACCACACGCAATCTTTTTATTTGTTATACCTTGAACTGCACTACTCAGGTCCTCCACAGCTGCTCCATATTAGCCACTTGACTGGAAGTGATATAGCATCCTGAATCTCCCACTGGCAGCTCTACACTGCTCCTGAGTGAAGTTGGAGCATGGTGTGCTTTCTTGTGACTTTGTTCTGGTTTCAGTATTAATTATTGAGATAATACATTGTATATTGTCAGCTCACCTACTGTTTTCCATACACATGAACTATACCTAAGCTGACCTTTAGATGATTGCATTGATGCACAAGATATAAGTTCAAGATCCTTAAATTCTTTTGGGCATCCCAGACAACATATGTGTGAGCACAATATCATTGCTGAGCCTTTTTTTTACCGTGGACAATGCCATTGATCATGGTACCGAATTTCACCCTGATTGTGGTGTGCCTGCCATGGATGTGTATTGATGTCATTGCTCTGCTGTATTACTGAAACATGTGTGACCTTAGTTTTTAGTATAATCTGTATGTTCCTGCATAGGCATGGTGTGTCTGGCTGCTGCTGGTTGCAGGAGCGTGTTCACTTGATGAATACAGCTGCCATGTCAACCACACATGCTTTAAGTGCAGCAACTACATTTTTCTCCACTGTACTTTTTGCAGCATTAGGATGCTGGCATTTGCATGCCCTGGACTATCCAGAGATGACCACAATTGTATATTGGTCACTGTTCTGTATTTTTCCCTGCTCCTGGTGGGGGGGGGGCAGGGGTGTTGTTGGTAGGTGGGGTTGGGGTGGGGTTGTTGAGTGGATGGAGGCCATTTCATGTGTTGTAAGTCACAGTATCCCTGTCAGGTTTATTTCATGTTTATATGGCTGGATGGCAACAGATAACACTTCTAACTGGGTACATTCTGTTGTGGTTTGTGGGACTGTCAAGAGGATGGGAAAGTAGTTTTGAAAGAAAATAAATGGCATGCTTGGTTTCATGCCTGTATATTTTGTTCAGTTGACTTTGTCTTCCCTTTCCCCAGTCTTCCCACACAGAATCACTGTCACCTCTATAGCCATGCCCAGGGTGGCATTTGATAAGTTATTCTGTATTTTTCAACCAACTTAAAATGTTCCTTTTTATGACTGTGGGTGGAGCCAACAGGAGTATTGCATGTACAAAAGGAATGATGTTATGTTTTTTGTCCGTGGAACTGACTGAAGGTGTAAATAGTCTTCTCCGCTTTACCCTCCTCCAAACAATGTTTTCTGCCCTCAAATAAATATGCTTTCATGTTAGTCAATTGTTGCAGGGAACTATTTTCTTTCTTAAATGGATGGTACAAGAACTGGAACCTGAGAAGTGGGAGACAGCATTAGTTTCTTTTTTTGGAGTAAGATCCACCTCCGCCTCCACCCCAAACTTTTTTCTGATTCATGTGGGAGAGGCATGAGATAGCTCTAGCATGCTGTAACCAGATACACTAGTTTGGGACCTTATCAACCAACAGACATGCTTGTGCAGTGGAGAACAGAACAGAAGGTATTTAATGACTTCAAACTTACTTAAAAATCCTTTGGGACAAATGATTATCAGAGCCACCTGGGGCCTCAGAAGGAAACCTAGACACACATCTAGCTCTGTAAGAAAATTGTCATTTTTTTTGTGGGGGTTGTGGGATTCAAACCCAGATCTAATTGTCCAGATCATCAATGCTATAAAATGCTATAATTAACAGACTCTAGCTGTTTTCTTACAGAAACCCTACTCAGTTAGATTTCAAGTATTTGCTAAATTGTAAATGTAGGTATCAACATTCTGTTAGTAGTTTGTGCTGATTGTGGTCTGTGACAAGATCATTTTTTTTTTTACAAATGAAGTGTATGGTAGGAAGCTGAAAACAGACTTTGATGATAAAGTGTGTTTTTTTTTAAGTTTGAGATGTATTACAAAACATTAAACGAGAAAACAATTGGTGATTTTAAAAGCTATTCTGATCAGAGCTGACAAAAAAAATCTTAACTATTTTTTATTTTATCATGGACACTAGAAATAGGATGTCAGCATTCACTCCATTAAACCTGTTTTTCAGGTTTTTTTTATAGCATCTTGCCAAGGTAATCTTCCCAGAATGCAATCTGTCATGGGGGAGGGGTTGACATTGTTTTAATCATGAAGCATTGCTGTTAGTAATGCATTTAGCAATACAATTTTTAATTGTCTTTACAGTTAAACATGCAGTTTCATGTCAGGGCACATTTTTTTGAGGGGGTCAAATTATTTTAAAAACGGGTACAGTACTTGGTAAATACAGCCTTTGATGATAAAGTGTAATTTTTCTTTCAAGTTTGAGAAGTATGTATTATATATAAGTGTAACCGTGTTGTAAGTGGTTAACTAGGCAGTGGCTTAAGGCTCTGAGCTACAAACCTGGAGAGCCGGGTTTGACTCCCACAGCCCCCACTTGCATACTGTGTGACCCTGTGCAAATCACTTAACTTCCTTGTGCTCCCAGGTCACACCTGTAAACAAGCTTTCAGCTTAGTGTGTCTCTCCTGGTAAAAAAAAAGTGCCTAGAATTATTTTTTTAATATAGTTGAGTTTGTATGTGGTAAGTAGGTAGGGTATGATGTTTTGAATGTGGCAGTAGGATTTAGCATGTGCACAGCTTTAAAATCATTTCACAGTATTTTATACTTTCTTAAAAAGATACTCCACATTTGTGTGGGGGCTGTGGGATTCAAACGTAGATCTTCAGATTTGCAGAGAAGAACCTTAAACCACTGTGATATACTGCCTCCCTAGTTATGGCAATCATCTATTTTATTGAATCCTGGCTGTGACTATAGGTGTTTACAACTGAATGATAATAACCACATTTGCTTCACTTGCAGATAGGTAGGCATTTGTGTCTAATTTCTGTTTGACTTACTGTAGGTTACACATAGAATCTGAAAAATTCACAACATACTGTATTGTGATTCAATGAACTGATAAATGGGGATTTTGGTTTCTTTTACAAATTCATTTTTCCTGACCATGGATGTACTAAAACAAAAATTTCTCAACAAAATGTTTTTAAATAAAGAGTTTAACACAGCAGCAGAAGAAGCATGTTGGCATTAAAAGCTTAGTGGTATGGATGTAGAGGCACCAGTATTTAAGAATGACTTTGGTAGAGGATTAATTGTGACTGGGGGGGTGAGGGAGGGAGTGAGTCTTGATATTTGTGGCATAATGGTTTTCTGAAACTTCAACCTTCAATGGGTTAGACTCTGCAGCCATCTGTACAGTATATCACTAAGCCATATGCAGTGTGGTATGGGTAAAACCCAAATCACCAGACCAGGACCAGTGCTGTAAAATCTGCACTGGGCACAACTTGAGCAAATATTGCTGATCCAGTGGATCAAATAGATACGTGTGCAAATAAATAAATACTCAGCTTTGCCTCGTGCTTCAACCCACCCCAGGAGTGACATTATTACATGATAACACACACCCTGTCGTGCCTTATTGCTTAAATATGCCTTTTCTCAATGTACTATATTTTGACTCAGTTAGTGTATGTAACAGCCTTTATGTGAACATTCTGGTCTTCTCTTTTTGACTCCTGATGTCTATTTGCTTTAGCTATTGTATATTATTTTAACTGCTTTGGTCTTCTTGATATGGTGCCTGTGTGCCTAAACTATGTAATCTATTTATCTACTGCTACCCATGTATCTCCAGTGAATGATTGTTATAACTGTCTGCTCTCCGAGCCATTGTTTTTGGACTTGTTAACTGTGCTGTCTTTGTATTAGTTTCAATGAGGTGCCTTTGTAAATGAGTCTCTGATTCAAAGGTTTGTAAATCTGATATTTTTTAAATAAATAAATGTTTATGTTTAAGCCCATGATACACCCTTATCTAGTTAATGCATTCATAGTCGTAGTGGCTCTGCCAGAGTTTGTTTTAACTGTTTTGTTGAAGTACTCCATTAACCATCATCATTATAAGTACACTATATATTTTTTTCTCCATAAAGTTTTTTACCTGGTGGTCCACACAGATGGGCTTTAAGGACATTTACCACTCCAAACCCTCACCCCACTCACCTTCCTTGGACTCACCTTGCCATAAGTCCCCACCAATTGCCTCCCATGTCAGAGCTATGAAGGGAAGGGCTGTTATCCCTTCACCCAGTGACTCTTTTCCAGAACTAGGCTGGTGTTCCAGGTGATGGTGCACGTGAAGACTGCACCAATCATTTTCTCTTGTCTTACATTAGGTCCCCTGCTGCGTCAGTATGTAAGAGTATGTATGTTTATGCCCACACATGATATGGAATCACATTGACCCCCTTCCATGTCAGCCATGCATCAGTGCTACCCTCCAAGTCCTCCACCAGTTGTCAGTCAAGCCCCGAGTTGGCACTCCTCCCCACCATGGTTGAGAAGAGCTGTCATACGGATGCTTGGTCCTAAATACACACACCCTACCACAACAGCTCACCAGCAACCCAAGGTTGCTCCCGAAGATGCATTGCCAGCCTGTTGTGAGGTAATGTGCACATCACCTCACCCCTGCATGCTACTGTGTCTAAACACAGGGATGCTTTTTTTTCTCCTCACCTTCACAAGACTGACCCCCTTCAGCACTGTGGCACCCCCAACTCCATCTCCTGCCATCTCTGGGACTTACCTACTGGAACCCACTGATTCCTCTGCAGCTTGCCCCTGTGGCATGGCTGTCAAGGTTTCCCAAGTCACTTCCAGATGCCTTGCTCAGTTGAGTAGGTCTGTTGTGCCCAGTATGTAGTGTGGAGTCTGCATGGAACCAGGCTAGACATCTTGCTATCTGGTGGTATTTTCTGCATTTTGCCCACCCATCGGGTGCTCTGAGGAGTTGACAGCTTGATGTGCATGCTAAGTGCACTGTCTACGGTCAGAAAGCATCCTCCTCCTCCTCCCTAATCCGCTCCTCCACTCGCATCCCCACCTCTGTTCACCTAGGTAATGATGTCATGATGCAGCATGCTACCCTCCCTCCCCAGAGGAGAAGAGCATCCTCTGTGATGCTTGATCCCCCCCCCCAGTTGCAACAACTCTGGCCTACTTCTAAACTCGGGTTGTCAGTGTCGTGGGAACTCACAAACAGTAGCGTTACTGAGATATGCTTCTGTTTTTCAATTAACGCTGCTTGCACTTCCTCCATACCACACTAGTTAGGTTGCATCCAGAACAATGTTGGTCTTCACAGCAGCAAGAATCAGTTCTTTCTTGCCAAAGGAGAGCCTCATCCTGCTCTCCTCACCAGTCATCAGCGACTTACTGCTCCAATTATTCATTTCATCCATGCAGAGCAATGTTGTAACTTGTATATGGAGGTATCCATTCTAGGCAGAGACTATACAGAGGTATACATGCCACTGACACATCCACCATGTAGCTGCCCATTGAAATCATGATGGGTCTATACTTGACCCCAGACTTCCTGCTTGTTTAAGTTGCATCAATGTACAATGTGTTAAAGTTTATGTACATGCTGCAAACTTGTAAATAATAGTGTAGCATAATTGGTTTCATAATTTTTATTTCATGTATTACAGAGATTGTTTGGTATTGTTAGAATAATCACGACTCCACAAAAGGCAATTCCAACATATCAAGCACTATTAGTACTGTTATTGAAACTGCTGATAAATCCCATCAGACAACAGAAAGTGTCACTGAGATATCAAACGCTGTCAGAATGGAATAATGTGGATCCTTGTATGTAAGCAGGGGCACACAGAAATCACTTCAGAAACCACTGCTTAAAAAGTATAGGTAATATGTAACCCCTAGGTGGCGCTATCCTAAGGGCTATTACCTATGCCTGCATGACTATGTGCTGGTTGGTTGAGAGGTCTGAGCTCTTTGAACGGGTGCCTCCACCCAGAGGAATGGTTCTGGGGTAGCATAACTGCTGTTGGTATAGCCCTCCAGGATGCTATAACCCCCCACCAACCCCTCTAGTGGCTTAAACAGTATAGCAGCAAAACATTAACATGTACCATATGTCAGTAATGACTTGCTCACATCCCTTGCACTTACCACCAGGGCTGGATCTTCTGCAGCTGCCCTTGAGACCCCCTGTAAAATAAGGCCAATGATGCAAAAATGCGATAACAGTACTGTATCCCCACCAAGAAAATACACACTAGCCAGATTTAAAGTGCAAAAACAACAATCTGATTTATTTAGGGGGGATATAAATAGGGGTGGGGCATGAATCTAGCAGATGATTTATATATCTGATTATTTCAGGCTAAATATGCATGCACAGTGAGTCCCTTTGACACAGTCACACAACTCTGGGTACCCAGTTTGGGATAGCAGGCTAGCCTGAAGTGTTGCCTGAGGTAGGCTGGCGTTGCAGCTGATCATTGGGGCCCTGAGGAAAGAAACACTGAACATGCACTCAAACCCAGAATTTGTAATCCGGAGCAAGATGTCTCAGTCCATTGCAAGAAAACCCAAACAAGCAAAATCGGATGGCACACACAAGTGATTTGCAGCTTTGTTGCAGGGAGTTACCCTGTTTGTACTCATGCTACCTAGACCAAGTGATGATCTGACAAAATGAGACATGGTGCAGATGGCTTGATGTGGCAGGAGGAGAATTCCCTCATTGTCCTCATCGAGATGCTGGTCTTTGGAATGCAGGAGCAATTCAACACTGGCTGAAAACATGCAAACCGAATGTCTCAACTACTTGGCCACACAAACACCCTGCGAACTAAGCACATTTATATGTAGGGCTCTGGTCCTCTTCTGGTCCATCCAGATAGCTTGCAGGCTGATCCTGAAATTTCTTCAGCTTGGGTGCTGCTCGAATCCCCTGCTGCTGTGACCCCAAACGTGGACCAGCTAGACACTTGAACCCGCAGACTGATGGCTGGAAAAGTCTAGGCCTGGCAGCCTAACCTCTGAGAGCTGAAAAGCTCCCCAGAGGCTCACACTGAACTCCTGGATGAATTTCTCCAAATCTGACCAAAAAGAGCAGTTGCCCCTTTTTATATGGGGCTATGTTCCAGAAATCCCATTGGCTGCCAAATCTGTCTTAAACAGTCCCCAGATGTTAATTGGCTCCCTTTTTGGCACCTAGAAATTGTCCCAGTTCATTCCTCATAAGTCTCTGGCATTTCCCCAGAACCCCCTTTGTTAGATCCTGGCTCCCAGCTGGTGGAAAGGCACAAAAATGTTGGCTGTAGTTTCAGTTTAGGCAGTCTGTATCAATGTCCCCCACACATGAAGTTCTGGTGCAGCCAGCAGCTTAATATTTATTAATTAAATTTCCCACTGGCATATAGCGTTAACAGTGCTCTCTGACACAAGTACACTTTAAAAAACAAATAGAATACACCCTTAGGGAGTCGCTGCTCCCATAACACACCACCCCTAAGAACACAGAGAGCTCATGAATATTTATGAGGGCAGCCCTTGCCCTAACCTTTGTACCTTAACCTTTGTGCTCTGGAGGCAGCAGTTTAGGCATCTGCCTGTTTATTTAATTTTAAAATGCTGTTTTCGGCTTTATAGTGTATAGTGGAACATCGTTGTTCACCGAAATGTAGCGCTCTCAAAATGTTGTTCTGTTGCACTAGTGACGTCCGCAGTGCAGTAGAACCAAAACGTGATGTCCACAGGACAGCAAAATGGCTTTTCGCTCTGCTGCAGTGCGGACGTCACACATGGTGTCCTAGAGCAGCAATCTGACAGTTAGTCTTATCTTAAAAAGAAAGATGTACTAATTTTTTTTTTGAGGCAATGATGTTCCACTATACTCTATACAGAACAGTACCATTTAACGGCAGGGCTGTTCTTTCACCTCGTTGGTACTATGATGACTGATTACCTCTCGAGCTGCGCTCTCGAGGTAATCTGTTGTCATAGTACCAACTCAGTGAAAGAACAGCCCTGTTGTTAACTGTTACTCATGCACTATCCTATATGTCTTGTCCTCTGTGCCTTCTAACTTAACTTGGCACCAGGAACCACGGAGACACATCCCCTGCTGCTGTTCGACTGTAACAGCAGTTGGATGCATGAGTGCACCTCCATGATAGTGCGAGCAGCGGTTCTGCGACATGCCACCCACTTGCAAGTGGATTTATGAGCCCTGCAGGGCTCAATTAAACAGGGGGCACCTGGGGACTTGGCTGAGTGGCAGAAGAAGCCGCGGAGGAGTGGGACACCAGGAGGCAGCAGGAGGATACCCGGAGGCATAAGGTAAGCCCTCCAAATGGGGGGATGTTACAAATGTGACGTATAGTAAAATAATACGTTTTTAAGGCCTTACATCAATTATCTTGCCATGTCGATGCCACTGTCATCAACTTTGCAGACAGCAATGTTTGAAGTTAAAGATTTTATTATTATTATTTCACTCAGGACGCACCAAGCAAAAGTATAATGTTGAGAAGTTACATACAACCATAGTGCAACCTTAATACAAACATCCAAGATACAACATGCAGGATACCAAAAAAAAAAAAGGAATAAAAAGCACTGTCATAGGTAATGATCCAAACCTACCTAGAGCCTCCCACCCAAAAGAGTGGAAGCCATGAGATATAAATTGAAGGGCCCAGAGAAAAAAAAAAAAGATAATAACAATAACATATAGGGCCCAAGGCAACGTATGGTGGAAGTGGTTGCATCCTGGATCAGGCCTACTGCTAATTAGAACTATATACACCATAAACTGGGAGAACAAAAAGGCAGACGGCTTCTGAGATAAAAAAATAATACCTTGACAAGTATAAGAAAAAAAAACAGGAAAGCCTATCACTCAGACCAAGACAAGGGTCCCCCTGGAGTTCCTGACCACCTAGGGTTGGACATCGTGACAGTACTTGGACTGAAGATATGGTTGCCACCGTCTGTCAAATTGGACCAGTGAACCCCCTGCAAAACTAGAGAACCTCTCATACATAGCTCCTAGGGCTAGAGCCTGAAGGAACTCTTGGAAGGATGGAACCTCCGGGGACCGCCACCTCCTTAAAATAAGCCATTTGGCTATCGCCCCGACAGCAGTAACCCACTGGGCCCCCAGACAGTGCTTGGGTGTATGGGAGCGGGCACAACCCAGAAGGAGAAGAGGGGGGTCCAGTACTACTTGAGGGAACAGAAAGGTACACATATCCTGGATTGTTGTCCAGAAATGCTGGAGATAGGGACACTCCCAGAGTATATGGAAAAGATGGGCACCTTGATTACCACATCTCCAGCAAGTGTCCTGCTGAAGGAGCCCCATCTTTTGAGTTTAACTGGATCCCTGTACCACCTATGAAGGGTTTTGTTCTATATGAGACGGTGCGCCCATCCTTACACGCCATATGCAATCTCACTCACATGGTCCCATTGGGACTGGAGATAGAAGAATTAAACTTTTTCCCATTGGGCTTTAGCTGACAAAGTAGGGTTTGCAGCGGCACCTCTAAGAGCCCTATAGATCTCACTGGCTCTGTTCCTGGGTTGACGTAACCAACATGTAAGAGGATGGGATCCTGATTGTGACCCTCTATTTTGGGGAAAATTAGGTAGATGGGTGATGGCATCTCTAATTTGGAGATATCTCCAGAAATGAGAAGCCGGGAGATGATAACTGGATCTTAAAGCCTCAAAAGTATCCATTGAACTAGAATCTGGGAGCAGTAAATCTTGAACTAAAAGGATACCTTGCAACTCCCATGCTTTCCAACGGATCATACTACCACCCACTACCAAGGTGTGGTTGTTCCAAAGAGGCAAAACCTCCAGGAGCTACATCCTGGCCTAGCAGAGTTAGAACTCTTGCCAATATTGGATGGATAATAGAATGGAGGGGAAGATTAGAGGAAGGTTTTTTACTATACAACACCACCGCAGGAGAGGGAGCTCAACTAATGATGCCTCCAACGGGAGCCAGGTAGGCTAAGGGGCCAGTGCTAGAGAACCATAAAGTGGTCTGGGCCGAGATAAAGGCTATGTGGTACCCTGAAACCAAGGAAGGCCCCAGCCCCCGCCTCCAGTGCTGACGAAGTTTAAGCTTACTAAACCATGGACGGGAGCCTCCACACAGGAAATTACCAATGACTGCATCCAATTTTTGAAACCATTTCAACGGAATAGGTATAGAAAGATGGGACAATGGACACAATACCTTGGGGGCCACCATCATCTTGATGGAGTCTATTTTCCCGGCTAATGAGAGCCTTAAGGCTTTCCAACGGGCCGTGTCCTCCTTAATAGACTCTACCAGTGGAGAAAAGTTAGCTGTGAGCATTTTGGACAAGTTAGGGTGTAGGATGATACCCAGATACTTTATGCCATTGGGGGACCATTTGAGACCAGCGGCCACAGCATCTATGCCAGAGGGCATTGAGTTGAGAGGGAGGACCTCTGTTTTGGAATGATTGATCCTAAGGCCAGAAATTCCAGAAAATACATTCAATATGTGTAAGACAGATTGAATCACCTGTGGAGTGCATTCTGTAGTGACCAGCAGATCATCAGCATACAAAAAAGTTTTCAAGGTAATGCCTCCCATCATTATTCCAGGGATGGAGGGCACTTCCCGAAGCGCAATGGCCAGGGGTTCAATGGCTAGAATGAACAGAAGGGGGGAGAGTGGGCAACCTTGTCTTGTACCCTTCTGCAACTGGAAGGGCACCGATAGATTGCCATTAGTCAAAACCATAGCCAGGGGAGAGGTATATAATAGTTTGATCCAGGAGAGAAAATCAGGTCCCACCCCCATGGAGGAAAGGGTATGAAACAGATAAGACCATTCTACCGAATCAAACACCTTCTCAAAGTCCACGGCTAGGGCTACAAGGTGTTTTTTTGACAGTTTGGAAAAATGCATTATTGAAAGGAGGGTTCTATGATGATCAGACCCCAGACACCCCTTAACAAAGCCAGCCTGGGAAGGGTGAAGCAGCCCTGATATGAAAGGCTCAAGTCTACTGGCAAGAACCTTGGCCAGGATTTTGGCATCTGCGTTGATGAGGGAAATGGGACAGTAATTACCCGGAGAAAGGGGGTCCTTCCCCTTCTTAGGGAGTACAGTAATAGTAGCTTCCCTTAGGGACAGGGGTAAGATTCCTGAGAGTAGGGAGTGCCTAAACATCCTTCTAAGCACGGAGCAAGGTTAACACCTTGGACCCTATAGAAATCTATGGGGAGTCCATCGGTCCCAGGGGCTTTACGAAGATTCATGGATTGGATAGCCCTATCCACTTTTTCCACAGTGATCGGGGCTTCCAGTGCTTTAACATCCGATGGGGAGAGCTTGGGGATGGGCAAAGAATCTAGGAATTTTTGGATGGAAGACAGGCTGGGGGGGGCAGGGGAGGCATATAACTGCCTATAAAACTGAGCCATAATGTCACTGACCCCAACTGAGGAGTAACACGGGCCCCAGTGTGACCCTTAGCATGTATCCTCCTGGACATTTGCCGCTGTTTGAGGCGATATGCCAGAGTTTACTAGGCTTTTTCCCCACCTCCCAGTAGGCATGAGACGCACCGCCTAAGATTCAGTTCAGCCTGACGGGTGAGGTGAGCATTCAGGGAAATTCTGGTACTCGTCAGTTGTGCGAGTAAGGACTGAGGTGGAGGTTTGTCATGAAACGATTTATATTGAGCTTCCAGGAAATATAGTTGTTTTTCTAAAGTCCTCTGATCTGCCTCACGGCGGTGTCTCCTAGCCGAAGTGAAGGCCATTATCCCACCCCTTATTGTAGCCTTGAAGGCTTCCCATAGGGTAGTATCCGAGACCTCCCCATTATCATTGTTAGTCCAATACTCGGCAATTGCAGGCCCCAGCCATTTCTGAAAGTCCTCGTCCTCCAGGAGAAGGGGGTCCAAACACCAGGAGGTGAAAGGGGGGTGGTTCTGTCCCAGTTTAACCTGAATTCCTAGAGGGGCAGGGTCTGAGACATAAATAGGATGTATACAAGAGGTAGACACTTTGTCAAAAAGTTCAGTAGAGAATAGCCACAAGTTGAGTCTACTGGATGAACCATGTGTCTGCGAGAAGCATGTATAACCCCGCTCCCCAGGATGTAAGGCTCTCCATGCGTCCAACAGACCATGTTCATCCATTAACCTCAGGAGGGCTTTCTTGGCCTGCCTATGTGGTTCAAGGGCCTTGTTGCTTCTATCCAGAAGGTGGTCAAGCACCAGGTTAAAGTCACCCCAGTAAAATTGGGACTTTGTGAATGTTGAAACTGTATGGCTTGGTAACTATATGGAAAAAGAGGGACAATCCTGGTTAGCGATAAATTAACTAAAACTAACGGGCCTTCTGGCATCGCTTATTCGGCCATGATCCATCTCCCCTCTGCATCATGAGTGTGTCTTAACCTTCCACCCCAGAGATTTATGTAGAAGTATAGAGATCCCACGCTTGTAGGAGTCTGCCACACTATGTGTCTCTTCCCCACCCAACCCTGTCAAGCTTCCTCGCCCAGCTGAGGAGAGTTTCTGCCTCTGAAGGAGGGCTACCAAGGTCTGAGCTTTCAGATGGAGCAAGACTTTCTTCCGCTTAATGGGAGAGTTAAGGCTTGGACATTCCAGGAGATAAAATTAGTCTCCATTTGACCTGGATAGAATCATGGCAAACCCTATATGCATCCACATACACCAAGGCCAGAGACACAATCCCCCAGGAAGGAGGCCTTTTCTCTGGAGACAGCCTTGATGAAAATAGGTCAGAATCTCAGAAATCAGAATGCCTGAACTACTAACAACATACAAAACTAAATATTTCTGAAAGGGGCTCACTAGGCCCTGAACATGAACTACAAACAGCAACCATAACTTCAATAACCACAGATGTAAGAAACCTTCCCCTCCCCCACCCTCCCCAAATCCTCCCTAAAACAGATCAGCCCCTGCTGCACGATCGACTGAATTACGGCCCAGATACCAGCAGGAATCGCTGGGAGGTAGGAAGTTATCTAACTACAGAGAAAGAGGAGTAGGACAGCCCACTGCCCAGAAGACTCTCTCCGCTGTATCCCACCAATACAGCGCACCTGCACCAACAAGTTGGCTAAAATAGCCCCCCTCCACCTTAAATTTGTTTCACAGGCATTGAGGGACTAGCCCCCCCCTTGCCCCCACCCAACATACCATACATTAATTACAAGAAGCAGGGTTATTAACAGCTCAAAGGTAAACAGTGAGGGGCTGTCCCGCACTGTAGAAGACTAGTTGTCACCTGGCCGTGCTCCCTCTGAGAGGGAATAGAATAAATGAGCGACCAGAGTGTAAACAGTATCGTTGAATCCCCCCACCCCTGCCGGCAGCACCAGGAATGCCCGGGTGTACTGGGCACATACCAGGGGCTTGCGATCGGCGGCTGACTGCCAATACTAATTATAACAGGAGGGAGAGAACAATAACGCAGAGAGCAACACAAAACAGTCTCAGTCACATTCAGTCCGCAGATTTAGCAGGGGCAGCCGCAGCACCAAAGGGTGCTGGATAGATAGAGGCAACATCCATAGCAGTGGAAATCTCTGGAGCTAGTGACTCAGCAGCATCCACCCAGGAAAGCGAGCACGCAGCCTGGGATTTATTCTTAGAGATGGTCTAGGTGGCAGAGGAGGGTCCAGCTGAGATCCATCTGTCGGAAGGTCCATCAAGGCACAGAACTGATTGTTGCTCATGTCGGGCTGTATAGAGAGCATGAGGTCATGGAGTCAGGACTGGCACTACGACTCCGAGAACAAGAACGGAGCGGGGGGGGGTCTATCAATATGGGCCCCATCCAGACAGGCCCTCCTTCTGTTCTGTTTTCTTTGTCCCCAGAGATTTCTGAGGGGCAGAGCGAGATGGGATCCTAGGTTGTAGGGTTACAGGCTGGGTAGCCCCGGGGGGGGGGGAGTTGTAGGGGTTAGTGCAGAGGTCTCCATAGCTGTAGCCCCCGAGTCCCTAGATTCCCTGGGCTCACCCCTATGTAGTTTGGGAGCTTGTGATGCCAAAAAGTTCTCAGCAGCTGCTGGGTTGTCAAATAACGTCGGCGATCCATTCAGAATGATGCGGAGACAAGCTAGGTATCTCAATGAATACTCTAACCCCAGGTCAGCACAGGCCCGACATGCAGCAGTGAAGGCCCTATGGCATGCAGTGAGTTCTAGGGAATAGTCCGCAAAAATCTGGATCCTGTGACCTCTCCATATGAGTTCTTTCCTTTGGCGTGCCAGCCTGGTAATGGATTCCTGGTCCTGGAACTGGAGAAAGCGGGCCAATATGGTGCGAGGATGCTCCCCAGGAGCCGGGCGGGGTGCCAACATTCTGTGAACCCTATCTATCTCCAGAGGGTGTTCAAAGTGCCAGCCCAACAGAGGGGGAAGCTTCTTTTGTAGAAAGCCTATAGCATCCGATCCTTCACAACTCTCAGGGAAGCCCACAAACCTCAAGTTACTCCTTCTGCTACGTTTTTCTAAGTTCTCCACCCTGGTCCGTAGCTGCTGAATGAGCCTATCGTGGTCCAGCACTCGTGGCCCAGTTCGCCAGCAACCGTCTTCTGCCTCTGAAAGCCTGTGTTTAAATACAGTAGCCCACTGTGAGAGATCTACAATGTCCGCAGTATTCTTCTTGGTAGCGCTGTCGATATTGTCCATGCGGTTCAAGATTTCGGCAAACATCTGCCGAATTTCAGCCAGCCCACCCTCTGAGGGCACAGTGGGAGAAGCAGGCTCCATCTTTGCAGTAGGCCCGGTTGCCAGACGGATCAGCAGACGTCGGAACAACAGAGTACTTCCCAAGTGGAGCGGGGGTCCAGAGCGGTGTTACCGAAGGACGGGACACTCCTTCAGCCAGCGGAGCAAGAGAGAGAATGGAAAGAGCAGGTATGGAACGGGCTTAACACGGATATGCGGTGGGAAAGGCAAGAGCTCCTCGATTAGGCATCCATCGAGCTCGGCAGCTAACCACGCCCCCCCAGCAATTTTGATCCGGAATCAAGACTTCATATTACTCATTAGTCATGCTCTAGATAGCAGCGTAAAACAGATGGATGTATTTTTTTTTTACTTAAGAGGAAATTGAACATTTTATTAAAAGAAAAAGCTTTTTATCTCTGGAATGGTTACATTATTTTATCTCAACCATTAGTTGTTGGATCAATAAACAGAAAAGTGTTGAGATTTAATAAAAGGTAATGCTCTCTGTGTTGTCTACTTCTAGCTTTTGTTCTTATCCACAATGCTTTCCAGTTTTATTTGTTCCATATATATTTTACACACTTAGTCTGCTTGCACAGGTTCCTCAGTCCTGTACCTTTTCTCATTCATCAGTTGTTCTATCTCAGCTTCGACAGGGATACAACACCCCATATCTTCATGGGTTCCCAGTTGACTGTGCCAGGGTGAGGAGGGATGTGGAAGGATGTCTTCTACCCACCCTGAGACATCTATCCAGCATTGTAGACACCCGATCTGGCTGCAGCATGGGGCAGAGGTCGTAGTGCCTGACTTCCTATAGCCTGAGCTGGTATCCCATTAATTGGGCACAGGAAAGAGGGCTTCAGAATGTGGGCATCACAATTAAGACAATTGTCCTCTCGGCAGTTGGGATTTCTGTGCATCAGTGATTTGGGGGGTTGTGACCATGACACCCTAATTGTAGCCCCCAATGTGTGGAGGGTGGGGGTGTTTTATATATTTTAGTGAGGTACAGGGGGCAAGCCCCTCATGAGTGACCAACAGCCCAGTGTGCAATCTCCTATGGGCATGACGCAATTGCCTGTCGCACGAGTTGCTCTTGCCCATTTTTCCGCACTCTGGTTTCCCGTGGTCACTTTGTTTTTGCCCTACTGTGGGTGACCCATCTGTGCTGACCATTTCTTTTTTATCCCTTAGACAGGGTAGCAAGATCAACGCATGCGCATAGAGACGTGCATACATCATAGAACTATTACTGACCTTCACCCAACTGCTGTACATTAATCGTACACTAGGGCTACCATCTGGACTCCACATGTTGGCAGCCAAGAGCCAAGTCAACCTGTCACTCAGATCCATGATACCCGGTGGACATGAAATTCACTATCAGTCTTCCACATGCCCAGCCAACACTCGCTGATATGTTCTTGTCCCCAAATAACGTTTGCCATCATGGTGAGATGTAAGGTGCACAGCGCCTATGCCCTGTACACCACTGTGTTGGCTATCATGATGTCTTTCATATTTAATATGTTCATCATGCCAGTTTAGTGATGTGTTTCATTAAACATACACTACAGAGTGCATTATTGTACTTCTAGAATGTATTTTAAGATAACAGAGTATGTATATAACTACTTTAACCTTATAAAGAAAGTATGTTATGTAAGTACTTTTTTTTTGCAAACCCTTTTTATTGAATATTTTTGCATACAACAAACAACAACATACAACACACACAAATCAAATTCATCAAACTATGTACTATGTACAAGGGTGCATTTCATTATACAAATTATGATAATATACTGTATTATGAAAATTAAATCATTTCATCAGCTTATAAATAAATCAATTCATCTAGGCATTGTATATGGTTTATATTACGGGCTCCTCAACATTCCAATGCTGCACACACCAGGGTAATGCAGAATAATACAGGATAATAATACATCTCACCTTGGGGGGGGGTTAGAAGGAGTAATGATCCTCCACGCCCCTACCACACACCTCTCCCAGGTCCCCTCCCACCTTTAGAACCATACAGGGCATGATTTGTAAATAGGGCTTAGTCCCTAAATTGTGTCTCCTGGATAAAAATAAAAATGTCATCTATCTGTCCCTCACACAGGATCTGATTCCCCACCAGTATTAGAGAAGAAAGGAAGGGCTCCCATGTCTTATAAAAATGCTCACCTCTCCCTTTCATTACAAGGGACAGTCTTTCCATTTCCAGAGCCTGTATGGAAAGGTTCCGCCATTGCTGAACAATGGGGACAGCCCCAGACATCCAGGTGTTCCAGATGCAGTGTCATGCCAGGATAAGAAGAACTCGGGTCCAGCGGGGCAAGGGACACCACCCCTCCTCCCCCAGGTCTTTTATGATGAACAGGAGAAGCAGTAGGGTCACCGGCAAACTTCTCCCCAATAGTTTCTCTACTTCAACAGCTATTTCAGACCAAAAGGACTGTAGTACTGGGCTAGACCACAAGTAGTGATAGTAAGATCCCAGGTTACTATTACATCTCGCATACATTGGGGATATGGCAGGATTAAATTTATGGACAATTAGTGGTGGGCTATATAAACAGTGAATACACTTATAGAAAGACTCTTTGTATTTATTACAGATCAGTATGCCCATGTGGAGTGTCAAAAGCACCCGTCAGTTCTCTTCAGTGATTCCATGTCGCTTTCCCACAGGAGTCTCGTTTTTTGTGTAGTATACACAAAGAATTGTTTTCCCCTACCAGGGGGGTGCCGATGTCCTTCTTGCAGGCACAGAAGAAGTTTGAACTCCCCAAGACTGAATTTTGGAGATATCTCCAGATGAGGGAGTCTATCCAGTCATTCCACACCCCTTCCTCTGGGGTTTAGTCATGGGAGTGACTTGGTAGCCTTCATCTCCCAGAAAAGTTACAAGGGGTGTCAGGCAGGGTGAACCACATGCTGCGTGATGCCCAACCTGATGACATGGATACATGTAGAGCTGAGTGGGAACAAGATGCGCAAATGCCTATCTCCTCAGAGGACTGGAGCCAACTCCTGTGACTTGCACATACAGCGTACAGAGACTCCCAGAGTCAGAAAATTCACCTTGAGATACTGCTCCGCTGGTATCGCACACCAGCTAAGTTACAAACTATGGGCCTCTTACCTCATGCTCAGTGTTTGAGATGCCAGCAGAGCCATGCTAACCTACTACATGTGCTCTGGCACTGCCTGGCACTCACTAGTTTCTGGGTGGCTATATCTGAGGACTGCTTCAAGGTGGTTGGTCACAGCATATCACCGGGATCCCCTCGGTTACTTCTCAGCAACACTTCCACTCTTGCTCCACTTTCTGGCCCATTGCAGAGCCTGGCGATCACAGCTCTGATGGAAGCCAAAAGGGCAATCCTTATGAAGTGGAGACAGCCACACCTGCCTTCAGTACTGACATGCCATATTGCACTTGCTAGACTGGCAATTTTCGAGCGTCTCTCCTACTTTGAACTTAATCAACTGCCCAAATATGGAAAGACATGGGATGCCTATCTCCACTCACACCTCTGTTCCGTTCCCCCTACCCTGCCTGGCAATCCCCCTTCTTGAATGTTTTAACATCTGCCCTGCTCCACTATGCACAGCCCTTTTTTCAAGGACGATTTTGTTGTCCTCGTTTGTTAGTTTTCAACATGGCATGTTTAAAGAAGGAATTTGGTGGTAGAATTATCTTCCCCCATAATTCTGATTAATAGGTGTAATATACTGTTGTTTGTAAAAGTTTATTCTTGAAATATCCAAGAAGAGGATAACCCAATTGAGTGTTAGCTCATTTGCAATGGGTCCCACATTCATACACAGTGACACAAAATACAATAAAATCAAATACATAAGTATCTTAAAAAGGACACTGTATATATATATATACATATATATGTGTATTGATATATATATATATATATTTATAAGCTACAGACATACAATATGTGTTAACACATATTTAGATTTTCATTAAAAACTAGTATGTCAGCAGCATCGTTTTGGGTGGGCAGATACTCGGAGCATCCAGCTGTTAATGAGGGTCACCAGATAACTGTTTCTTGGTTAGAAGATGTTAGACCTCATCGTAGTATCAGTAAGACAGATAGTGACATACAGCTGGCCTTCTGGTCAATTTCCTTTTTGTATATCACTTCACACCTGTTGGTGGTGTAATATAGGTATGTGTACTTGTTGGGTTATACTTGTTTGTCTGAAATTGTTCAGATCTCTATGTCTGTAAAATGAAACCTAATAATAAAAATATTTTCATGCTAAAAAAAAAAGAATTGTGTTCCCTCTTTAGCCGCCTTACGTATTATGCCCTTAGCATCTCTCCTGGCGGTATACACCAGCTGTTCTAGTTGCCCTAAACCTGTCTTCCCTACATAGGTGCCACTCCACTTACCTTAAAGTGGTTTAACAGTTATCTCATGGGAAGGATGCAAAAAGTCAAAGCTGATGGCCTACTCTCTGCCCCCCTTCCAATTGCCAGAGGAGTCCCTCAAGGCTCCATCCTAGGACCAATCCTTTTTTCTCTGTACATCAACAACCTTGACTCCCACATAAAGAACTCTAGTATACATTTCTTTGCGGACGATACGGGTTTTGTACGTGATCAGGCTCGCCCTCAACTGAAGTCAGGAAGCACCCAAGCTGACTTTATCCAGTTAGAAAGGAACCTTATTAATGCCAAGCTTCTTAAATGCCAAAAAACCAAGACAATGATTTTCTCGAGACTTGCCTTGTCTGGTGCCCTACCTACCCCACCTAAAAACTTCATAGTTACCTCCCTAGGTGAGCCCTTGGAAGTCGTACCTAAATTTAAATATCTAGGTATGTGGATAGACAACAAGCTTTCCTTCAGCGACCACATCGAGGATCTATCAAAGAGGCTTAAAGCACGCTTGGGTTTCTTCTTTAGAAATAAGACCCTCTTTTCTCTCACGACCCACAAAATACTTGTCCAAGCAACATTCCTTCCCTTGCTTGACTACGGAGACATTATCTTTATCTCCTCCCCAACCTAGAGCCTATCTAAACTGGACGTACTCTATCACGTGTCTTCACTTCATTACTAACTCTGCATGACAGGACCCACCACTGTGATCTTTATGCAGCAGTTGGATGGACCTCTGCCAACCAGATGCCTCCTGCATGCTGGCATTTGGACCCTCAAATTACTACTCCACAAACTGCCTGTCTATTTAACGTTTTCATACACATCTCGTGATAGCGCCTACTCCCTAAGGAAATCTGACCTTATCCTACTAGATGTTCCCAGGACACATACCACCGCTGGCCAAAGAGCTGTCTCACACCTCCCAAACATTTGGAACCAACTACAAGCCATGCTGAAGCTTAACCAGCAAATATATCAATTAACTCCACAAAACACTAGCTATCTCTAAATTAAAAGACATATGTAGCTGCTACTAGGCCCCAATGCCAAGTCAACTTCCTAGGTACCAACTGGCCTCTACTTATTGGGTTGAAATGTAATGTATAATTTAGGCAAGGTTAAAGCTGGAATGTACTGCATATATAGCATAAGGACTTCTATTGTGTATACCTCTTGTATTATATATTTTTCTTTGTTGTTCTACATTTTATATCTCCTGTCTATGTAATTGTGAACTGTATGTGTATGTGCCTCAGGACCTCCTTGTGAATGAGCTTGCTCAACGGAGTCTTTCCTGCAATAAACTTGAACTTGAACTAAAGGGGCAGTCTTCACCTGGTCTCTCCCCAGCCCTCAGCTGTATGCTGTAATCTGCAGATATTGAAAGAAATGCGAATGACCCAGCCTTGTTTGCTCTTGCACTTCAGCAAAGGAACAGATCCATTCTTTTGTATATAAATCCCCCCTACACTTTACCCCTCTATCCTCCCATTCTCTAAACTCCACATCACTAATCCCTGGCATGAAGAATGGGTTTCCTGAAACCAGGAGCAAGAGCGTTTCTTCCTTCCCCACTCCCTGGGCTCTGCCCAGTTGTTTCCAGCCCTCTTTGACAGGGAATACCAAAGGGTTGGTCCTGCCCACATTGTTATATGCTCTGCATTCTTTTTGTGCTAGGTATGCTGGCAGTCCCCCCGGGCAATCCAGTTCCTCCAGGTCCATCCATCCTGTCCCAGAGGGACGGTTGGCCCAGTCTTGCATATATCAGTGCTGGATCATCAGAAAATAGTTCTGCAAATCAGGGAAATTCACACCCTCACCATCTACACTCGCCTTCAGGTGCTGTAAACTGACCCTTAGGCACTTCCCCTGCCAGATAAATGTTGTAATGGCCATCTCCACCCATCTAATGTCTACTTAAGTGAGTTCCACATGCACCATCTGCATGACATATAGGAGTCTCGGCAGGATGTTCATCTTTAGTAGATTGATTCTGCCTAGCCAGGATATGGGCAGAGACCGCCAATGTCGGAGCACCAGCTCAATTGTCTCTATAATGGGTGTGTAATTTAGCTAATACAGGGAACCTAAGTCCTTTCTCACCCAAATTCTCAAGTATACAAATGAACCATCCACCTCTTTGAATCCCCAGCTTCCCATCTGATTCATCCCCCCTCCTTCTCCTACTTTCAGCAGTTCTGACTTCCCTAAATTGACTTTGTACCCTGAAAAATGGGCAAACTTCTCAATGAGCTGGAGAAGGGGTGGCATCAACCTCTGTGGCTCCTCTGTGTATAGCAACATGTCATCCGCATATAGAGTGACCTTGTTTTTCCGGCCCGAGCATCCCTGTACTCCCACAATATCTAGATTTTCCTGAATGTTTGCTGCCAATTGCTCCAATGCAAGTGCAAAAAGCAGAGAAAAAAGGGGGCACCCCTGTCTTGTTCCCCAAAAAAGTGGAAGCCTGTCTGACAAGGACCCATTGATCAGGATCTGTGCCACTGGTGACTGATACATAGATCAGACCATCCCCACAAAGCCATCCCCCAAATCAAACCAGGATAACTCCTTGAACAAATATTCCCACTCTATTTGGTTAAACACTTTCTGAGCATCCATGGAGATCACATACATGACCCCATGATGCCAAGAAGTTCCCCACACCACATTCAAGAGCTTGTGCATATTATGGTAGAAGAATCTACCCTGTATGAACCCGGTCTAGTCTGGGTGTATCAGTTCTTGGAGAACCTTGTCCAGCCAACCTGTGAGAATTCTCACCAAAATCTTTAGGTCACAATTCGTAAGTGATATCAGCCAGTATGAGACCCATTTCAGGAGGTTCTTGCTGGGTTTTGGGATTACATAGATGGTGACATCCCACCAGGAGGCAGGCAAACTTCTATCCTCTTCCCCCTCACCTCACAGAGCGTTTCCCAAAATGGATCTACCACGTGGGCCATCATAACCTTATAGTATTCCACAGGGAACCCGGCAGGTCCACTGGCCTTCCCGCTGTTCATCCCACTAATAGCTCTCCTGATTTCCTCCTTGGTAATTTCAGGTTCCAACATGCTCTTTTGTATCTCTGACAGATGTGGGAGCTGAATGCTATCCAAAAACCCTTTCACCAGATCCAATGTTCCCTGACACCCTGCCTGATATAGTTTTGGTAGAAATGTCTAAATCTCTCCCGTATCTGCCTTTTTTCCTGTACCGTGTTATCCTGCTTGTCCCTAATGCCTGCCACCAAATTGGATCCCCACTTCTCTAATATCAAGTAAGCCAGCATAGGGCTGGGTTTGTTACCCCACTCAAAAAATTGTTTCCTGACAAACAGCCAGTATTTAAGGGCCTCTCCTAATAGGAGTGCTTTCAGTGCTTCCCTTGCCATCATCAAATGCCAGGGTGCCTCCCCTGCCTCTCCCACAGCTACTCTTCATTCCAGATCTTTCAGGCAGGTCTCCAAATTTGCCCCCTTTTCCCGCACTTTCCTTTTGTGATGGGTCACAAAATTTATGATCGCTCCCCACACAAAAGCTTTCCTGACATCCCATAGGGTCACCTTGTTAGGGACCATTTCCTGGTTCATCTGAACATATTGTTCCCATTGATCTTGCAAATATTTCTTAAAGTCTGCATTACCTGGCTGGCCCAGTGATGCTGAGGGTTGAGGCGCTGGACACCACACCTTGCACCACGCCAGCAACCCGGGAGTCAGCAGCGACCTCAGGCGCTGGAGGGTCAGCCAGGTGGAGGAGGATCGAGCATCCCCAGGACTGCTCTTCTCCTCTGAGGTGTATGGGGAGGGAATACCACGGTTTCACTGGCTCCTGGCAGTGACTGGGGGCAGTGCATGCCATGGTTCAAGAAGTGGGAGGCACGGACAATGTCAGATGCGCTGGGTGTGTATGCATGCACAACATGCATAGTTGGCATCACTGCATGCCCATGCTGAGCAATAGGGTAGGTCACACTGGGAAAAATCCTCTGCATGCACAATGACGGCTGATCCATAGCGCTGCTCTAGATGCACCCCAGGTAGCTCCCCTGGTGTCTGCTCCCCGGCCTTCCGCGATGAGTGGGGTAAGTCCCCACCATGATGTGGCTGGTTGGGGTGAGGCATGGGGTGAAGAGCTGTGGCTGCAGCCTGGGCAGCACCAATGACACAATTGGATGGAAGGGGGAACCATAGGTACAATCCCCAGCTGAGGAGTAATAAAAGAAAATAGCAAAAAAAAGCCTGCATTACCCAGCAGGTAGTTGCAAAACTTCCATGGGGGTGTGCCCTCCCTTAGTTCCTTCAGTTTCAGAGTCCAAATGACCATGGCATGGTCAGATATGTGGATGGGGCTATGTTTGTTGTTCACTGGTTTAAAGAACCAACTGCTAGGGATAAAAAGGTAGTCTATTCAGGACCAGGGCTTGTGAGGGTGGGAACAGAATGTATATTCTCTTAGGCTTGGGTTTTCCATTCACCAGCTATCAATTAGTTCAAGGTCACTCATGCCCATCTGTCAATCCTGAATGGCTCCTCTCACCCGCCTCGTTTTCTCAGAATGGCCCATCTCTGGGTCCATAAGACAGTTTAGATCCCCCCATACCAATCCTCAAAACTGCTCCCTCGTCATCATGTTCATTAGGTTTTGGAAGAATGTAGGATCATATACTGGGGGAGCACAAACACTAGCGAAGGTGACCCATTCCCCATATAGCTCCCTTTCTACAAATATATAACGTCCCTCCGTGGGGTCTGCCACAACTTGGCCCACTTGAATAGGGAGCTTTTTATGTATTAATATTGCCATCCCTCTTTTATGCAAATTATATGAGACCGCTTGGCAGGTCCCCACCCATCTCCTGGCCAGTTTGGCATGCTCACTGTCTGTTATGATGGTTTCCTGTAGCATAGCCACCTGTGCTCCCTCTCTCTTTAAGGCTGTAAGCAGGCCAGTATGTTTAACCAGGAGGAGATCCACGGACATCCTATGTGACCATTATGAAGTCCTTTGTCGTAGCCATGGTGTTTGTCTAGTATGTTCACATTTATATCCTAGTCCCTCCTTAGATCTCCCCTTTTCCCTCCATGCATAGACCATTAGAAGCAATATGCCTATTGTGTATCTGTGGACCCAAAATAAAATTAAAACAGACATTGAATATATCCAAAACACACAAACCATTAATGTAAGTACTTTTAATGTGTCACATCTGGTAATGCTTCCAAACGGCTGTCATACTACTAATATCTATTCCCAGCTATACAGCCAGTTCCTAAATTTAAGGATGCAAGTATTCAGACGGATCTGATGGTCCATCATCTATAACTTCATCCCCAGTTATTAGCTCAGATTCAGAACCAGAAAGTGAGGCAGTGAAGGTTGATCATGACCACAGCTACATGCCAGGCAGTTCAAATAGTGAGTTAGATGTCGAACTAAGCAAATCAAGCCGAAGTATCTATGGATTATGTTTTTCTTCTTGTAGGACATATTTATGCACTGCTTACATTTAATCAGCAATATGCACCAATGTGGTCACCCCAAACATTTGCCTAGTAACCGTGAAATATGTATGCGTAATGGTTTTTAGCCTTTATTTTGTTGACAATGATCATTGTATCAATACTATAGTTAAAGAAGTGGTCTGCCCAGTTGTGTGGAAGACTGAGACACTTGCATATAACCTGTATCTATTGATGCAAACTTGTTTCTTGAATGATCTCTGTTACCAGGTGGTCAGCCAGATGGTGGTGGGGAGAGCATTGAGCGCGCCATGTACAGATTTGCTCTCACTGTTGGTGAAGGCAAACCCTTTTTGAACTTTGACTGCAGCCATGTGGATGCACAGTGGATTAATGCATGCTTATTAAGGCTTTGAAGAGTTGGTGGTGCAATTATGCAGTGTGAACATGACTCCACACACAAGTGGCATGCAGCTGCTTTAAGTGTTGTGGGTAGATTTTGTAAAGAAACGTAAAAATGACAGTCATGCAGGTTAAAGGAATCACTGGAAGCTGTCACTTCCAATGCATTGCCAGTTGGTCTATGTCCAAATTCAATTTTTTTCTAATTGGTGGGGGGTACCTACTACCACATACAGTATATTCTAGAAAATATGCAACAGAAAAGGATGTATGAAGGTTTGCAGCATCTAACAATAATATGTAAGCTGCCCTAGCTATTCCATTGTTGTATACAGAACCATTGACTTATTATTTTGGTAAGCGTGATCCTCTGTTTTTAAAATTATATAATACACTGCCCAAGTCTTTACAGCTAACACAACATAGCGGTATGGTGTTGCACATCCACAAGCAATACAATAACATGATGCTGTGAGTTTCCTATATCATCACTATTTTGATATGTGTGCAACATGGTTAGGGAGTCACCATACATAGAAAAATATTTGAATATTTTTACATATATCTATAATTTTGCATTGAAATACATGATATCATTTATAAATTAATAATGAGTTCAATTTGTCTATGCTATTCTATCACAGATCTGTTACAAATGAAAAATCTCAATTAGAAAAAACAGTGGCAGTGGCAAGAGAGAGAATTCATTGTTTCTGAATCCAGTCTTTTGCAACTTTCTGAAGTATGCATGCAGTGCCATGTAATAACACATCCAAATGTGTCCTAAATAAAAGGCACATGTAATAACACATCCAAATGTGTCCTAAATAAAAGGCACAGTAACAGTAATACAGCAGGACTGTCATGAGTGCAGTTATGAGCGAACATGGTCATCTCAGCCATACATCGGCCACTATTCTGCTGTTTCAATTCTAGGGGTTGGGGGCAGGACGAAGTAGGCTGCTGGTTAACTAGGATCTGCAGCTTATCCATTAGGTAGGGAAATGGGCAGACTGGATGGGCCAAGCGGTCCTTATCTGCCGTCAAATTCTATGTTTCTATGTTTCTGAATCCAGTTTGTTGCAACTTTTTAAAGTCCGCATGCAGAGTTATGCGATAACATGTCCAAATGTATCCCAAATAAAAGGCACATTACCCGAAATACAGCAAATCTGTCACAAGTGTGGTTATGAGCAAACACGGTCGCCTCAGACATACACTGGCCACTACCCTGCTGGTAATGTCTTTCTGTCAGCTAGCATCAGGTTCAGTGGAGTGTCACACCAAAAACACTTAAAGTTCACAGACACATAAACATACAGGGCTGGATATTCAAAAGAGTTGCGCCATGCGCAATAGGGTTGCGCCTGCGCAAGTCCGAAATTGCACCATTCTGCCATATTCAGCAGGAGGCAGTTGCGCCCCCCCAAGTCAAGCTGAGCAACAACGCAATGCTAATGAAGGCATGCTGAACTGGAGGGGGAGGAACCATGCATAAACTGCACAGCCTGATATTCAGCAGGCTGTGCAGAGTTGTGCAGGCGCAACCCCAACCTGCGCCTGCACAACTTTGAGCAAAAAAAGAGATGTCGAGGCCACCACAGGTGAGCTGCCGCATTGCAGGGTGCAACACAGCAGCTGCCACCTGTGGGTGGCCTCGACGTCTCCTCTGTCCCCTCAGCCCAATCGCGGGCATATAGTAACCCCCGACTGGCCCGATCGCGGGCATAATAGAAAAACCCCCCTTCCCCCAACTGGCCCGATTGCAGGCATAAGTGACAAAACCACCCTCCCCCACTAGCCCGATCGCAGGCATAAGTTACAAAAAACCCTCCCCGACTGGCCCGATCACAGGCATAGTGACAAACCCCCACTAGTCCGATCGCGCGGGCAGAACAGATTTCAACCCCCAAGAACATAGATCACCAGGATAGGTGGACGTTGGGGATGGTGACCTCTAATGCCGCGATTGGGCTTCACTCGTCCACTGGACCACCAAGGATATGTTCTTGGGGGTTGAAATCTGTTCTGCCCGCAATTGGGCTAGTGGGGAGGGTTTTTTGTCACTTATGCCCGCCATCGGGCCAGTCGGGGAGGGTTTTTTGTAACTTATGCCCACGATCGGGCCAGTCGAGGGAGGGGTTTCTTCTATTATGCCCACGATCGGGCTGCAGGGCGCCGGTCCTCGATGGCTGCTGCTCGCAGGCCGCCAGGCGCAAGTCCTCGGATTACGCACCTGCATGCTAATGGCATGCAATGAAAGAATAGATGCAATGGCTCCCCATGCCTTGCATGAATTATGGCCCCATTTGCATGTCACCTTTTGAATATTCGGAAATTTGCGACAGTGCAATGGAACTTGCGCCACCGTCTTGAATGCTCCACTCTGACCACTTGCGGTGGCGCAAGTTCCACTGCGCCATGCACAGTGGCTGTGGCTGGGGGGTGATATTTAAAGGAGTTGCTCAATAGCGCAACTCCGTTGAATGTCGCCTCGGCCACACCCCTGCGCAACTATTTTGTGCAGCGCAAGGGTTTGCACCATAGAATGGCGCAGTTTGAATATCCAGCCCACAATGTATGACTGACACAACCTTTTATGATCATTCAAAACTCTTTATTCAACCTGCTATTAATGAAGTTTGGCAAAAAAACAAATACAGATGTTGTTGATTCAATTCAAATGAGTAATAAGAATGTAACTCTAGCAGGTGATGCCCAGTGTGATAGCCTGGGACATTCAGCTAAATTAGGCACATACACACTGATGGACATGGATCATCGTAAAATTCGAAGTGTCAACCTTGTTCAGGTACGTTAACAAGTGGATTTTGATTTTTTGATTTTTAACCAGGAAGTGAGCTGGGTACAGCCCTTTTATGGTCATGCCTGACATAAAACACTTAACAATAACATACAGTAATACATACGTGTAAATTCAATCAAGCAAAATGTGAACTTTTAACAATCTCGCTATACAACTTCTTTAAAAGATATTTAAAATGTGTGACACTTCATGCAGTTGTAACCAGATCTGACAAATGGTTCAGGATGCAGGAACCAAACCAGGAAAAGTTTTTTTTCTCCAATGTTAGTTTAGTAGGGTTTGTTTAAAAAAAGAGTAGATGAATTGTTCCTTCTGATATAAGACTTTGGGTGCAGATTACAGAAAGAAAGTAGAATGCGAGGTCCAGAACTTTTATAAACTCGGAAAGCAAATACTGCTGCATAATAATCTATTCTTAAAGGAAGGGGTAAAATTCCCATCCCTTTGTATAGACTAAAACGATGTGTTCTATATGGTGCTTTAAAAGCAAAATGACAAATATTGCGTAACATAAGTTGATACTTATTTAAAAAGACATTATGGGCCAGATAGTCAAAACTTTGCTCTGGGGCTAAATTAGCACTGCCCGACATGCTAAATTAGCCCGGAACCAATAGCCCACTATATTCAAAAGAGATAGCCCTGGTGCTAAACCTGCTGAATATAGCATGCTAAGGAAGCCAAGCAGACTGGGCTGGAGTGCAGTGCAAAAATAGCCCAGGAAAAAGACGGCTCTGAATATAGAACCCAGGGAAGTGCAAACCACAACAGCAGCCCAATGCACAGCGACATGAAGGAAGGTAAAGGTAAACTATGTGGCCAATGTGTGTGCTAGCAAAGGATTGGATTCATTAAAGCTGCAAGCACCAGCACATGTGAAATTCTGCAGAAATGTACCATGTTTTTGAAACGTTTGCACAGGTTTTGCACGGAGCTAAGCCATTTGCCTGGCACTATCATGTTTGCCGGGCCAAAAATTTGCTATATTCAAAGGTGACACGCAAATGAGCCTACTTATGCAGTCTGTGGGCAAACATCCAGATTAGCATCTCATTATGTCCTGATTTGCATGCAGTTTGCCCAGCACTATTGTAGTGTCCCACAGCTCCACCTGTAGGTCAGTCTGGAATTACAGGGGTTGGCTGGGCCTACCCACAGCTCCACCTGTAAGTCAGTCTGGAAATTCATGGTGGTAACTGCAGGCTACATTTATACAGAACAGCATAGAATATTATGCCCCAGGGGACTACACAGCACAGGCACAGGTGGTAGTGCTGCATGCAACAGTCCAACTGTAGGTCCTCCTACAGTGAACAGCAGACATTACAGCAACAAGGGGGCCAGTAGTGTGAGGGACACAGCAATGCCAATGGTGTGTAGGACATCAGTGACTGCTGCACTCTACACAGTGACAGGCAAATCATGCAGGTGTGTACTGATAGTGGACATTACTGTTATGCTATTGTGTGACCCATAGACACTGTACTACTGGCATGGGATACTCACAGTGACATATACATATACATGGATGGCTGTGTGTGCTGTCGTGTCTGTACAGATGTGCGGTATGTGGCCTGGGGGGGCACATACCATCAGACAGGCACACTGGTGTTGGGGTATTCCCTACACTGGACCATTTGCACTGTGTGGATTGTCCCAGCCTTGTGGCAATACGTAGTATGTGGTGCAGACTGGCCATCTGTGTACCTTCCCCTCAACACCCTCCATGCTCCCAGTGCTGCATGGTGTGCTAGATTCTGTTGGTGTCCACCAAAGTGTGGTCTGCAGGTGTGTGCTGTATGGACACACTGCCATGGTGTTCACTGGCTCCGGGTCACCAATTAATGCCTGGTATGGTTAGGACTGGTGGCAGATGATGGCAACATAGGAGGTGCCATCTGTGTACAGCATGTTTCTACCAGGTCTGGTTTCTTTCTATGTTAAATATTTACTGGTTAGGGTTGCACAAAAGTCATGCAAAGCCACAAAGTTGCACCAAGCTGGTTTGCCCAGAGTTAAGACTACCTTTTCCTGGGCAGTAATTTGCACTGTGCGAAGTGTCATGCTAAGTTGCGCAAAAACACTTTGCGTGGCACGAATGCACTGAATATAGCATTGCACCTGTACTCACATACATGCCCCTTCTTTTTTCCCCTTGCATACATTATACTTTTGCTCAGTGCTAATGCAGCTTTCCTATTCTATTTGACCTTTTGAATACAGTGGACCTGCGTAAACCCTGTGCAAACAGTTTGCGCCCCATGCAAAGTTTTGAATATCTGGCCCTATTTTGGTTCACAAACAAAATATTCCCACAATCAAGAGTAGGAGTTAGAACTTGTTTTGCTATTAACATTTGTGAATCAACTGTCGATGAGTCTGTGTTATGGTACCTAGTATCCGAAATTGTGATTTTACTTTCTTCCAATATTTTCAATATGTGGTACCATGCTAAAGTTGGAATATAGAAGCATCCCTAACTATTGAAAGTTGGAAACCACAGAAAGCATTTTCCCATTTCTCCTTACAACCTGTAAGTCATCCTTGACTTGGGCCAATCTTTAAACAAAGCCAAAAATCATTAGTTTTACTTTCATTCAATTTCAATTTATTCATTAACAACCAAGATGCCAGAATATAGTAGTTTACTTGTAAAGAAACTTGCACATTAACTATAGAGGGGCCAGAGTTAAGAACAACCATGGCATCAGCATACAGCATACTATTTCAACTAGAAAAGATTCCTGGCAAATCAGTAATAAAAACTGAAAATAGCAAAGGGCCCAGTACTGAGTCTTGGGGAACCCCTGCTTTAACTCTCCTAGGACCTGATAAGACATCCCCAATTTTGACCCTGTGAATTCAGTGCCCCAGGTAATCTGCAAACCATAATAAATGTGAACCCTTTATTCCAGTCCCTGTGAATTTCTCCAGTAGCAGCCTATTGTCCACCAAATCGAAGGCCCTGGTTAGGTCAACAAACACCACACCCATTATCACATCCTTCATTACAAGCTGTTAGTATGATGTTCACTAACCCAGTCAGGGCCTTCATTGAGGACTGCCCCTCCCTGAAATCGTGTTGCTGATTAATCAATATGTCATTTTATTTCTTTATTGGGAACTCGGAATTACAAATCTTTGAGCTAAGAGCTCGTTTACAAAGGATCCTCGTCAACACTTAAGGAGATACATTTTGTTGCAACAGCATAATTACAACAGACAAATTGACACTGGGGTTGTACTACTTACATAGAGTTTACATAGGAAGGGATAGCAAATACATTTACAGTTTACACAAATCAAGACATGAACGAAGCAACTGGTAGCATTGTCAATTTCCCAGTGGAGGTATGCAATGTGCAGCCATCTGAAAGAAGTTAAGTGCAGAGAGAGACAACTTGGGGCTTGGCAAGTGCAGGTAGGTGGGGGAAGTGGGAGGAGGGAGGAAGAGGTCAGGAAAATGGGCTAGAGGTAGGTTGGGTGTACTGGATAGAGGGCAGGTGGAGGGGAGGAGTAGGGGCAGAGGAAGTGGACAGGGGACTGGGCAAGAGTAGTATGGGTGAACTGGACAGACGGCAGATGGGGAGGTAGTGAGGGGGTGATGGACAAAGGACAAGTGGGGGGGGGAGTTGGTAGGAAGGGGGAGAAGGGGGATAGGGGAGTAGGTGCAGCCTGGCCAGAGCAAGTGGGCAGTTGAGTGGTGGGCCAGATGCTGGGATTATGTTTGACACAGGTGATGCACTGGAGGAGAGATAGACTTAAGTAATCCATCAGCTGACGAAAAACACACTTCTCCAGCACCTTTCTCAAAACAGACAGCAAGAATATTGGTCTATAATTCACTGCACATAATAGAGTATGTCCCCTTCCTTAAATATTTGGATAATAACAGACTTCTTCAACAAAAGGGAGGGGGGACAATACCAGTCCCCACTGAAAGGTTGAACAGTTTTGTCATTGGTTCTGAAATTATTTGAGCTACTATCTTTAATAAGCTAGGATACAAATTATCTGGGCCAAACCCTTCCCTTCATCAAGACCTGCTAAAATCTCAAGCCCCTTGCTTACTTCAATCTTATCAAATTTAAAATTAAAATTACTGTCCCCACCTTCCTTATTCTTGCCAGGTTTGGGGCATAAAAGTAACAGTCCAGATTATTAATATCCTCCTGTATAGTTTGGTCAACAAAACATTTGTTGAACATATTGGCTAGCTCCATCTCACTCTGAATTAATCTTTCCCCATCCATAAGACATTTAATCACTGGTCTATCCTGTGGACTATGTAAACTCTTAAAGGAAGCCCCAAAAGGTTTGAGGTTATTCATGTGCTTTATTTGCTGCTGATAGTATACGGATTTGGACTGTTTTACTTCCATTTTTACCTTGTTCCTCACCTGTTGGTATTGATGAGAGACAATTATATCCCTACTTTTGTAGTCCTTATGCCTTAGTTTATCTCTCCTTTTCATGAGTTGCCTAAGATTAAATGAGTATTCACCCTTGACACGCTGTTTTGTAAATAGTCTATTAGCCTCAAATGCTCTCACTAACAAGTGATTTTATATTACATGGTTACATATATTGGACACTATTATGTTTTAATGTACATGATACTTGTATCATTTTTTGTAAATATGTGTCTGTTTATTCTTATGCTATGGACAATATGTGGTCAGCCATGCACATAAACAACAGTCCTGTATGTGCATAGATATCTTTCAAAGTAAACCAGTAACCTCTCAAACGATGCTCGAGATTATTCCTTGTTGACAATACAAACATATAGATGTAGATACCTGGTTGTCTTAGTGCGGATGTCCATGAACTATCAGATGCAATATTTGTTCATCTATGCACATTTAAATCCTCACTCTTCATTTCCGTGGACTGTAGTTTGGTTGGTGGAAAGCTGTTATGGTTGCTTGTATGATAAAGTAACATATTTCATTAATGGTTTTTCTCTTCATCTGCATCTGTTTTCATAAGTTTACATGTAAAAACTAAAGTTACTTATGCTATGTTGGGTCAAGGAATGCAGGTGAGTTGCTTTGCTATATGGTATCTGAAACCACTACTTGGATCCATACTGCAGCACGCCAACGAACCACCATTCCAGAACTGTAATCTGCACTGGTTGTCTAGTGTTATCCTCACCTCTGCTCTGAGAGTATGTAGTGTAAAATTTACTGCTGGTCTACTCTGCCCACTCCTTTTGGCATACGTAGTGTGAGCTTTCATGGTGGCCTAGTGTAAAGCCACACCCATATACTACCCACTTAAAAATAGTAAAAATGCCTGGTCGTCCAGTGTTTCCACCTATGAACACAACCCCAATCCTGATCAACTGTTTCAAGTCAGTAAAGTAAGAACTGCTGTCCAGTGGTTGCACCCAGCACACTTATCCTCATCACACGTCTACAAGTTTAATAAGGAGCACTGGAGATCCAGTTTACAACCACATGACACATCATCTAAAATACTACTGCATGGCCCCCTTCCCCTTACTCAGATGTACGGTGATCATCTAAACTTGATACAGCAACCAGCACAACCCTCTGATCACCTCCTTGTCCGGCTGCTAAATGAACAGTCAGTATGCATGTGTACATTATTTATACTGGTCACGCCATCACTGGCTACTCATATGGTGGCCAGCAGAGGAGGTGAGAGTAGGGCTTTGCTGGTCTACACATTGCACTTCAGTGATCCCTGTACAAACTGGTAAGCGAGAGATGGTGCATGGAGGTCTTATGTGAGCAGGCAAGTCAGCTGGGGGGACACTGGAACACCACTGCTTGATATTAAATTTGTAAACGGGCAACGTGTGGGGAGTCACTAGAACCCAGGGATCTCTTTACTAACATAAAATATATGATGTGTGTGGTGTGGTGGCACAGTACACCACCAGGACTTGCAGTTTGTATGTGTAAGTGCATTAAGTGGATGCTGTGCTACTTGTAAATGAGCCCATAATGGGCATGCAAATGTCACCTTTTCCTTGCATTCCCAATGGCCTCATTTGCATACAGCTCTCAGGTATCTTGGTGCTATCTTGTTTGAGGCAGCACTATTACTTGTCAGCAGTATGCAGCCCAGAGACATGTTAGTGCACCACTGTTATAGTTAGCACTGCAATATTCACTCAGATAGTGCCACTCACTGTCAGACTGAATACAGCAGCAGCTGGGTTGTGCGCAACTCCACCGTAAATGGTAGCACTGCGCTTCACATGTTTTTTGTAATATCTGGACCAGTGCTGTTGTTGTTGTGTGTGTATATTACCATACATGATGCTCTATATTTGTTGCCTGGATTCCCATGAAAAATAACTTTGAAACTCAAAACTGAAATAGTATAATGTATGTGCAAACATACACAACAAGTCTATGTTTTCATTCTATTTATACAGCATTGGATGACATTTATAATGCACATATCAGTAAAAGAACATAACAAAGTACATGCATTAAATGCAACATTCAGTACATAGAAAGGTTTCTTGTTTTTGTACAATAAATGGATTCAGTATATTACTTTCCTTGATGCAGAGCAATGAGGTGAAGAGTGTCTATCATATCGAACTCAAAGGACTGAACCATGGCCTATTACATGTTAAAAGTGATGGCTTGAAACCAGTTTGCCTAGTAGCAGATAGACATCCCAAATCCAGAAATATCTATGGGAGAATGAACCTGAACGTGTATATCATTATGATGTCTGGCATTTTGTAAAAGGTTTATAAGAAACATTTACAAATATACAGATTGTCACAGTGATCACTTTACCATGAATTTCCCCTTCAGCTTTTTTTTTTAAATATGTGGCACACGGGCATATATAGTAGTCTTGCATACCATTATTTTTCAAGTGTGTGAGCCATGCTTCAGTCAACTTCCTATAAGTCACCTCACATACAATTGCAGTCTCTTGTGACATGAAAATTCCGCACATGCTACTACACATCTACTTTCTGTGTTCTGATTCGGACACATGCAGCATACCACACTATCAAACATTAAATTTGGAAATGCTGTACCATCAAAACAAAAGAAACCAGTTGTCTATTGACACTTGATATTACTTCTACTGACCAGCACGAGAGCGATGATGGTCCCTTTCTGCACATGACTGCTGGTGTGACACCAAGTGCCTGACCCCACCACAACAGTCAGACGATACAAGTGAACAGTGATGTTCTGGAGACAGTAGTACTTTTATAATAAAATATTTGTTAGTGTGGTGAAACAAGTGGGTTTTCACCCTCGCTTTTCAGGCAGCTAGTCAAAAAATAATTTAGTAGAATTCTGGTACTTTGATATCAGAAACTGCCAACTACTTATGAGCCCAATGTATTTAAATGAGAAACTAAATATATTTTATCTCTTTTAAAAGAAAGATACTTCTGTTATTAACAAACTTTGCTTTTCATATGTTTACACAATTGTGGTCCATCTATATGATTTTACAATTTTTAAAACAGTAATTGGCTTCTGTTTTCTTCCTCCCAAGTAAAATCTGCTTCTGAAGAAAATGCCATTTGCCAAATTATAATAAAATATCACAGCTTTTAAAAAACGAAATATTTCTATTAAATATATAACAGTTTGGGGGGTATGGCTTAGCAGCAGAGAAGAGCAGATGTGTGTTGGACTTGCTCACGAAAGAGCTTTATTTTTCTTATTTTTCAAACGTGCAAGGTTGGACAAATTTGCTTAAAATTCATTTAAGCAGCTTGGTACAAGTGTATTTGCAGCTAAAATGGGCAAACAATGAAATGCAACAGCCGCCAGGGACTTTTTTCACCTGAAGATCGCTCAGCAGAAAAATGCCAGGCCGCCTCAGCACGAGGTATCATCAAAGACAACAGATATTGGCAATAGGAAGTCACTCTCTAAATGATAAATTCCACTCTCAACCACCTGGTGAAAACGGTACAGGGCTTATACAAAAAGTCTGATACCATTACACCCCAGGCTGCAAGTTTGGAGACCAGGGTGAACACGATCACTCTTTGCAGCAGATGAAGGCCTCTCACCACAAACAGTAGGATACCACCACAGGACTAGTCTAGGAAAACACCTTGTTCCGACAACATTTGGAGAGGCTGGAGAATCAGGTTTGCAAGCACAATCTTTGGCTGGTAGGCTTACCTGAGGATGCAGAAGGGGATGATTCCCTGGAGTTTTCCTGCACCTTTCTTCCAGAAATCTTGGGGCTTTCTGAGGGGGATAAGTGTTTCTCCATTGAAAAGGCCTACCGACTGACACCTAGGAGGGCCCCAGCTGATCCCATGTTTCCATGTACATTTGTGGTAGTTTGCACAGGAGTGGGGCATCAGAACAGAGCACCTACTCTGGAACGACAGCAACATGCTCTCAAATACGGTGATATGACCCTGTCTCTTTCCCTGACCTAGCTTACAGTACTTAAGTCAGGAGGAAAGCCTTTGATTAGGTCCAGGGCCTGCTTCATCAACGTAAAATCTTACACCAGTTGCTTTTGCCGGTGAAACTCCATGTAGTGTGGCAAGGGAATATGTATTTATTTAATGATCCCAAAGATGCAAAACAACTTACACAAAAAATTGAACAAGAGCTGGCTACCTTGGACAGTGAGGGGTCAGACAGTATGGACCGAGGACTTTTCTGGATGTATGGGCTCTGTTTGCGGTTGAGTTTGCAAGCTCATGTTTGTCTGTCCCTTGCTTACCAATACACCAATGTTTTATGTTGTGTTTTTTGTAGTTATAGATACCGATATAAATTGGCTGGTTGGGCATTGGTACCATTATTGGGTAAAGACTTAATTTTACCAATGTGTTTTATTAAACTGCATTACACAGATTTTCGCATATGATGCTTCCCGCCACTACACCACCCTCTCATGTAGTCTATGATGATGGCAGTGGAACTCTACATGAGCGCTTAGGCGCTCTTGTCAAACCCGGACTTAAGATTATTTGTTTCTCCATCCTTGCTGAACTTTATTTCTGATATACTAAATGAAGCTGGTCTCATGAGAGGGAGCAGGGGGCACTATTTGTCAATTTAGTTTCAGCAATGCCCCTGTTTTTTTAATGAACTTTGTGGCTGCTGTCACTAGTTGTTCAATATGTTCTGTGTCCCACATTTTGTTTATTAAGTAAATGTTCACTTTAGAAAAGGTGATTCATGATGAAAGTAAGTATGTATTGTTGCATGGGAGACAAGGGGAGGCTGTGTCCGTGATGGAAAAAGGGAACTCGTGATGTATTTTCTATTGTATTTCCTGTCCTCATTGAGCTCTCTTGCTGTGTGCCATATGTGGTTCACCATTCATTGTCTTAGGTGCAAGGTTTGGTTAGTTCCATCTAAGATGTACCTGTTGGGAAGGGGTCTGTAATTTCCTTATTAAGTGTTCCAGTTGGTATGATTTGTCAATGTTAACCGTCTACTGATTTTTTCATGATATGCAATGTACTACTGCTTTAAAATGGAAAACCGAATTTTAAAAATATAACAGTTTGGTGGTAGAACATATTATTTTTCTATAACAATCTAAAAACAGGTTTGCAGTTTTCCACAGAAATACACTGCGAGATCCAGCCTGGTGGTACTGAGGGTTGAGGCACTGGAAGCCACACCTTGCGCCACGCCAGCGATCCGAGTTTGGGAATGGACTCAAGACGTCGGAAGCTGGCAAGGGAAGGGGAGAGAATTGAGCATCCATGGGACTGCTCTCCTCTCCTGGGGTGAGTAGCAGGATAGCCTCGCCCGGCAGCAGCCTCTGGTGGAGACCGGGAGCACTTCCTGCGCGGTGCAATAGGGAACTACCAGAAAAAAGTGGAAATAGCTCCACGACCAGCTGGATGATGACTGCTGGTCCTCTAACTCCGCTGAAGCCCCCAAAGGAGCCATGTCCAGCTCAGCAGCACCCCAGGGCCAAGTAGATTGCGCTGCCCCCACACCAGTGCCTTCCCCCTCAGAGGAGAGGGAGCCATCCAGTGAAGGGTTACACTGGGTTATTCCAGGGATGGCGGCCATATGAGGTCAGAGGCTTGAGAGGGGTAGTAGGAGGCAACTCAGGGACCTTGGCAGCTAGAAGGAGTGGCTGGTTGTGGGGAGAAAATAGATGATACAAAAGAAAGAAATACTCTGCGAGCCTTGCCAGTAATATCTTCTGATATCATAATGCAAGAATTCCATTGGATTCTTTTGTTTTTATTATTAGTTGGCAAATTACAAATAAAACAATGAAAATTATATTAAAGAAACAAATAAAAACAAATAAAATGTTTAGAATCATCTAAAGCCCAAAACATTCATTCTTTAAGATATACATCCTTACTAAGTACTTGCCCTTCAATGAGATCACACATTAGAAATAAACTAAACATGCTGTTGCCCATCAAGATGGGTTGAACTTAAATTGTGCAGAGCCTGTAAGGATTCTAGTGTAATCTGATATAAATTACATTGATAAACCTATAATTTCATGCTTCTCACATTTTAAAATTGTTCTTCTATTACAAGGATATGTAAAAACATTTGCATTAACAGCTGCACAGAAGAAATGAGAACCAGTAAAGGATTTGATCAGAAGTATTAAAAATATGCTATACTAGATATCTTGATCAATACCAGACAGAAATGGTGATGGTATGTTAGCAAAATGGAGTTCATCTCAAATCATATTCAGAATATCCATCACCACAAAAACCTACTGTTCCTTAAAGAGTACCTATCATGATGATTCAAAAAGTTACAGCTTGTAGTCATTATATGCAGTACTAGACCTGAAAGGGTGTGTGCATTTGTTATTTTTGGCCACGGTTTACTCTGCCTTCCATAACTTGGATTTGTTTTTGAGCCCTGCTGCACTTGCCTTTGCTGTTCAGCTGTTGGGCTGCTGGCTCCTAATGAAAATCATTGTAGGGCAGATGAGTGACTCACACTGTGCAGTACCATGCAGTTGCAACACTGTTGCAAGGGAAAACTACCAGTACTCAGTATACATACTGTGTTCCCTCTTCCCCAAGACACCCAGTCAGCAATGCATTATGCCAAAATCCAAATGCCTTGTCAGTTTTTTTTTTTTTGTGTGAAATTGTCTCTGCCCTATAGTGGAGTCATTAGTACAACCCTGGGTCTACAGCAACACCTAGCTTGCTATATAAGCTCTGGTACACCCTGCAGTTTTTAGCTGCTCAGAATACAAAAACTAACCGCAGCGGACAGTAATGAAATACAATTCCAGAATCATTGCAAGAAGGGGTAATTTATGCATGAAAGTCAAAAGGAGTGGGAAAAGGTGCTCTTTAAATGTGCACGGAGACCAGTAGCTGACAGTGTCTGTAAAAGGAAATTAATGAAACCAACCACTGTAAGTATATAGAAACAGTGAAAGTTTTTATATTAAAAAAGGACTAAGTCCATATACCTGTAGTTTGCCCTATTTTTTACTTGCCTAGTATGACAACACATATCCAGTTTGGTTGATGTTGTTGAATCAGCCTCACTTTACTCTGCTTATTATGCCCATGTGCCCATCCTACGTATTCTTGAAGCTCCTCACTGCCAACACCCACACAACATATTCTTTAGGGCTGTTCATGCCATCCACCACATTTTCTGTGAATAAGTATTTACTCACATCTGTCTTAAACTCCATCCCTCCAAACATCATTGCATTATTCTTGTGTTCTTGTGCTCCCACTCCTTTGAAAGAGAATCAAAACCTACCCCTGGTTCACCAACATGAAATATTTACAGGTATCAATCACTTCTCTATTGCTTTCCTCTACTCAAGGGAGTGCATACTGAGGTCACACAGCCACTGCTCATATTGTTCTATCTGGCAACCAAGCATCATTTTGGTAGTCCTTATCTGTACCACTTCCACCCTGTCAATGTTCTTTTATTAAGTGCCTAAAAGAGTTCGTCATTGACAGTTAAAGTCCATTTTCAATGTTGAAGAATTTCATGACTTCATCGCAGTATTTCATTACTACACTTTACCTTTTCGGCAATATTCGTGAAATCCTGCTTACATGTGTGTAATCACCATTACTGTCAGTGTGATTTAATTTGAAAGGAATGACTTATTGCTGATTTGACAGTGATTAGTGCATAACCATATGATATGAGAAGCAATGCAGTGTCAACTGCCTTGTACAGAGCGAAAAAAATGTTGGACATCTTTTGCTCATGACAGTAAGGTGCATGAGTTCAGACATGTAGTGTCAATAAAACGGAATCAATAATTTTCCCATTGTGTTGCTTTGGAGACTCATTGCTTAAATATTGGATGCTGGCAGAATACAGTGTTTATCTGGACAGGTCAGTTTCAGTAGTAGATGATATTGCAAATGTCATTGCATTTCCACATCTGTGTTCAGTCACTTTTGTAAACCAAGTACACCGAATAAATGCTGTATATTCACACTGTTATTTATATATTCAGTGTGAGGCAATACACATATTGTATATGCTGTTCTGGACAACTGAAATGAAAGAAATGTTACATTAATTCCACTTATTCCTCAAAGATGAACAGGCATATGAAAAAGTGGAGATGGTTCTGATGTCAAACTTAGTGAAGTGTTGTGAAAAAACTGTCACCTCACCATCAAACCTCATCTTTGGCAAGTTTCCACAGTTTAGTAATACAGCGTGCCCCAAAAAGCTTGCCTTCAGCTACAAAGGGATGTATACCAGGTGTTATATGAATCAAATATCATCCATTCAAAAAGATTTGGATGAAATATCCAAATGGGTTACAACATGGGGCATGAAACTAAATCACTCTAAATGCAAAATAATGCACTTTGGCCCAAAGAATCCCCTTCACGCTTACATTTCAGATAACAAAGTTTTAATAAGCACTAATTCAGGCAGGGATTTAGGGGTTCTGGTTACGAATGACCTTCGTCCCAATTCTCAGATTAATGAGATTATCCTTAAGGCTAATTGGGTAATATGGTCTATAAAAAGGTATGTCAGATCACGAGATAGCAGAGTATTGATGTCACATTATAGAGCATATGTTCACCCGCACTTGGATTTTTTCTCACAATTATGGTGCCTCTATAGGAAACAGGATATTTCACAGCTAGAAAAGGTACAGAGATTTTCAAAAATAGTGAGAGGCTTAAGAAATTCTTCATATGAAACTCGTCTTAATTCATTACGTTTGATGTCTCTTTCCACCAGAAGATTAAGAGTGGATCTCCTGTTAATGTTTGACATTGTCAATGATCCCTACTTAGTAACTATATTAGGACTTAGTTTCAAGGATGACATGTATAATCTTAGAGGACACCCACTTCAATTACAACATAGAAGATTTAATCTTATGCCACGTAAATTCTTCTATACATTACGTGTCATTAGGCTTTAGATTGCATTACCTATGGAGGTGGTTATAAGCAGTACTAAGTCTATTTTTAAGTCCAGATTGGACAATCTTCTCATTTCTGATACCTCCATTAGTTATTTCTAATATACAGGAGCAAACATGGGCCACACGGCCTTCTGGCTTCTGTTAGACCTTAGTATGAACCAGGTGAAAATAAACCTTATTTTTTCTCTCATTTTAGACTGCTGCAGTAATAACAATGCTGAAATAGATTTGGTTAATAAATATTTTATTATTTCATTTTAGAATATTATTGTCTGCTATCCATTTCAGTACAAACTCGGATAGACAAGAAGCAGTTTCAAGCAGTGGTGAAGTCCATTTCATCATCAGCATACCAAAATGTAAAGGAGAACAAGATGTGCCACCAAACAAAAAACTTCTTATGGTAAGTACATTATTAATTGACAAACCAGTAGAGATGATGTGAACAATTTAAACATTGCTGAAGTGAATATAGGTCAAAAACAATGTCATACTATCACTACACTAACGAGCGTGTCACTTACAATGTCATGTCTATATATAGAAGTACCTGCAGTCTGTCACTTCTAATCATTCAAGATTCATCATGGCAATACAGTCCCATTTCATGAAGCAGTAAGTGCATATTGTATATATGTAATTTAACATGCCATGACTAAAGATATAATTTATTTCTACATGGTACATTCTTGGTCTGCTGATATTGCAGTCCAGACCCCACATTGATAATGCAGTCTGTGCCACACAAGTGGTTGATCAGAAAGTTGACAGATCTCAGGGCTGAGGAGAAGATGACCAGATGAGTAGAAAATTGGCTGAGGGACAGGACTCAGAGGGTGATGGTGGAGGGAGAGTTATCAGGCACAAGGGAGGTCACCAGTGGGGTCCCAAAGGGCTCAGTGCTGGGATCAATGTTGTTCAGTGTCTTTATCAATGACACTGGGGCTGGCATTAAGGGCAAAATGCGCCTCTCTGCAGATGACACCAAGCTCTGTGGACGGATGGACACAGCCGAAGGAATACAGGATCTACAGGATGATCTAAAGATACTTGAGATGGTCCAGGATCTGGCAGCCTGACTTCAAGCCAAGAAATGTAAAGTTATTCACATTGGAGCCAAGTATATCAGCCAGGATGGAGTACTTCCTGGGAGGGGTCCGGGTATCTGCAATGGAAGAGGAGAAGGATCTGTTGATGGTAATTACTAGCAACCTGAAGCACTCCATGCAGTGCAAGAAGGTAGTAGCAAGGGCAAATATGATGCTGGGATGCATAGCTAGGGGGATCAGCAGTAGGTGAGAGAGGTTAGACTGCCATTGTACAGGTCACTGGTGAGGTCACATCTAGAGTAGGGAGTATAGTACTGGTGCACACACCTCAAGAAGCACATTAGACTGCTGGAGACAGTCCAGAGGAGGGCAACAGAGATGATCACAGGTCAGCAGGGTAAACCATGAAAAGAGAGGTTGAGAGCACTGAACATGTACTTCCTGGAGGAGAGGAGTGAGAAGTTAACATGATTGAGACCTATAAGTACTTAAAAGGAATAAATAGGGTGGATTAGGAGGGTCTCCTTAGGCTAAGTGACAGCCACAACATGAGGGGACACAGTCTTAAACTGGAATGAGGGGGGTTTAGGAGGGAGATTAGGATGCTCTTCTTCACAAAGAAGGTGCTGCCAATTACAGTGTGCTACTGGATGAGGTAGTCTCACTGGAGATAGTGGGCAGCTTCAAGACAGGCTGCAATAGACATGAGAGGAAGGTAAGGGACATGGATGAGGCTGATTGACAGGATAAGAATATTGGAGAGGGGGGCAGAGTTAGTAGCTTAAGCCATGGACCTTGCTGTACGACCAGATTAGATAGACCAAATGGTCTTATTCTGCTGGTGTATTCGTATTTTCATTGCATGCATAGTGAAGCCATGAGTAATATAGTAATAGCCAAATACCCACAAATGAAGGTACAAATCATAAGTCAACACATGCCTTATTTTTCTTATAAAACATGTGTGTAGGTTGTCTGTGATATAGGTGGTAACATACTACAAATTAAAATATTAACAAATGTTAAAAATATTAATGACTATGCTTATTGCAACACCGCATCTCTCCTCACAGCATATGTAATCATTGCCCAGTGGTCTGCTGTGACCACCCACCACCGAATGCAAGTTTACACTAGTACAAGGTAGCAGTTGTCATCCAGAGTCCACCCACACAAACCACCTGCTCACATCCCACCTCCCTGCCCCCTCTTACCTGGTTGGCCAGTGCTCATCCAAGCTTGATACAGTAACTGGCATGCCCTAGACACACCTCCGCAGGAGGACACCGTATGTGCAGTCAGTGAGCACTCAAATAGTATAAGTACTGTACAAATGCTCACTAACAGATCATATGGTGGCTGGCTGCTGAAGAGTGAGGAGGGCTGTGCTGGTTACTGCATGAAGCTTGGATGAGCACCGGCCACCCAGATAACAGTGAGTGGGGAGGTGAGATGTGAGCGGGCGGGCCAGATGGGGGACTCTGTACCACCACTCCTGTCTGCTGCCTTGTAATAGTGTAAACTGTCGATGGGGGGAGGTAAAAACAGTTGCCAGTTACATAGCTGGATCAGTGGCTCATTCAAAGTGGCACGCATGCTGTACATTCTATGTACAAGTATTGCTGGAAACAGTTTGAGTACAGTGGCACCTTTCAAACAATACAGATATTTTTTAAGAAATGTAAAAAATTGTCTTGCCGTATGATCATGCATAATGATTTGGAACATAATGTTCACTGCAGCAAACCGCACCCGTGCCAAGCTGCCCCACACTGTTGGATACACATTTAATATTAAATTCTGTATTCCCTGGTGTTGAGTGTGTAAAAAACACAGAAAGTCCCACCCCCCACCAGTTGCTCATTGTATATTCTTTTTAAGTATTCAGTGGTTGACCAAAGGATGAAACAAAGCCACCATAACCATACCAGGCTCCGCCACCGTCACCACACACACAAACATACACCTTCATCACCCTGTGAGCCACCCCACTGAACTCATCAGCCAGCATAGCCCTCCACTTATCTCTTCTAAGGGCAGCCATCTGACAGTCATACAGTGCCATCGCATATGTGATGCAATCCATGCCTGTGACACTGCATCTGGCAAAGGATGTGAGTCGTGTGGCCATGGTTTACCAGTGGTTTAGGTGGTTGGCGTTGGCTGTTTATGGTCAAAGTGAATGGTTTCACCATCTGGAACAAAATGGGTAACACAGAAACACAGAATTTGATGGCAGATAAGGACTGATTGTGATTGGTTGACCATCCTTGGCACTCCAGACAATACCTCATGGGTTTTAGCCCACCTGATAGGCTAGTGATGCACATGACTCTAGGATCAAATTTCTAGCATATCCAGGTCCCAGAAACCCCTGTTCTCCAGTTCAAATCATGCATCTGATAAGGGAACAAGCACACCAGGATCCCTGTTTTCTCCACACAGAAAGGTAGGCCTCTGATTATAATTTCTATAGGGATTTTGGTTTAGGTGCAAAAGAAATCTAGGTGCTGCACTGCTGTTCCACTATAAAAAGGCAGCACATTGTGTCCAATGTAGAAACAGTCAGCTGTGTGGCTTTAAGCTTGTTAAAGTTTTATTTAAGTTTATTTCAGTTTATTTAGTTTTAATTGGTAAAGAGCGTTCCAGCCTGCATAGAGCTGGGAGCCAGCAGTGGTATCGCGATATTGATCATTTGATTACAATTCTACTTAGATCCTAGCATGTGTTTTACTGCATAAGATACAGTCTGCTTGCCATCGCTAAGAGGGGACCCTCTTACAGACGCCCCAACTGTTTTTCCTTGAGAAAATGAGAGAGACCTAGTAGTGGGTTTGAGTCTGCAGAAGACTAATTGTTTGTTTTAAATTCGCACCATGCCAGTCGCTCCCCTGAACCTCCTCTTGGCATCAAACGGTAGCACAAAGGGGAAGGCTTCCGCCTATGGCCTGCCTTCTCGCCGCTCCTCCCAGAGTCCCTCGTTAGGCATGCAGGAGGCGCACTGCACCATGGGGATCTCCCCTGTGGTCGAAACGCCGTCTTTCTCATTCGGAGAGTGCGCCTCCGCTTGGCCTCTGGCCTACATCCGCTCTCTGCAGCGCCCGGCCCCTCCCACCACCGCGTGGTCGGCCTTGCTCGCCCTTAGCCCCCTAGCCTTCATAGGGGCTAGAATCAGGAAGGCCAAATGCCCAGGTGCTTTTTCTAGCGCTCGCTTGCCCCAGACCACCACGAGGAACCGCAATGGCATCAGCGGCTTCACGTCGGCCAGACTAACCCGTGGCCTGACTTTTCAGGCAACAACACGGTCGAGCTCCTCTCTCGTACCCCACAACTCCAGACCTTCAGTTTTTCTGGCAGTCTCTCACCGAGTGCTCACGCAGTCACTGAGGCTGATGGAAGCACCTGGTTTTGCATCCGCACTTTGAGGATAGCGCCGGTTGTCGGCTCCCTGCTTTTCGACCACATGGTCAAAGGCCTCCGGGGGGGGGTGTTAAGGGCCTCAGATGCTCTCGCCCTATTGGGGATTAACCATCCATTATCACTAAAGGGCTCCAGCTCCTCGGAAGGGGTACCACCTTTTCCCTCATGAATTCAGACATCTGGGGGGGTTAAAAACAAACAAACAGAAGGGGTAACAGCCCAGATGAGCCCAATGTTCCCTCGAGCATATATATGGGGTCCCTCTCACAGCGACCTCTATATACAGGCCATGATTCCAGAGCCTCCCTCCATTTTACACACAGGTCCCTCTCCATAGCGACCTCTGATGTAGAGGCGGTGATCACAGAACCACCCCAGTTTTCACTCAGGTCCCTCTCCACAGTGACCCAATAACTTTACCACCACTCTGGAGGTCCCTCCCTATAACAACCACAAGATTGGTGCGCCTATCCATGAGGGGTCCCTCCCACAGCGACCCCACATGCTGTTCTTACCACAAAAGGGATGGCACAGGCCCCCCAACGCCGATACGGCCAAACAACACCTATGGTTTGCCCAATACGGTGCTAGAACCATACACATTGTGTTGGTAATCATGGGGCAAAAATCTGTCTGCAGGACCTTGCACTAGCCCTAACAATACGCTTGCCTTCTTCTTTCTTCACCAGATGGTCAAGGCCAAGAAGTGCTCCTCTTGCAACGCTGCTGTCCTGCCCCACACCCTGGGCTCCCTTTGCTCCTCCTGTCTTCATGACGATGATGATTTATCGATGGAGCAAACTCCTGTCATAGGTCCCAGCAATCCAGGGCCCAGCAGCCCCTCTTGGATGGATCCTGGTACTCTCCTGATACAGAACCAACAGGCCACAGTTGCCATGATGGAGAGCCAGCAGAATTTCATGCTGAAGATAATGGAGAAACTCAAATCCCTTACGCAGCATAGAACAGCACCACCGCTTCCAGAGCCAGACAATGCAGGGGGACCCTCTGAGGAACGTCCAGACACTGAAGACCCTGTACCAGACAATCTTCGACCGGATTCCGGAGAAGACAGGGACATACCAGACAAAGAGGATGGAGTGGATACCAACAAGGAGGACATGGAACCACAAGCCATGCCATCCCTCACTTCAAAACTGTGTTCCTTCGACATGGTGCCAGGCCTCATGAAGATCATCCAGGCCACTATAGGGTTCGACGTCGAGAAGGGAAAACAGGAGTCAAAGTTAGATCCCATGATCCAACAAAAGGCGACCACCTCTGAGACCTACCCAGTATGCCCAGCAATCGAGGATGTCTTCAACAGAGAGTGGCAATCCACAGAACCAAGCAGAATGTCAAACAAAAGAAACTTGGACAGGATGTATCCAGTTCAAGAGGACAAGGCCAGTCTCTGGTGCAAAGCCCCAACCATTGACTCTCAGGTGGCGGCGCTCAGTAAGAAAACCATCTTACCCTGCGGAACCATAGCATTAAAGGATCCAATGGATAAGAAAGTGGAGGACATGCTAAAGAGGACCTTCGAGATTGAGGGAACTGCCGCCAAAGCTTCCACAATGGCCATCTACACGGCACATGCACAAATCCGCTGGCTTGAGGAGCTTCTAGAGCAAGCAAACCCTAAGTCCAGAGAGGCAGAACTTTTAGAGTGCACTCTCGATGCTGCAAAATACCTGGCGAACATGGCTGTGGACACCCTTCGACTGCACGCCAGGGCCACAGCCATCACCAACCATGCCAGGAGAGCATTGTGGCTCAAGCTATGGGACGCTGACAACGAATCAAAGACATTACTACAAAATTTACCCATGAAGGGAAAGCATGTTTTTGGGGAGGGCCTACAGGAATTCCTAAAACAAAAGGAGGAGGTCAGAGACCTACTTAAAAACAAGGATAAGTACACCTACCTCCCTTCAGTGAGGCGGAGGTTTTGGGGGGGAGGAACAGGTCATACCAACCTCGCAGGGACACGCACTCCCAGAACAGTCTCTTTCGAGGCAGAGGAACATACAACGGTCACCGCAGTTCCTTTTCCCATTCTTACCAACTGTCTTCCTTTAGAGCCCGTGGCCCAAAATTCGAGGGAAGAGGTAGAGGTTACAGGGGGAAACAACAATGACTGCATTCCCAGAACCCCTCAAGGACAAGGGTCGTACCCTCCCGTGGGACAAAGACTGTCACTGTTCAGACGACAGTGGCTCAACACAACCTCAGACAGATGGGTCCTAGAGGTGGTGTCAAGAGGGTACTCTATAGAGCTGTCCCACTCTCCCGTCACACACAGGTTTCTAAGTTCCCCCATCACCAAAAGAAGGGCGACCTCGCATCAGGTCCAACATATCCTGTCGGAGTTGCTACAAAAGAGGGCTATCCAGCCCGTTCCCATGCACGAGCAGGAACTAGGGCTGTACTCCATTTTCTTCCTCATGCCCAAAAAGTTGGGAGAACTCCGCCCCATCTTGGACCCGAAACACCTAAACAAACACGTGGTATGCCACAGGTTCAAAATGGAAACCATAAGGTCAACCCTATGCAGCATCCGGGTAGGCGATTACCTCACATCCATAGACTTGAAGGACGCAAACCTCCACATTCCCATCATACCAAAACACTGACAATACCTCAGGTTCCACATTTTAGGCCACCACTACCAGTATCAGACCTTGCCCTTCGGGCTCACCTCGGCGCCAAGGGTGTTCACCAAGGTGTCCATCGTCCTAGTAGCCAGACTTCGGGAACAGGGTCTGGATATCATTCCCTACTTGGACGGCTGGCTCATTCGAGCACGCTCCAAGAAGCAATCACACTGAGACACACTGACCGCCCTACAGGTGCTCAAGGAACACAGCTGGGTAGTGAACCATGCCAAGATCCATCTGGTGCCCACTCAACAGATCGAACATCTGGGGGCACTAATCAACACATCACAGGGATGGGCAAAACCCTCTCAGACAAGGGTGCTCAATCTCATAACATTGGCGCGTCACATGAGATCTCGCCATCAGACAACCATCATCCTAGTAGCACCCTACTGGCCAAGGAGGACATGGTTTGCCATGGTACTCGACATGACATTAGCCAAACTCAGATTGCCCTATCGAGCGGATATGCTGACACAGGGCCCAGTACTTCACCCGGCCCCAAAGACTCTGAAACTCATGGCCTGGCTCCTGAGAGGAAGAGACTGATGAGAGCAGGCTACCATGAGTCTGTCATATCGACGATGCTACAATCTAGATGGTCCTCGACCACATCCACCTATGGTAGACAATGGTCCCTATTCGTGAAGTGGTGTTGCGAGCATGATAAGGACCCAGAGCAACTGGACATGTCATCCATACTCTTATTTCTCCAACAGGGAGTAGACAAGGGACTGGCTCACTCTCCCCTCAGAGTACAACTCTCAGCCATTGGAGCGGGCCACGGGCTCCATCGGGGGATATAGCCCGGGAGCACACTCGGATGCCCTACGCTTCCTAAGAGCAGTGGAAGTACTCTGACCCCGGGTCCAACCTTCCATCGCACCATGGGATCTCCCACTGGTACTGGATTCCCTTAGTACAGCTCCCTTTGAGCCGCTCAATGACGTGGACCTATTCTGGGTCGGCCTCAAAGCCTACTTCCTTGTCGCCATCTGCTCAGCCTGATGAATCACAGCGCTAGGAGCACTGTCGTGTAAGGAACCTTACACCATGTTCATCCCTCAAGGAGTCCGCTTACGGACTGTTCCAGCCTTCCAACTGAAAGTATCCATAATTTTCCATAGGGAACAACCCATCAAGTTGCCTACCTTCTCTGGAGACACACAACAGGGCGTTAAGCCACTCCCACATCATCTGGATGTCGGGATCACCCTTTCCATTTACATAGCCAGGACTCTGCCCTTATGTAAGATGGAGAGGTTGTTCATTGTCACAAGGGGACACAGACAGGGTATGGCAGCCTCTAAGACCACGATCGCTGGTTGGCTCAGAAGAACCATCCAGGAGGCTTATATAGCCAAGCATATGACACCCCCCGAGGGTATCAAGGCCCATTCCACTAGATCAGTAGCCACCTCCTGGGCAGAAAGGGTGAACGTGTCTTCAGAAGACATATGCAAAGTGGCAACATGGACTTCCATCCATACGTTCGCCAGACACTATAGGCTTGAGCACCTGTACAACATAAAGCCCACTTTTGCCACACAGATCCTCCTAACAGCCACCTCTGCCTCTCACTCATAGACCACTCTGTCTCCTTCCCTAGGGTACTATACTGCTACTTATCTACCCATGAGGTAATGTCTGGAGTGCCATGGATGGTCAACCAATCACAATGGGTGTTTACTCACCTGGTAAAGGTGATTGTGTTGGTTGACATCCATGGCACTCCAAGACCCTCCCAACAGAGTACTCAGAGTGACCAGGATTGGAGCATTCCCATACATACCTAAAGAAGGGGTAAGGTATATGCCACTATGGGCACTACCACGGGGGGGAGGATCCCGACCATCGACCTAATAAAGGTCGAGATTAGATTGTAAATAATAGGAAAACAAAACCGGCCCAATTGGCAAAACGAGCTCACGTCTCAGTCTGCATCATTAGGTACGATGACTGTATTGTTTTTTCTTTGCTTTTTTTGTGTCTTGCGCTTTACTAACCTTAATTTCAGCTATGGAAGATTCAAACTGGAGAACAGGGGTTTCTGGGACCTGGATATGCTAGAAATTTGATCCTAGAGTCATATGCATCACTAGCCTATCAGGTGGGCTAAAACCCATAAGGTAATGTCTGGAGTGCCATGGATGTCAACCAACACAATCACCTTTACCAGGTGAGTAAACACCCATTGGCCCACCTAGTCTGTCCATTTTAACTACCTGTTGCATATACCACAGATCCTAAATGATCCTTTCACTAGAGTTCCTTTATGTCTGCTCCATGCATTTTTTAATTCCTCTACCATTTTTGCCTCTACAACCTCTGCCAGGAGTCTGTTCCATGGATCCACCACCCTTTTCATGAAAACATTTTTTTCATGTTACCCCTAAGTCTACCCCCCATTTTCATATCATGGCCACTTGTTCTTGAACACCTTTCCTTTTTAAAGATGCTACCCTATTGTACCTTATTTATAACCTTGAGGTATTTGAAAGTCTCTATCATATCCCCCCCTCTCTTTTCCTCCAGGGAATACATATTAAGATCTTCCAGTCTCCCCTCATATGACTTTTGGTGCAGTCCCTGCACCATTTTTGTTGCCCTTCTCTGAACTGCTTCTACTCCATGTTCTTCTGGAGATGCGGCCTCTAGAACTGCACACAATACTCTAGATAAGGTCTCACCAGTGTTCTATACAGTGGCATCACCACTTCTTTCCTTCTGCTGGAGAGAGCTCTCTCTCTCTCTCTCCTCTCCTCCCGGGAATACATATTGAGATCCTCCAGTCTCCCCTCATATGACTTTTGGTGCAGCCCCTGCACCATTTTTGTCACCCTTCTCTGAACTGTTTCTACTTTGTCTATGTCCTTTTGGAGACACGGCCTCCAGAACTGTACACAGTACTCTAGATGAGGTATCACCAATGCTGTATATAGTGGCATCCCCACCTCCTTCCTTCTGCTGGAGATAGCTCTCCCTATGCACCCTAGCATTCCACTGGCTTTCCTCACAGCCATCTTACATTGTTTGGTAACCTTTAGATCATCAGATATGATTACTCCCAAGTCCCTTTCCCATTTGGTGGCCGTCAGTACCTCCCCACCATCATATAATCCTCCTCTGCATTTCTGTGCCTCAAGTGCATGATCTTGTACTTCTTTGCATTGCATCTTAGCTGCCACACTCTTGACCACTCCTCAAGCTTGCTTAGGTCCCTTCTCATTTTCTCTACCCCTCCTGGAATGTCAACCCTGTTGCAGATCTTCATGTCATCTGCACCGAGACACAACTTCCTTTCCAGCTCCTCTGCAGTGTCGCATATGAAGACATTAAAGAGGACTGGTCCGAGCACTGATCCCTGCAGAACCCCACTGGTCACCCCCCCCTTTGGATTGAATTCCGTTTACCACCACCTTCTGTGTCCTATTGCTCAGCCAGCTTTGTATCCAGTTTACCACCCTGGGACCCACTCCCAGGCTGCCCAGCTTGTTTGCTTGCCTCCTATGTGGGATGGTGTCAAAGGTCTTGCTAAAATCCAGGTAGGCCACATCCACTGCCCCTCCCTGATCCACCTCCCTAGTCACCCAGTCAAATAAATCTATCAGATTTGTTTGACAAGATCTTCCTGCTGTAAATCCATGCTGCCTTGGATCCTGTGCTCTTTTGGATTTGAGATATCACAGACCTTTCTTTTAGTAGTGATTCTATTTGTTTCCCTACCACCAAGGTCAGGCTGACTGGCCTGTAATTGTCAACCTCCTCCTTGCTCCCACTTTTGTGAAGAGGGACACTGATTAATTACAAGAATATACAGTGTGCAGTCACAGGGTCTGAATAAAATAATTGACAAAAGGTAATACTGAATGGAATAAAATACAGGTGACCAGAGAGTGTAGTGATCCACTGGATCACCCGGGCTTATGTTTCAAATGTAAAATTTATGGTAAGGCATGCCTCTATTAAAGCACTATGATTGGTTGGCAGTGTTACAAGATGCTGCCATGATCTATAATGAACATGTAATGTGAACTTGTCAAACTAACAACCATTTTAAATACTAAATAACATTTGTATTCAAACCACGCATGGACGACCTGCTGACACCATTAAAAAAAAAATCAGTGAAGCTCAATAAACCTAAAGAAGACTTGCACAAAAATGCAGTACCACCACTACTAACTTCAAGGTTTCCAGCGGTGGACAAAAGTGCAGCCATCGGGCAGTGGAAGAGGAACAGACGTTTCTTGTTGCAAATGATAATGTTCACTCTGCTTGTAAGAACCCAGCATATTGTTCCAAAGGCCATTTTTCATGGATGCAGTTGACAACACATGGAGGCAGCACTACTTGTACTTGTCTACCAAACCATCCCCAGCACCATCTCATGAAGCTTCAGTAGGCCAACAAACAATGGTGGCTGTAAGAAACAGGAAAAAATTAATTATGGACATGAGGTACTGAATTAAATTATAAATTGCTAGACAGTTACTTGGTATTACTTGGTTTAAATAGACAAAGTAGGCTATAAGCCAATTAAATTGCAGCACAAAAATATCTACAAAATAAGTGGTGTTTCATTTAATAGCAACCACTACGCTAGGCGGACCTACACTGGGAAAGTTAACAAAAAGTCACAAAACTTATAATTTAAAAAATAAACAGTCAAAAGCAAATGTCCCTGCGCTGATAGAAAGTATACCTATTGCATAAATTAAATATACAATGGTGAGTTATCAGATAAATGATTTATCCACACTTGTGCTGTTTGACCTTGGACACCTCATTCGTGGCTTATGCCACTCGTGAGGGTACCCAGGGTCAAACAGCACTTGTGTAGATAAATCATTTATCTGTTAGCTCACCATTGTATATCCCATGTTTTTACTGTATGAGAACAGCTGAAAGATGGTCAGCAGTTCATAGTCAGTAAATGTAACCAAGTCCAGTATTACAACCATAATTTTGTTTTCAGCAGCAGTAAGACTATACAAATTTTCTGTTTTCTTTTTGGTGGCATCATGGCCACTTGTCATCTTGGGATCTAGGGATCAGTCCTGGGTCCCACACTATTCAATATCCTCATAGCCTCAGTAATGTCTAATACTTGGGCTAATAAATTTGCAGATGACATTAAGGTGGGCTCTCTAGTATCAAATAGCCAGGATGCAGTGCGCTTTCAAAATAGCACAGATTCTATAGTTAAAGAAGAAGAATTGAAAAAAAATACGCTTTAACTTAGAAAAATACAAGATTGTGCATCTGGGTAAAAGAAACCAAGACTTTACATACAACCTAAAAGGATACCAACTTCAGTCCACAAGCTCCGACAGGGACCTGGGAATACTTGTTAGTAGTGATATGAAATCCACCGAACACTGTAGACAGGCCTCAAAAAGGGATATAGAATACTAGGAATAATTGCAAGACACATAAGGAGCAGGGAAAGAGAGGTGCTAGTGCCACTTTTTGGTTCATTGGTGTGACCCCACCTTGAGTACTGTGGCAGCTTTTGGTCACCGTACATGAGGGGTGATGTGGCAAGATTGGAGGTTGTTCAGAGAAGGTTGGAGGGTAGACCATACGGAGACAGGTTAAGGGAGCTGGGGATGTATTCCCTTCAGTTTAGTAGGTTTAGAGGTGACATGTGCCTACTTTATAGTGCTTTTAAGGACATGAATCTCTGAGAATGTGTTGGGCTGAAAGCTAGATCAAGTCAGTGAACTAACAGATGCCACCAGTACCAGCTTCAAGGTGAAGCCTACAACAAGAACCCAAGGGGAAATTGGTTCTACCAGAGAGTGTCAGTAACTGGAACACACTGCCACATACTGTTGTATCTTGTAATACAATGCACCAATTTAAGCAAGTACTCGACAACCACTTTTCTGAACAGAAATATTCAGCAGCTTTTTAATGGTGCAGGTCTTTAAAGGCTAACGATATTCCAACCTGAATAAAAACCTATAAAACCTATGGCAAAACACGCATGAAAGGATACTGATGCAGACATATCTACAGCGGTGCCAGCCACAATGCAAGTCAGTAATGCTTCGGTGTATCACTAATGTAATCCCCCATCCCCATGTCTAAGGGTATGCCTGATGGAAAAAATGTGTGTGGGGGCGTCACAAAGCAGAAACACATATCAGGTATTCAAACTTAGTTCCTACCATAGCTGGCTTCAATGGAACGGGTTCTTCCTTGCCAGGGGAGCCACTCCAGGTGCTGGACTGTGCTGGACTTAAAAGGGTTAGACAGCACCACCTTTTGTAAAGGACAGAATGTCCACACTGAACTCTTGCAGAAAAAAGGGATCCCCTTTAATTAACCAGTTGGACAGTCCACAACATATTTACAGATAGTTAATACTTTGGGCCCAGGAGCCCACACTGGATTTTCCCCAATCAAGGCATTGATGGTTCTTCATGGTCGTTAAGACCTTCATCTTATTACACATTAATTCCTGGGCCAGGTGGCCTCAAATGAGTTTCAGGCAGCAGCAGCAGCAATAAGGGGCCGAGTGACCCACGTACAAACTGATGGCGGCATTTCCTCTCTCTAGCTAAACCCTTGTCAGCAGCAGTTCCAGGATTCCCTCTCAAACATGACTGAAGGACAGAAAAGGGAACCCTTGCACACTCAGGGCTCCTTACACACCTCTCCTTTCACACTCGGGGCTCCTTACACATCTCCCTTCCAAATCCAAGGCATAAGTAAGAGACACTCCCCTCAGACATCACGCGGCAGATATCCCCACCACCAGTCTCCTCAAACAGTCCAAGGTCTGGCCACTCACAGCTACTATCCATGAAAGCTGCAAATCAGGAAAAGTGGAGCACACCGGCTGCAAAGACAGGATCAGAGTGTCTATGATCCACAGCCAGAGCCCACGCCTCAGTTTCTTGGTCTCCCTATTGCTCCAACTTCAAACCAGCATGCTGGCTCCCTTTACTTCTCTCATACTGGACCTTGGGGCTGACGGTTTGAATCCCAACCCCACAAAGCACCACCAATGCAATGTTCACCTTTACATAAATGCTGCCGCTATCCTACACTACTGCTCGGTCTGCCGAAAACATGGGCAGGAGCAGGCAATCGCCCCTGCTCCTGCAAAACCACTGCTGCTCACCCCTCGGTGTGCGAACCTCCTCAAAAGGTGCCAAAATCTCCACATATAAAGCCAGACCCCTAGCGGCAACCTTCAACTCACAGAGACCCCATTGATGGGTGGACGTCATACATATTAAAAAAGGGAAAACAGGCCAACAGGGTCAGGAGAGGAAAAATTAGTAAACCCAACCAAAAGGTGGGTTACAGTAAATGATGCAGTATACTGTAGTGAACAGTGTGATGCAACAACAAATATTTACTTGATTCCTGAAGTGTTTTGTGTCATGATACTTAATGAAAGTTACTGCATTGCACTGTGCCTGAAACCAGAATGCAGAAAGCCTGAATGCAGAACCCAAACACCATCACTTTAGTCATACCAAGTGGCTGAACATTTAAAGAGCTTTTCTTCCATGGCTTGGATCCTATGGTGGTTCACTGGGGCTTACACGTGTCCATATAGAGACTGCATCTACATGCCAGGGGAAAGCAAAGGTCAGTAGGGTGTGTTGTTAGCATTCATTATTCTGTTTTCTTAAAGCACCACTGATATGCAAAGCTGATAGCATTCCTGAATGCATTCTGCCTCACAGCATCTCTCCATCCAAACAGCATCTCATCCACTCACTGTCTAATGTCTGAATGCACCCACACCCATGGACACTCAGTCAGCATTAGATCCGTGGTACTGTGAACACACCATCCACAGCTGAGGTGAGTATCCTGAGGGATGCTCAGTCATCTTCACACATGAACACCATCAGAAGATTCATGATCATTACCCTATACCACAATCATTACCCTATGCCATAATCATTACCCTATACCACAATCATTACCCTATACCACAATCATTACCCTATGCCACAATCATTACCCTATACCATAATCATTACCCTGTGCCACAATCATTACCCTATACCACAATCATTACCCTATGCCACAATCATTACCCTATACCACAATCATTACTCTATACCATAATCATTACCCTATACCACAATCATTGCCCTATACCACAATCATTACCCTATACCACAATCATTACTCTATACTGTACCTCTGATTTGAAAATTCCACAATACATGTTTTGAACAAGCAGTGCTACAATTTGATATAGTGGGCATCATGGCCATTAGCTGTACCTTTTTATATTTATTTATTTCTTTTTGGAGGCTATAAGAACATCAGACTTCACCCATGAGGAAATGTTATTGTGAGAATACGTGACTGTGTACACAAGTTTGCTCAAGTTAATTTATTAAAGAACTCAGAAGATAAAATCAATTGCACCACCTTATTGTGGTTACTATAGCAAACCGTAAATGCAGTAGTGTGTTACTGGAGGGTTTACGGAGTATTAATTTAATCGTAGTTCACGCGAAATGATTGAGAAGTTATATGGTTAAAATCTGTTATGGTTAAACATTAATTAGAAATTTTGCTTTGAATGTTATGAAAATTAACATAATAAAGTTACACACTGAATGTAACTAGTACATCACTGATATGCTATAAAGTAGTGACCTCAGTGTTGAATAGCTTTGTTAGAACTGTCATCTAACTACTTAATTAATGAATTACTAGGAAATTATTATTCTTTATAGTTTTAATAAACAGCAAGCATGACTGTATGTGGTAGCATTTCTTTACATATGTATACACATACCAGCTTACTCGTGCTGTGGGATTCCCTCACAGCTGTAGTACTGTCTGTACGCTATTTGTATGGTTTCCAGAACCCAAATGCTTAGAATGCTTAGACTAACTTCAGCAAAACCCGGATTTTCAATGAGGCAGAATGGTATCTTGGCCTCTGGAATGACATTTGTTATGTCATTTATCTTCTCAACAACAGTGATAATCTCCTGGCGGCATCTGCATTCCTGTTCTGTTGGCACTGTCACACAGTTGCTGCAGCTGCACCTTAGAACACAATAAATACATGAACATTTTTATCACTATTGTTAATGAGCTAGATAATGACAAATACTTACATTGTAACAGTTTCATATGTGTCATCACATTAAGTTATTAAAGGACTAATGGCCATATATAGGAAATGCACACTCTGGGACTATCCATGCCTTAGTATTAACAACAAGAATCATTCTACATTTGGTTCATGGTACAGGAAGCAATGTGTTCTGTGATGGACAGACTTGTTGGTGGCAATGCGAGTGTTGTCTGGTCTCTTGTAACATGTCATGGTGCAGAAATGTGCATGCAGGGTGGTTATATGTCAGCCATGGTGTCTAGAAGTGTAATGCAGTATCAGAGAAAGTGGACATTTGGGCGGGAGTGGTGGTCCAGTCATGGTTAAGGTACTATGTGGATTGTAATGGTTGTTTGCAGTCATGATGGATGGTACCCTAATGAAATATGCATACGTTGAGGTTTGAGGACAACCGTGGATGCTGGAAATGTGGTCCGTCATCATGGAAAGTGGTCATCTGTGTGGGACAGGTGGTGCTGCGATGATCCTGAGATTGTCAATGTGCATGGAGGGTGGAGGTTTGTAATGGAGATGATTGTTCTGGGACTGTATGGGCTGGTCGGAGGTGATACAAGACTTGGGATGGTGGTACATCTACAGGGAGGGTATTCCATTGGGAAGATAAGTTGATAAATGGGCAATAGCTGTGGTAAGCAGTGTGCAGTATGCTGGGAATGCTTGGAATATATTTAAAAAAAATGACAGTGTTTCCAAAATTGGGATCTGGGAGTGATAAGTAATGGAACAAATGAAATTGTTTTATGTGTAAATGGACAATGGCTGTGGAAAGAGCTGTGGTAAGCAGTGCGCAGCATGTTGTGGATGACGGGAATGGATATAAAAAAATGCTAGTGTTCCCAGAGTTGGGGTTGGGGGGGGTTATGCGTTTTGGAACAAATGAAAGTGATATGTGCACAAGACTGATATGAATAACACATTAGTGGAAGAAGACAGGCTGAAGTCTGAGACTCATCAGTCCATGTCCAAAAGATGGCTGTTTTCTCTGTTTTGACTGAGCTCCCTTCATCATCAGATGATTCATGCTCACTGAGAATGGGATCCAGATAATAAGGGTCATCAGTGACTATGGGGTCACTTAATAATTCGCTATTTACATCAGTGCTGTCACTTTTGCTAAGTGACAGCTCAGACTAGCTCATGCTGCTCATTTTGTCTCCTGAGACAGGATCAGCAGCATACATCGCACACTGCAATGTGTAGTCACTGATTCGATTGGTGCACAGCATGGTTACTTCCTGCTTTGCTGAAATGAAAGTGATATTTTCTTAAAAACCTACTTAGAGAAATATTAAAATCCCCATGTATTTTGACTATTGTGGAGATGATGTAAACAGAGTGACAGTCCTGGTATAAATTATTAAGACCCTTTTTATCAGGTAGTCTGTTTCAGTATCTTCACACACTGAATACAGCTTCCTGTTTTTTTCCTGCTTGTGGCTGTGTTAGCTAAAATTAAGGTCTTTAATTTGCATTCCTATTTTTAGTACCATTTCATTCAGTTCACTTTCAGTCATATCAATAATTTTTGCAGTCCACATTTCGTCCATATTAATTATCCTTCAGCAGTCCTAATTCAGTTCATTTCAATGGTATGCACCCCCCAACAGTGACACCAACACAGCGATCTATGTCGCTGTTGACAAAATCGACAGTTTGCTGATAGGTTGCTGTGTTGGTGCAATTGAAACAGGGGCACACTGTCTCCCGGTCCTGCACCCCCTCCCCAAATTAACTCTGACTCGAAGTTGAGAATCCTTAGTACTGGGGGTATGGGTGGCAGAGCCCCCTGCATGGGGGGTTTAGTGTGCAAAGCCCCCTGATAAAAAAGAGGACTGAGAGACATTCAGGATTTATGTTGCCCACAACATGTGGTCGACATAAATCCCGTTGCTGTAATGCCGATCGACAAATGTGTTGTCGAACCAGCCTCGTAGATCCCATTTCAATCTATCAATCATTGATTCGGCAGTCATCATTTAGTCTGCCCATTTTTGCATCCATGCCATCAGCTCTATGAATGCATGTCTACTGGACATTATCATATTCCCAGAATCTTGCCCTTAGGGTTGCCCACTGGGTAGACATGCTCACTTGCACCCCTTGAAGGCTGTATTGTGGAGGTGAGATCCTTCTTTGTAGGCCACTTGTCTTCTGTAGTGCTTCCCAACAGTTACACTGGCAGCAAGGTCCAACACTCTGGGGAAAGTTTTAGCTGTTCAGACCATAGGTCAGTAGCACCTCACGGTGTAGTATTTAAGACTTTAGCTGCTGGAAGGGGGGCCCTAAGCCCACATTGGATCTTTTCACTGCACATACCATGCTGGTAGCACCTTTGAAAGGTATTCTCCCTGCAGCTGCTTAAAGTCCACCTAGTCTTATTCCGTATCCCTTTCTTTTAGTTTCCAGTCAAGGTTAGGCCTCCTCATGGTCTTGAGGATACATAGATACATAGAAATGTGATGGCAGAAAAGGACCGCCTGGCCCACCTATTCTGCCCACTTGCCTAGTTATTTGCTAGGATGAGTGCTAACCTTTCAGCCATCACTACTTTCCTCATTCCACATTTTTCTGGGTGGGCCTCCTTCATAGAGGAACTTCCTTAAAGGATACCTAAACCATCTTTTATTCTGTATTCTGTAGTCATTTATTATTCCCTGTACCACTGTGATGTGCATTACTCACATGCGGCAGTAGTTTTTCAGTTCCTCATCTGTGTCTAGAAATCCACAGCATTCTAGGAAACATATTTTACATGTCTCCTGACCGCACACCTTACTCTGAAGCTTCCTGTAATGTCAATGAACACAGTTCAGCACAGTTCCAATGCTGATAGCAGTCCCCTGCCTTCAACTTGTGGTCTGCTGCTTCTCCTCACAAATGTTGCCTGCATATTCTTTTCAATGTCATTTTGGCATGTATTAATACTGAATAAAGACATCTTTTATTAAAAAAGAAATGTTTTAATTCATGGTTTGTTGATTTTTCTATTATCTGTTATTCATTAACTAAATGCATGCTTATATAGTGGAGCTGAAGATCGCAATGTAGTTGCATATAATTACACTCAGCATTTGCGTGTGTACTGACCTAATCTCTCTGATTATGTTAAAGGAAATCACTGGAAAAGACACAGCTTTCCTCAGACACTACAGAAACTCTCAGTTAGTGCTCTCAGACAGTAACAACTTTTTTTAATGATTTAAAATGGCTTCCCACAACTTCCACTTTCTGTTGTTGGCAGTCACCATCTCATGAGTAGCAGTGAGCTTCCTGAGCTCACTTTATACTAATATGTCTGTTTAATCTCTGCTATTGGTTGGCAGAACATATTAGCATAAAGTGAGCTCAGGAAACTCATTGCTACTCACGAAATGGTGGCTGCCAGCACTAAAAAATGAAAGTTGAAGGCCACTGTTTAAATCACTAAAAAAGTAATTAGAGGTAATTGAAAAAAAAAAATATTGTCTGAAAACATTAATGATTTTTGTAGAACCTGGGTAAAGCTGTGCCTTTTCCAGTGTTTCCCTTTAATAAAAATGAGCCTGACGTAATAAAACTGTGATATCCATAAAGCAATGTGGTGTGCATTTAAAGTATGAAGAAGGACAGAGGCACACACTGCCCTTTCTTGTCACCTTATGACCTGTCATTGATATGTGTTGGTCACTTCCAAGAAATGCTGTATTACAGTTCTTCAAAAATATGTTCTTTTAACTTATCTACTATGAAATGCTTCCACCTTGTTATAACTGTTTAATATGAATTCTGCAATAATAAATTGTTTACTGAAATAATGTATATGTTGTCATGTGTGTTTGTTTTGTCACATGGGTTTTTGGAGAGAAAACTGGTGACTCCTGTCGTACTGTGCTATTTTGTTGAGGAAGTGGTGTCCTTGTGTACTGTAGATACAGTATTACCTTTACAAAGTATTATTAGGTAACTGAATACTGTTATTTCAGTCAGTATATAGTGAGGATTCAGAATACAGGAATTTTACACCATTGTTTTATTAACATTTGTTTGTATTACAATTACTGCTGCCATGCCATACTGTGCAGTGAATGCATGCAAAAATGAAAGCAAGAAAGGCAGTGGACTTCACTTCTTTAAGTTTCCTGACAGTAATCCAGCGAGGAAGGCATGGATTCATGTCTGCAAACGTAAGGACTTTAAGCTGCCAAAGTACAGCCATATTTGCTCAGTTAATTTTGAGCGCTCCAGCTGACAGGGATCCGCTAAGACTCGTTGAGTTAGGATGGGACCATGCCAAACCAAAGTTGAAGAATAATGCCGTACCTACTCTTTTCCATCCAACTGGCTCAGAGTCTGCTAGGTTGCCTGTGAAGTAGATCTGCTGTGCATAAGAGGCAGCGATTAGAGGTACATTACATGATAGCATTAACCTGTATTTTATATTGGATATTTATCTTGACATTTTTCCTTAGTTTTTTCCTCTCATTTCTCTGATGTTTTACTGTCATAGTGTCTCTCCAATCCACTGTCAACTGTAAGGATCTCATCTGTCACTATCACCCACAGACATGACAACCTGCCCCTTCCCCCAGTTTGGTTTTATGTTGGCAGTGTCAACAGATAGAGTGTGCATTACGTAGCCCCATTACATATGTGACTGTGTCTGTGACTACTAAATCCATTGAAAGGGTAACAGAAGTCATGTCTCACTATCAGGTGAATAGATAGCACCCTTGTCCCCCTCATGAGGGTGTGGTGGAGGTGACACAGTTATCAATGTCAGTGCCCAGAGACATATCTGCAGTACATGTGTCAGTGTGTTCACATTAGGTCAACCCATAGACAGGCCAGCACATTTCATGGGTAATTGAAGGTGCAGAGATGTGACACTTGTTCCCCCTCCACCAAGCAATGGATGTGACATTGTTAGGAGTTCTAGCCTCTCACATGTAGCCTCATGACATGTCTTACTGTCTGTCAACACTCAATCTATTGTCAGGCCAAGAGATATTATCTGCCACTGACTGGTGCACATGTGGGACCACGCCTCCAGTTGTGGGCGAGGTGACATGGTTCACCAACTTGAGCAAGCCACAGTTATCCACATGACAGGACTGGCTTTGTCCATCAACAGTAAAACCATTGACAGGGACAAAAATGTCATGTGTCACTGTCAGGTGCAGACATGGGACCATGTCCCCCTCCCTAGGTGTGGGCGAGGTGACTGGTCATCACTCCAAGAGCCCCTTAGTTATCCACATGACAGGTCTGACCATGTCCGTCAACAGTGAAACCACTGACAGAGTCAAAAATGTCATGTGTCACTGTCAGGTGCAGATATGGGGCCATAGCCCCCACCAAGGTGTGGGCGAGGTGACGTGGTTCATCACTGCGAGCACTCCACAGTTATCCTCATGACAGTTCTGCCTGTATCAGTCAACAGGTAAACCACTGGCAGGGTAAAAAATGTCATGTGTCACTGTCAGAAGCAGACAGGTTACCATAGCCCCCCGTGTGGGTGAGGTGACATGGTTCATCACTGCGAGCGCACCACACTTATCTACATGACTGGTAGGACTGTGTTCTTTGTAGTTTTCATTGTTGATGTCTCTTTGCTTTCCCATTGCTGCAATTAACTGCCATTTTTTATATGTTACCAGTGATGTAATCAAATCTTACTCTTTCTTGCCTCCACATCTACTTCAGTCCATAATGGAAGAACATCATAATTCCTCTTCCATGAACAGTTCATCTGCCATGTCTGCTGACACTTCCATGGATGTGGACTGCATCCCCTAGGAAATACCATCACTGGACAACTGTACTGAGCTGGATGCAAATTCATCAATAGATGATGCCGGTAATGTCCTTCATATTCATACCATCAGGGAAGTGGCTTCACACATCAGTACACCAACACAGCAATACCATTAAGTCAAATGTCAAGTGGACATCTGACTTCCCCAAAGGACACGTCATATCCAGGTGTCCCTTACTGACAAGACACACGTGAACGCAGTTGAAACAGTATCCACTGGTGTTAAGTGTGACTTGGGATGGTACTGCTATGAATTTGGCAATGCAGCTGACATAGAAGGTGTTATGTGATAAAGGCGAGTGAAAGACCACCTATCACATAAAGTGAACAAACTTGAGCCCATGGTCAAAAGGGCGATGGATATTGTACCGACCATTGCAAATAGCAACGGTCACTACAATACTTAACAAAAGCACACAAAAAACATTTTTTTTATGTGGGGGGCTGTGCCCCCCTGCACCCCCAAACTTAAATAACCAATTCCAAGGGGGGTGCAGACCATGGGGCAAGTTATTGGATTAAAAAAAAAATTATTATGCCCATAGCTAGACACGAACCCGGGTCTGCTTGATCACAAGCGGGTGGTGTACACCACTATGCTATGCAAGCAGCTCAGTGGGAATCAGCCACAAAGGATACTATATCCTGTAGTATTGAGTACAGCTCCTTGCTATACTCACTATACAGGATATAGCGATGTACTGCACCACTCGCTATCTTGCACAGCGCTATTACTGAGTCGCTCAAAAGTGCAGCACTCAGTAATCAGCACTCTACATGTGTGCTACCACATAGAGACATAGACTTTGATGGGCAGATACACAGCACTTGGCCCACCCAGTCTGCCCATTTCCCTACCTATTGGATAAGCTGCAGATCCTAGTTAATCAACAGCCTACTTCTTCCTAACCCCCCACCAGAATTGCCTTATGTCTGTCTCATACATTCTCGAATTCCCCCACTGTTTTTGACCCCACAGATCCAAAAAGGATTCTGTTGAAGAAATTTCAGATATGGAAGACATGGATGATGACAGTGACATGGATTATGACCCAGACATTGACCGCGAGGTGAGGCGTGCATGTCAGCAGAATTCGGTGAAGGTCTCCAAAACACTGTCAGCATACAATAGCAGCCTTTCAGATCAGAACTACTACCTTGTATTACACCAAAGTCTTGCTGTGCTGTTTGAAAAGTGCCATAAATGCAGCCTTCCCAACGCATACTCCATTACGAATCAAACAGGCACAGTGATAATCGTACATTGTTGTTATGAGCAAGGTCACACACAAGAGTGGAGTAGTCAGCAGGTTCGTGGCAGAATGTCCTGGGGCAATATCATTACTAGCAGGGCAATCTTTTGTAGTGGAGAGACCCCATCTAAAGCATTGAGAGTTCTTCAGATCCTTCAGACACCCATCATGTCATTGGTGTCCTACCACAAAATTCAGAGATCCCACATTCTACCAGCAGTAAATCGTGTCTGAGAGAAGGAACAGGGACGACTGATTGAGGTACAGTTTGGGAAGGAGCTAGTTTTAGGTGGAGATGCCAGATGTGACTCCCCAGGTCTTTCTGCGAAGTATGGGCTATGCACGCTCATGAATTTGGAACACAGTCAGGTGCTGGCAATGCAACTCATCCAGGTGGGTTTCCCATCACACTCCATCAATATGTGCAGTGGGTTGACTCAAAATATGCAATTTACCTTCAAGTGTGAAGAGGCAGGACAATAACTCATAAGTGGCAGAGCCACAAGTGAGCTCTAAACGTCCTACCCAATCACAAGTACTGATAAATTGCATATTTTGAGTCAGCCCATTACGTGTTTGATATATAGGTTATAGGAGCGCGGTCACTCCCCTTTATTAGGGTTCAGTCTTCATTTCTATGTTAAACTGAAAACTTTGGACTTTAATAACTTCACAACTGTTCAATCAATTAGCATGAAATGCTGCACGTGCCACCAGGGACCAAACATCTCTCAATGTGGCACGTTTCATTCTGGTAGGATGTGTGGGTGCGGAGATACAGCTTGTCAAAAAATATGAAAATTACCACTTTTGGTGAAATTCTTTGTCACAACACTATGCAAAAACAGTGTGGAATTTTGGTCTGCACCTTTTTAGGGTATATACAGTAGGTCTTGGGTCACAGTGTGCCTTTTGAATGTTTGGTGAAAAATAATAATCTGTTCCAAAGCTATTACATTTTAAGGTTTCCCATTATTACCTATGGGACCAGTTGGATGTTCAGCTTGAAAAAGGATTCTTTAATGCTAATGCAGAATTTTTTTTCACAAAATATTTATTTATTTATTTCAGTTTAGGATTAATACCTTTGAGTCAAGGACTCATTTTCCAAGGTTCCAAGTCAGTGATAGATAAAACATTACAAAATATAGTACAAAGATAGTACAAAATATACAGAAAAACAGGGAACAGTTTACACGGGCAAGTACATTGCAATTATATACATCTTATTTTAGTGGTGCCAGAGAAAGGATTAGGAAAGGGGGGGGTACACTGTCTTAGTGATCACTGGATGGTTGGTCCACCAAAAAAGACAAAGATCGTAGGGTGGTCAGCCTAGATTAGGCCTCATCAAAAAAGAGAGGGGGGGCAAATGCAGGATCTTTTGCCGCAAATGTGGAATCTTTTTCCATGCTGTCTTGTTTTCAGTTAGCAGTGGCAACAAAATTAAATAACTTTTAAAAAATAGAGGGCTTCGGTAAACACCAACAGTTGTGTTTACCTAATCAGGGCCCGTAGAATTGGATTCTGGGGTTACTGTTTTGATAAGTTGTTCAGAAATGTGTTTTTTTAGCTGCAGAAGTCCTTTTTCGTAAATCGCAGAAAACAAATGCCGCAAAACAGGATCTTTTCCTGCAATTTGCGATAAAGGGTTTTCTTTTGCCGCAAATTAGGAAAAAGGAATCACAAAAAAGGATTCTTTTTCACAATTTGCAAAAAATGCTTTCCTTTTACTGCAAATTGAGAAAAAATGAAGTGGGGAAGGATTCTTTTTTACAATTTGCAAAAAATTATTTTCTTTTACTGCAAATGGTGAAAAAACGAAGTGGGGAAAAGGATTCTGTTTCACAATTTGCAAAACAGGATTTTCTTTTACTGCAAACTGCAAAAAAAACGAAGTTGGGAAAAGGACTCTTTTTCACAATTTGCAAAAAAATAATTTTTAAGACAGCTGTTTCTTTATCACTGCATAGTTAGCAAACAGTTTGAGATTTTGGTTTGAAATGTTCAGGGTACAATGGTCTTGCCCCACAGATGTACCATTTGCTGGTTGGTGAAAATATATTACTTTACTCTGGAGTTATGCAGGGTTACATTTTGATTAATTTCCCATAGGATAACATTGTAATGGGAGGTGTTCAGAGTCGTTTCTTTGTCAATCCGCTGTGAAGAAACAGTTTGAAAATTGTTTTTAAATTTTCAGGGTACGGAGGGGCTTGCACCACTGATTTGCCTTTTTCTGGTTTCATGAAAATATATTAATCTGGTGTCGAGTTATGGAGGCTTCAAATTTTCCTATGTTTTCTATAGGAGAGAATTGCAGTGTCAGCTGTTTCTCTGGGTCTGCACACTACGGGAAACAGAGGCAAGAAGAGTAGCACTACAGTGTTTCAAAAATTATGCAAATATGGATACTAAGGACTGATGAGAGTGAAGGGCCTGGAGGGCCCTGTGCTCATATAAGGAAATAGGAATATAATTACAATATCTCAAACATTATGGATGGATGGCACTGTGTGCTTCCACATGCAAATATGAATACCATTACCATTATCTGCTTACTCGATACCTGAGGGCTGTGTTAGTTTGCTATCTTGTATTTTCTTGCTTCCATTTTTACTCCTGCAGGGATGCCATCAACAAGAGAGCCAGGACTTGATTTTTGTCTGGCAGGGTCACACAGGAGACTGGGCTTGAGCTGTGTAAACAGCCTGAAGGTACAAACAAGGGTACATAATACTGTACAGGCCTTTGGCTCAGTAAATGTATTTAGTTTTTGGGGCTGATTGTTTCTGTGGGTACAGAATAGTGGGTGTGACGGCAGAGTGACGAGGAGGCTAGCTGGTGAATAGGGGAAGTAGAAATCATCACCAAACACAAACAAAGGACATTGCCATTTAAAAGGCCCTATGCAGTGAGGCCTACATACAGAGGGAAGAGTAGTCGAGGGGGCCACTAGCAGTTCAGTAGTCTCGCCGTCTCGGGGATCCAGGGGACTGAAGCAAGAGTGCTGCCTGAAGCTAAGTGATATTTCCAATACCCCTTTTGTTGTTGTTTCATTGTTAGCACACTTCGAGTGTACAGCAGGGTAATCGAGAGAACAGGCTGTATGGGTAGGGTTTTTCCTTTACAGTGTGCAATCATAGGAACAGGCTGATAATAGTTGTTTAGAGGGCTGGGTTATCTGCTTACTCAATACCTGAGGGCTGTGTCATCTTGCTATTTTGTGTTTTCTTGATTCCATTTTTACTCCTGCAGGGATGCCGTCGACGAGAGAGCCAGGACTTGCTTTTCATCTGGCAGAATCACACAGGAGACTGGGCTCTAGCTGAGTAAACAGCCAGAAAATACAAACAATTGTACATGGTACTGTACAGGCCTTTGGCTCAGTAAATGTATTTTGTTTTTGGGGGCTGATTGTTTCTGTCGGTACAGAGTAGAGGGTGTAACAGTAGAGTGATGAGAGGGCTAGCTGGTTAATAGGGGATGTAGAAATCGGCGCCAAATACAAACAAAGGACATCACTGTTTAAAAGGCCTTATGCAGTGAGGCCTACATACAGAGGGAAGAGTAGTAGAGGGGGCACTAGCGATTCGGTAGTCTCACTATCTTGGGGATCCGGGGTCCTGGATTGAGAGTGCTGCCTGAAGCTAAGTGATATTTCCAGTACCCCTTTTGTTGTTGTTTTATTGTTAACACATTTTGAGTGTAGAGTAGGGTAATCGGGGGTACAGGTTGTATGGGTAGGATTTTTCTGTTACATTTCAATCGTAGGAACAGCCTGATAATAGTTGTTTAGAGGGCTGGGTTACCTGCTTACTCAATACCTGTGGGCTGTGTTATCTTGCTATCTTGTAACTTCTTGCTTTCATTTTTATTCCTGCAGGGATGCCATTGACAAGAGAGCCAGGATTTGCTTTTCATCCTGCAGGTTCACAGGAGACTGGGCTCTAGCTGAGTAAATGGCCGGAAGGTACAAACTAGGGTACATAATACTGTACGTGCCTTTGGCTCGGTAAAGGCATTTTGTCTTTTGGGGCTGATTGTTCTGTGGATACAGGGTAGTGGGTCCCAACCCTCCCTCTCCCATCCCACCCACCCCAGGGTCATTGCTATTAATGTGCTTCCTGCCTACATGAGGGTGGGGCTACAGGTCAAGAGGTGGGGGATGGGGAAACACACATTTCCTGTGTAATTTTGTAGAGAGGGGACAACTACTTCAGGATTTGGCATATACTTCATGGAATGAGCTAATTACCTTGTACTGTACAGCATACTTGGATTGTCATTCCCCACACTTACAGGGGTTCAAGTAAGGACAGTCATTAGTGAATGCAAGGTTGAGGCTGGGTGCATTAGTTGGATATCATAGGGATGTGCGAGACTGCACAGAGGAACACTGAAACAGCAAGAAATGTTGTCGAAATTGCTGACACTTGGTAAACTAAGTTAAGCAAATGCACTCTGAGGGCAGCTGGAGGGGAAAGGTGCACAGAGGGCCTAGGATAGGGCTGGGAGGACAGGGAGGTAGAGTAGGTGGTGGACGGGAGAATTGTAGGGTGCAGTGGTTGCGGTGCAGCAGTTTTCATGAGCATGCTGTGGAGGATTGGAGGGTGTCCAGTGTGTATATGGATGGGGCTGCTAGTAACACAAATAAATAGGCTGAAGTGGGAGATTGCTAACTCGAGCATGACTTGGGAGGGGGGTTGAAAGGTGCACCACCTCTAATGTAGGCTGCCAAGCTGAAAGAGGGGACAGAAGGGGAGTAGGAAGGGACACTACAAAGGTGAGAAACAATCCAGGCTGCCATGGTGGCAATGGAAGGCAGTTGGTGGGCGGTAAAAGGCGGGGCAGCAGCTACAGCAGCTACTTCACAGGGTGTATTTCAGAAAGGAAACAGCAAAGTGGGTGTAGCCCATAAGGCAGACGACAGTGGTGGAGTTAGTATTTCAAATAGGTATGCTCCATTAGAATCTCTGAGAAATGCTGGAATACAGGAAGGGGCAGGGACAGGATTGTGGAACAGAGTGAGGGGGTGAAGGAGAGAGGAGTGGATGGAGGCAATAAAATGGAGAATTCAGAGTCACACGTGGGGATACCAGTGTTAGATGTCAAGGGAATGGAGTGAGGAGAAGTGAGGGATGAAGGGGATGGTGCTGGTACAGTACAGCAAGGAAGGACTGGGGGTAAAGGAAAGAACAAAGGGGAGGAAGGGGTAGCGGAGGAGTGCAGAGCAGAGACAAATGGGACAACTGCTGAAATGGACAGTCAAGGTGGGATACAAGGGACCTCAAAAATAAGGACAGAAGAGGTCCAAGGTAGGGGAGAGGGGCATGTGATACCTGACAAGTGGAGGAACAAGGGCAGTGGGAGAAAATCAGGGGAATGCAAAGGGACAAACTGTAACGAGTGTAATCAAAGTGAGCATGGCAAGATTATTATACTGGGGGACTCCATAACAAGGGGTCAGATGGGGGGAAGTGGCAAGGGAAGGAGAAGCTGTGTCTGGGTAGAGTGTATACCAGGCATGACAGCACACAGTGCAAAGCACGTTGTCCACTCCATAGTGAAGAAGCATGGCGGGAAGCCCCACTTAGTGGTGCAAGTAGGCACAAATGACCTTGAAGGGAATAGTGTGCAGGAGATGCAGACAAGGTTTAGGGAGCTGGCCAGAGTATACAAAGATGAAGGAAGTACAGTTGCATTTTCAGAAATTCTGCCTCTGCCAAGAGCAAGCACAGATAGGAAGGAGAAAATACAGGTTTTTAATGAGTGGTTGGGAAAATGGTGTAAGGAAAACGGGTTTGGATTGATGGGTGGATGGGGGCTACATAGGATAACAGGGATCTTTACACCAGAGACAGACTCCATCTGAGCAGAGAGGGTGCAGGAGTTTTGAAAAGGAAGCTAGGGGAGTTTATTGTTAGTAGCTATGGTTTAAACTAGTGGGGGGGGGGGCCTGATCTTGCAGGGCAGGTAAATAGTCAAAGTTTGGGAGGCCTAGCACCTCTCCCCCCAACTCAAAGTTTGGTGAAAGAAGGATGTTTGAATTGGGATACACCTGTGTGGGAAATCGAGGGATAAGGGGGTTCACAGGGTGCTCTCTACAAATGCAAGAAGCATCGGTAACAAGTTACCCGAGCTTCAATCTCTTCCCGTACAAATAGTGCTTCAAGCGCAACTGTTGGAAGGGAGGGTGGATGTGGCTGCAATCACAGAGAAATTGGCCACCCAGCACCATGACTAGGACTTGATAGTCCCAGGATACAAACTGTACCCGAGAGACAGAATGATTGGCAGGGTAGAGGGGTGGCACTATTTGTACGGGAAGAGATTGAGTGCAGCAGGGAGGAGGGTGATGACGGAAATGGAGAAATGTTGTGGGTCAACATGCAGGATGCTAAGGGCAGGAGGGTCAATATGGTGGTCTATAGACCACTATGTATCTCGGAAGAACTTGACAGGGATACAGTGGAGGGGATAAAAGTTCCCTGTGGCAAAGATAGGACTGTGGTGGCGGGTGATTTTAACCTACCAGGGGTTGACTGGGGTACCATGACATCACTGATGGCTAGGGAGCAACAGATACTGGATCCCTTTCAAGAGGCATATGACATATGTGGAGAAGCCTACCAGGGAAGGGAACATCTCAGACCTGGTACTGGCAGATGATGACCACATAAGGGATGTGGCAGTACTTAAACCACTGGCAGGGAGTGACCACTGTACAGTGTGGTTCTCCCTAGATATGGGTAGGGAAGGATATGAGACAAATACAAAAGTCCTGGACTTTGGGGGAGCAGACTTCAGTAGGATGGCAGCGGTGCTGGCAGCACACTTAAAAAAGATCACCCTGGAGATGGACATGGAAAGCAGGTGGAAAATAATAAAGTTGGGCCTGCTAGAGGCAACAAAAACTGGCGCTAAGATCAGAAGTAAGAAAGAATGATCGGAAAAAAAACAGCTGGTGGTCCAGGGAGGTGCAGGAGAGAGTGAGGGAGAAAAGGCTGGCATTCCGCAGATACAGAAGAACTCAGTGGGATGAGGACAGGGAGATTTATAGCCTGAAATCAAGGGAAGCTAGCAGAGTGGTTAGAGCAGCCAAGGAGCTATAGTTGGTACAGGGATTTAGGGAGGGTGAAAAGGTATTCTTTAAATATATTATGGAGAAAAGGAGGGGTAAGGACCAAATCACCAAGTTAAAGAAGGAGGGTGGCTGGGCAGAAGATGGAAAGGAATAGGCAGAGGTGCCCCCACTTGCGTACTGTGTGACCCTGAGCAAGTCATTTAACTTCCTTGTGCTCCCAGGTCACACCTGTAAACAAGCTTTCAGCTTAGTGTGTCTCTCCTGATTAAAAATAAATAAATAAATGAGTTCTTTGCATCAGTATACACGAGGGAACAGGAAGGGCCTATCCAGCATGAGGACAGTAGGGAGAGGGGGTGGATTGGGGGAAACTTACTGATCAGGTAATCCCAATACATAGACTTAGGGAGGTCTGAGGGCTTTGAGAACAGATAAGGCACCAGGACCAAATGGAATTCACCCCAGAGTCTTGAAGGAGCTGGCAAGGATCCTGGTAGAACCTTTGGCAGAATTGTTCAATACCTCCCTCACTTCAGGATGCGTGCTCCTGGAATAGAAGTTGGCACATGTGGTGCCCTTCATAAGGGCGGACCTAGAGATGAGCCAAGGAATTATAGACTGGTGGACCTCACATCTATAGTGGGGAAATTGTTTGAGACCATCCTGAAGGAACGGCTGGTGGAGTTCCTGGAAGTAAACGTCCTTCAAGATGGCCGGCAACATGGATTTGTCAAGGGGAGATCTTGTCACACCAGTCTGGTCAAGTTCTATGACTGGGTGATGAAATCTTTAGATGGGGGACAGCTGGTTGATGTCCTGTATCTGGACTTCAGCAAGGCATTCGATTCAGTGCCACGTGAGAGACTTATGGGCAAGCTGGGGAACTTGGGGATGGGAGGAAAGTTGGTTAAATGGATTGGTAGCTAGTTGGGCAACAGGCAGCAGAGAGTGGTGGTTGGGGGGAGCTCTCAACTCCTAGTAGAGTCACTACAGTGAGTCCCGCAAGAGTCTGTTCTGGACCCAGTACTGTTTAACACTTTCATAGCAGACATTGCGGTTGGAGTTACAAGTAAAATCAGCCTGTTTGCCGACGACTCCAAACAGGGGGCAGTGGTGGATAGCGATGAGGGAAGAAGGATACTCCAGGAAGAGCTGAAGTGCTTGGACCAGTGGTCAAAAACATAGAAGCTGAGGTTCAGCATAAGGAAGTGTAGTGTACTGCACCTAGGGGCTAGGAATCTGGGTTACAGCTATCACCTGGGGGAGCAGTTGTCCACCTTGGAGGAAGAGAGCGATCTGGGGGTAGTGATTGCAGGTAAAATGAACCACTCAGAACAATGTAGGAAGGCAGAAGCGAAAGAGAACAGAGTACTGGGTTGCATTGCAAGGGGGATTACTTCTAGGAGGGAGGAGGTTATCCTGCCTCTGTACATATCCTTGGTGAGGCCTCACCTGGAGTACTGTGTGCAATTCTGGTGTCCATACTTAAAGAGGGATGTCATGTTACTGGAGAGGGTTCATAGGAGGGCAACTAAAATGATCAGTGGTATGGGAGACAAGACTTATGAGGAAAGGCTGAGGGGGCTCAACAAGTACTCCTTGGAAGACAGAAGGGATCAGGTGGATATGATTGAGACCTTCAAATACTTGAAGGGTATCAACAGAGTTGAGACTGAGGGTCTGTTTAGGTTGAAGGGGAAAGGAGCCACAAGGGGACACAGCTTGAGACTGATGGGGGGTAATTTGGAAGGAAAATGAGGCGGCACTACTTTATAGAAAGAATGGTGGTGCCATGGAACGCGCTACCAGAGGAGGTGATCTCACTGGATTCGGTGGGGAGCTTTAAGAGGGGATGGGACAGGTACATGATCAAGGTACAGGTGAGGTGGGACCAGTGAGGGAACTCAGGGAGGCTACCTTAGGAGTGAGGGAGGCACAGGGGAAGTGGGGTAGCAGCAGTATCTCAGCTGTGAGCTGAGCTCGAGTAGACGCGATAGACCTTCTGGCCTAAATCTTCTGGCATAGTTGTATGTTCATGTGTTCGTATTATGGAGTTATGGGAGTGCAGACTTTATGTATACATGCCAGTGCAGGGCTGTGCTCCCACATGGAAATACGCACAGGATTATGGAGTCATGGGAACGCAGGGGAAAAAAGAATACAATTACAATCTCTCAAAAATTATGATGGTTGTGTGCACAGGGCCCAGAGGCATATAAGCCTACGACTATACTTTCTCAAAAAGTAAGGAAGTTCTCTGCAAAAAACTTTGTTAATGCACCATTGGGGTTTCAGTGACAAAAGTTTGAAAAATATAGCCTTAGGGTTTCCAACCCTAACACCCTACTTTCTACCGTGGGTTTTCAACCCTAACACCACCCCACCCAACCCTAACACCCACCAATCCCACCCTGCAGACAGAAACAAGCTTGGGTGCTGTGGGTTGTCAACCCTAATGCTCATCCATTCTCATAAACTGTACCCATGTCAGCTTACTCACACATGGAATGGGGTGGGCATTAGGGCTGACAACCCCATGGCGCACCCCACACCTGGTTTTTACTCTATTGCTTGTTTGAAGATGTTGATGCTTACCTTTTATTTTAACAGCTGCCTTCAGTGCTGCACTAAGCATTTTCATGTCATGAGCATTGTGAAAGTTGCTCTCTGATTGGTTCGGTATTCCACTGTGATGACAGTAACCTTAAAAATATCAATTTTTGACAACAGTAACAGCAATATTATTTTGAAATGTCGCTGTTACTGATGACAGTAATAAAAATGCATTGTTTTTATCTTCTCACATTTTATGCTCACTACAGTTGTATGTATACATGCATCCATGTACTGTTGCTGTAACTTGTGAGTGACACACAAGTGTTACGTTTTTATTAGTGGTGTGATGTTAATGATGAGGATTTGACCAAATGAAACTTGTACTTGCATTACCTGGAACTATAGTAATGTAAACCACAACACTGCTGAAAACATCTGCATTGTCTCATGTATGTCACTATATATTGCTGATACAAAATGTTCAAATGGTGATGGTGTGTCCAAAATACATTTATAATAATGACCGAGTAGGTTGTCCATCACAGTACCAACAATTTGTATGTGCATGTATTAGAGTGCCCGATTACTCTGTGTGCACGGTAACAGATGCGCTACCAGAAACCTTTAATCACAACTCCTTCAAAGTAGCTGATCCTTGGCATCTCCTCTTTGCCTGCCATTGATTGATATGCCCTACCATGTTCAGCTCCTCATAAGGTCTACACCATGACTCTGCTCTATGTCTGTCAGCCGCCACTTGAAACATGTCACTGCCCTCGCAAACAGACAGTGACACCAGTCCAGGGAATGCGTCCCCTTTCCCACAGCCTTGCTCGATGGAAAGCAGGTGAGGTACAGTCCCGGGGCAGCAAACCCTCACAGGACACAAACTAGGTTTATTAGGGACTGCATTCCAAGGCCAAACAAATGACTCTCACTCCAGAAATTCTGCTGCAAATTTCTAATTTATTTTGCACACTGCAACAAGAACAAAGATAGCTACCGTGGCGGTAGTTCCAACTAGCAACCCCCGCACTTTAACCATTTGCTCTTTCTGGGGGTTGCACCTAGGCAAATGAGACATCGGCCTCACGGTCTACCTTTCTTTCTAAAGTGTGGTGGAGACTGTGTCCTCAATCAGCATGTTGGTTGTCTGCACCATACAGCATCCGGAACATACTTGTCATACACTTGGGCACCATAACTAGGCAACTGTAACCTTCAGAGCGACACCAATATCATGGCTAGAAAACACGTTGTCAAGTAACAACTTTGTGAACGAACTGTACTCAATTCATGTGACATACTGCAGACATGATAACCTTTTCTGTTTCATATGTCTGTGTAGTGCTCCGAAGTTAAGAACTCAAGTGTCATTGAGCTTGAGAGATTGAAGAAGGGGTTGGAGGGACTGGAGGAAAAGGACTGCAAGGTGAAAATAGCTAGTAACAGGCATGTTCAAGTCAAAGCTTACAGGCGGACACACCCAAATAAACAGCACTACTTTGATGTCATACTTCTAGCCAAAGGTGATTTTTATTGAAATATGAATGTGTGGGTATTTCCTATCAGTAACATATTCAGGCATGTGTTCACTAGATGGTATTTTAGGATGACAATGGTTTGCATGTTCATGGACTCAGTCAGACCTGTCAGGTTGATACGTGTAGAGAGTCTGCTGTTGACACTGCCAGCTGTTCCCACCTTGGTGTTTGGGGGAGTCTTTGTGCTGCGACTTTCAGTGCCACTTGCCAGGACAGTGGATTGCATGTTAATGTAGACACTTATGCCTGTCATGTGGACCCCTGTGTGTCGCTGTTAGTGGAGATCGTATAACCTTTGCCATGATTTTTTTCACCACACAATGGTGATTATGATTACGTTCCAATCTGAAAAAGGCTGCATCTGTGTTCCCTTTGTCATACATTGGTACATACGTCAATTACATACGAATATATGAATTTGCTAGCAGATAAAAGCCTTATAGTCTATCGAGTCTGCTCGATAGTGCAAATAGCAACCCTTATACTGCAGCTGCCCCTCCCTCCCCTCCCTTGACCCTCCCTCTTACCCTATCCCATCCCCTTTTGAAGCAGTCCACTGTTCTACAGCATACCACTTCCTCAGGCAACGTGTTCCACCCAGACACCACTCTCTCTGTAAAAGTGTCTTCTCATTTCCTTCCTGAACCTCCCCCCCAATCTGAGATTGTGACCTTGAGTGACCCTACCCCCCTTAACTTGAATAGTCCCTCCATGCCTATCTTGTTTATTCCCTTCATGTACTTGAAGGTTCCATTTATATCCCACCTGTCTCTCATCTCCTCCAGTTAGTACATGTTCAACTCCCTCAGCTTGCTCACATAGGGTATGTCCCCTAGTCCCTGGATCATCTTTGTTGCCCTGCACTGCACCCCCTCCAGTAACTTAATGTCACTCTGCAGGTATGGGCGCCAGTACTGCATGCAGTACTCCATGTGTGGCCTAACCAGTGACCTATACAACGGCAGGATCACCTCCCCTCTCCTTGAAGATATATCCCTGGCAATGCAACCCAGCATTTTGTTGGCCTTTGCAGCTGCCTTCCTGCATTGTACTGAGTTGTTCATTGAGCCCATTATAATTACCCCCAGATCCTTCTCCTCTGTCATGGCTAGCTGAACCCCCCCAGCTGGTAGCCCCTTCTTGTTTTTTTTGCCCCGAAATGTAGCACCTTGCACTTTTTGGCATTGAACCCCAACTGCCATGTGTCCAACAAGGTCTTCACTTTTGACAGCTCATCCTGCAACCCATGCCACCCTCCTAGGTCATCCACTACTGCTCTCATCTTGGTGTCATCTACAAACAAACTGATCTTGCTCTTGATGCCCATTGAGATGTCTGATATGAACGACTCAGATAACACCGGTCCCGTCCCAGCACTGAGCCCTGCAGTACTCTGCTTGTCACTGCCCTCAGAGATGAAAGCTCCTCTCCCACCACCACCCTCTACTGCCTTCCCTGTAACCAGTTTACTACCCAACCAACCATTTTCGTCCCTGCGCCTGTACCTGCCAGCTTACTACCCAGCCTCCCATGTGGCACTGAGTCAAATGTCTTACTGAAGTCTAGAAACAGGACATCCACTGCATGGCCCTTGTCCAACTGTCTGGTTACCCAGTTACAGTAATCCACCAGGTTGGTCTGACAGGATCTGCCCGTGACAAACCCATGCTGCCTAACATCCTGCAGCCCATTGGTCTCCAGAATGGACACCAGCCTCTCCTACAGGATTGTCTCCATCAGTTTTTCCATGATAGATGTGAGGCTTACCGGCCTGTAGTTTCCCAGTTCACCTTTGGGACCGCTGTTATGGAGGGGTACCACGTGAGCCATCCTCCAGTCCTGAGGTACACTTCCTGAGACCAGGGAGGCATTGAACAGGTCTGTCAAGGGCTCCACCAGTATTTTTGCCAGCTCTCTCAGTACCCTGGGGTGAATGCCAGTTGGCCCTGGAGCCTTGTCCACCTTCAGTGCCCTCAGGCCCTCCAGTACCCTGCCCTCTGTGATTCCTCCATCTGTCACCTCCTCCTCCACGAGCCTGACCTCCCACCCCCACTTTGGTAGAGCCCCTCCTGTCTCCTTAGTAAACACTGATCAGAAGTATTCATTACGCGCGTCTGCCTGCTCAGCCCCTGTTTCCACCCCCCATCCCTCCTTATCCTTACTATTTTGTCCCTAAAACTCCTTTTTTTCCTGATGTACCTGAAGAATTCCTTCTCCTCCTTCTTGATGCCTTGCACCAGCCTGAGCTCCTTAGATGCCTTGGCTGCCCTTACTGCCTTCGTCACCTCCATCCAGTCCTTCAAGTAATCCTCTCTGTCCTCCTCTCTCCCTGTTTTTTTGAACCTCCTAAAGGTGGCTCTTTTATTTCTTACTTTCTTCATGACCCCCTTGCTCAACCAGCTGGGTTTCTTGGCCCTAGCTCTCTTACTCTGGACTCTGATGAAGGTTTTGGTTGCCTCCTCAATCCCCAGTTTTATGACCTCCCACCTCCGGTTAATGTCCATATTAGTTTGGATTCTGGCTAGACACCCTTTAACTACCTCCCCCATCCTCCCGAAGTTAGCCCTCCTGAAGTCCAACACTCCTGGACCTGTTTCTACTCCCTCCCTACCCATTTTCAATGTGAACCACACTGAGTGGTGGTCACTCCTTGCCAGCGGTTCTTCCACACCCAGCCCCCTCACAAACTCCGCATTTGCCAGCATGAGGTCTAGGGTGTTCCCTAACCTGGTTGGCTCGATGATCATTTGCACTAGGAAGCTCTCCTGGAATGCATCCAGAAGTACCTGCTCCCTTCTATTCATGGTGGCTAGGGTACTCCAATCCACTCCCGGCAGGTTAAAGTCCCCCACAATCACCATGCTACCCTTTCCGCAGGCCCTTCTGCTCTGTCCTGCTAGTTCCCTGTCTAACTCCTCTGTCTGAGATGGTGGCCTGTACACTACACCCATCCTGAGAGTCATATTCTTGGAATCCTGGATTTGCATCATTAACAACTCTGTACTACCCTCCTTTTCCTCCTCATGAACACACTTCAGTCCTTCTCTCATGTACAGTGCCGCCCCCCCACCCTTCCCATTTACCCTATCTCTGTGGAATATCTTATATCCTGGCACCGCCAGGTCCCAGTCCTGGTAATGGGTGGCCCATGTTTCAGTGATGGCTGCCATGTCCACCTCCCCTTCTGCCATGAGAGCCTGTAGCTCTGCTGTTTTGTTCTCTAGGCTCCTAGCGTTCAAGGTGACCACCCTCCACCCTTTTTCCTTCCCCCCTCCCCCCTTCTGCTCTGCCTTCCTAGCATCCCCTCTAGTACTCCCTTTTTTTTCCATTGCCTCTAGCATGGAGGTAAGCTCATTGGGCAGCCATACACACTGAACTTGAGTGCAAAAACAATGGTTCAGTGATACTGTTTGAGACTCATAGCAGTTGTAATTGAAGGGCTTGCCAATCATTATATGGGGGAAGAGTTCCTCCCCCACAGCCTATTTAAATCAAGCAGATGCCTTCCGCTCTGCTTAGAACAAGTCGCACTCACCCACCATCCACCCCGACACCTCCTCCTTCTGCGGCACTCTTATCCCACCGGGGGGCTTCATAATTCTAAACCAAGCTTCCTTCCTACAGGTGGGATACACAGAAAGGCCAAAACCATCAAATATTATCAATAGATTCAATTCAAGCATCCAAGTACCTAAGCACAAATCATTCTACTACTACCTAGTAAACATTGTCCTCTTAGTGCTGGCCTCTGTATCCAACAACCATCTGTTTCATTCAACTATATGTTACATAAGCACTAAGCTATGAAACACACATAATATAACTTCCCACAGTGTAATGTTTCAATACAAATAGTGCCATACACAGTTTGTTATGTAACTTTCTTTCTTGTACAGGGGTGTGCAAAAAGTTGGAGAACGCAGCAAAAAAAAAAGGATTGTGAACAGATTTGCATGTGGATCAAATTGATAATCAACCACATGTTTTGGGCGGCTGGCTCCACGGCTCAGCATCATGAAGCTATCACTCAAAAGTAGCTGAGTTTGCTAAACCATATCGCCAATATTCATGGTAGCCATGGCGATTTGTTTCCTCAGTGTGTGCACCAGGATTTGACTGAGGAGCGAGAGTGGCTAAGAAAAGATGCTGTTCATTGTCATTACCTTACCATCTTTAACATACATGTACCTGACACATGTTGACAAATATCCACAGCTCATCCTTACAGTGGGTGTTTTTCTTCTTTTTCTGTGTTATGACAGGTGGTCGACAGCATAACATGATCACAGAGCCCCTGTCTCCTCAAGGATCTGCAGCATCACCCACCTATCAGACATACCGACTGGAAGTTTTCCATAGCCTGATATGCCACTTCACCCCCACATTTTCCCATTTTTTTTAAAACACTATGTATGCCAGGAAAGCATTTATGACACCTGCTCCACACAAAGTGTGCTGCAACATGTCAGTGGTTGCTGTGAAAGTTACAGTATTTATTTTTCATAACATTACAGACACATACTCGTGGCACTCCACTTTAATGAAAATGCTTCCCGGTCACAAACCATGACCAAAAGTGGCAAGCAATGTTTCAAAATGTGCTTTCTAAAGTTCAGAAAGGGGGGAGAGGCTGTTGTGAAGGCTGTTAAGATGCTGACCACCTTCCATAAGTAGAATGGCACTACAGTATCATAAGTAAGCAATAATACCTGACAGAGTGGGTGGTATTGGACAATACTGAACGCCCAGGAGCATAATGAGGCCTGACGCTGTGGGCAGAGGGCCTTATAGCTCCTGGAAGGTCTGGTATTGACCATACTGCCCACCCTGGAGGGTATTATTGTACAGGGTTTTAAATAATTGATTAGCAGTTTTTTTTTTGGGGGACTATACTAACTGTACAGAAAGTATTTGTATAGATTTTCTAGAAGTGCTGTGTTTGTTAAATACAGTGAGGCAAGAGCTATGCATTTTCACAAAGATTTAGCACTTTTATGAGCAAAATGCTAATCAATTTTTAGAGTTAAATAAATCCCTGTTGCACTAAGAATATGGACTATAGGTGACATTTTCTGACAAACGTATAAAAATAACAATATATTTATAAAACGTAAAATAAAAAATAATCAAAATTGACTTTTCTGTTAAAATAATCTCTTTATTGGTAAAATGACCAGTGGAGAGCAATGCTGTTTTATCTGAATACTTTCTTACGTGCATCTCCATGAGCTTATACTTGCTTGCTGCTTTGTCTGCCCCCCCCCCCACCACATACACACACACACCACAGTGGAGAACCATATGTTTTTCTTACTTTTTGGAGGGCTGAGTCATAGCAGGGGAATGTAGAGTGATCAGCTCCATGTGAACAGAGGTATTTTTTTGTAACTTTTCAATCAGGTTTTAAATGTACCGTGAGTCTCCAGTGGCAGTTTCAAAGCCGCAGCTACTTGAGACAGAGCGCGATCTACTGAGCACTTCAAGAAAGTGATCTATAAAAAGGCAAAGTTTTCTGCTTTTTTGGCCGCTTGCTGCCAGGAATGTGACTGTCACTGTGTGTGTTTGGGGGGGTTGCCAGATGCTACTGGAGCATAATTCAGTCTGATTGCTCTGGTAGACAGGGTAGCTGGTTAATGGAAGTGCTGTGTTCAGGGCTGTGTTGTGATCCAAAGATGTGTAGTCTGCTCTCAGAGAGTCTTGGGGTATCGGGTATCATGAGTCATGACAGCACAATGTATGGGACATTACAGAAGTGAAAAGGAAAAAAAGAAAGTGTGGCAAGAAATTAGCCCATCAGAGGGTGATGTGCATTTTGGCTGGTGGCTGGCAGTCAACTACTGAGCACTGGGTAGCCAATGCCTCTCCCTAAGTGATAAGAAACAAATGGCAGCAATTTCAAATTTAGTGTGGTGCTCTCAGCCAATCAGTAAGCAAAATGAGCACAATGATATCTGAGTGGGTGAAGTGGTACTTTGGGCTGGTCTTTTTATTTCCTGGGCGTCCATTGAAAGTTAATGTACCCCCCTGGCAGGGGTACCAGCCAATCAGAGCCCACGAAATAAAAAAGCCAATTTTCTGATACTTTTTTTTAACCATTTCTTTTCTCTTTTTGAGAGGGGAGTGGATGTTTGACTGAAACTTTTATTATCTTGAATCCATTTTCATATAGTTATGAAAGGTCTCATGGGCAAAGTAACCCAGTTATGTCACTCAATATGGACAGACACATGATTAATGCGCTGTCAACACCCGTATCGTGCTCATTGTCAGGATATCTGACAAGTGTTATGAAGCTGAAGTGTCCTCATACCCTGACAATGTTTAATGAAGCACGTACTGGAACCACAACCACAAGTGTTTGCAAACTCAATGCATTGACATCCTGTGCTTATTTTCTTGCATGTGTGAGGGACAACAGAACAGAAAAGGTTTGTATATGTTTGGAGTCAGCCAGCCATCTTCACTGCTATCTCGGTTCCTCCCTGCAACTGTGCATGTAAGCAGAAAGTCTGTTAGTGCACCCTCAGGGGAAAAAAAAGAGAACCAAAAAATAAATATGTATCACTTGTGAGTTGAACAGCACATTGCATGTACCTTAACCATATATCATTTGAAAGCATTAGAGAACCCCAGGATGGGTCCTTATGATCGTTTCTTCAAGAAAGTCACATCTTACTCTCCTGAAGTGGTATGTAACACCTTTCTTTTGTGTTGTTTTTTACTGCATTGATTAACTACATAAAATCCATAAGGAGGCAGTAATGTTTCGAGAGACCTATCCATCACGTAAGAAAGCAAAAGCTCTGTATGATGGAAACAATGTGCCGTCCTCTGTGGCTCCCCAGTTTGTTCACCCTTCCAAAGATGAACTGATCAAAAATAGGAGGTCTCGATTGCTGAAAATAAACAAGAATTAAGAAGGGACACCACTTTCTGCAAGGCATGGAACACATTCACGGTTTCATTACCTGCTGAGTAATTGTTTATCATAAACAGAAATGACAATGATATGTGTAATTAAGAACCTCCCAAAGCCTTCATTTCAGTAAGAAGTAATGCAAGCAATACAAAAGCACAAATGTCATTATTCATTCATTACAGTGGTAGAAGAAACATGTTTCCATGTGCCCCGGAAGCATATAGGGGGGTCACTAATGACATGTTAAATTGACACTAGTTTTTAATCATTTCTGACTTTCTGGCTGATTGACACTTTCTTTAGCATTTCTTTGCAACAATTATAGCAAAGGGCAATACAATACTTAGACTAGAAATAGGCTAAACATAAATTTCAAGAATTAAAACCAACAGTAACATGTCATTAAGATCATCAGTAATGAAACAAATAAACAGTTAACATCAAAAAACTTTTCTCTGTCAGTCATTTCTTGGGTGGTGAATGTCAACTACTCATGTTGTGAGGGAGGAAGGAATCCAGTGCACTCACCTGAAGGGAACACGGCTTGTACAGATGAAATGGCACAAGAGGGTATTATTTCCATTGATTCCATCTGCCAAAATGGTGTCATATCCACCATAGAAATCTACAGTAGGCAGCATGATGGCAGCTCCTGTGAAACATGAAAAGATACCATGAATATTTGAATAGGTAGGTACATATGTTTTAATAATACAGCTGGGGCCCAATATTCAAAAATGTGCAAAGTGACAAATGTGAGTTCCACCTTGCGATAGCCTGGGTGCCTGAAGACATTATATTCAATGGAATAGTACACTGGCACTATTCCACTGACTATAGGGCCATGTTGGCCCAGCGCTAAGCCACTTAGCACTGCGCCGACATGGCTTCTGAAATAGGGGGCCACAATGGATAGCACTCAAGTGCAATTTCCAATATTCAAACAGACCCATGTAAATGAGCCCACTGGGCATGCAAGGCACTAAGGGGCCATTTTCATGCCCATTATGGATTCATTTGCATGGGGAGTGAGGCTAGTTTGCATGACACAGCCCCTCTAGTTGCCCAGGCCCAGAGAGCTATCCTTGTTGCTAGTGGTTTCCCTCTCCCTCCAATCCCACTCCCATATAGAAAATGTCATGTCCCTGGTGTCCAGTGGTGCCCCCTCACTCCAATCCCACTCCTGTATAGAAAATATCATGTCCCTGGTGTCTAGTGGTGCCCCCCCCGATTCCACACCTGTAAAGTGCAGACAGTTCCCTGGTGCTAGTGGTCCCTCCCCCATCTGCACCCATGCCAGATGTTGCAAGTATTATTCTCTGGTGTCTACCGGTCCCTCCCCCAACCCGCACCCATGCCTGATGTTTTAAGTCTTAGTCCTTGGTGTCCAGTGGTCTGTTGCCCCACCCGAACCCATCCCTGATGTTGTAAATATTATTCCATGATGATAGTGGTCCCTCCCCCACCTGATCCCCATCCCTGTATGGATGAAAGCCCCCTGCTTTATCAAATTCCCCCCCCCCCCACTGCTATGGCCATCCCACCACAGCTGTGCAGGAAGCCATTTGCAAGGAATCCCCACAACAAAGTCCCAGCCCTGCACCCCAACAATGTTCTGCACCCCTCCCAGCCTGTTCCTCAGTGGTGGTTAGTGTTCCCTCCCACCGTGACACTGACAGCCCACCCCTTGGTCCCCCTTACCTAACTGTCAATGCTGTGGTGAATTGACAGAAAGCAACACAGCACTCTACACACCACCTCGGCTGCCCGGTATCTAACAGTAACAGGGAGCATGGCTCAGAATTGACCTGCTCAGCTATTCTGAACCATCGACAGACTGTGCAATCCAGTCTGTCTTCAGGTTCGGGGAGCATTTTCACAAGATAAGTGTGATGAGTTCGCTCTATTCTTTGCCAATAGGGTGGCCGGCATCAGGGCTGAGATTCATTCAGCACATTCTATGGGGGCTTGCGGTGGTTGGTGTATGGTCACTAAACTTCGCTCTTCTTGGGATCACTTTGATAAGCTGGCAATCAATGATGTTGTGCGGATTGTCCAAAGTATGCAGCCTACTTGCTGTAGTCTTGACCCAGGCCCTACACACCTCATTTTGGGGTGTGTAGATGTCATCAGCCCTGTCTTGACAGAGATAGTCTGGTGTTCCTTAGAGTCAGGTGAGCTTCCGAACTCCCTAAAGGAGGCGGTGGTTACACCGCTCCTTAAAAATCTTCTCTGGACCCAAACTGCCCTGTCAACTACAGGCCAGTCACTAACCTTCCCTTTATTGGGGAGGTGATAGAGAAAGTAGTTGTTCTTCCGTTGGATAACCATTTGACCATCCATGACATCTATGATTCCCTCCAGTCCGGTTTTCAAAAAAGGCATAGTATGGAGACCGCTCTGGTTCGGGTGCTCAATGATCTCCTGATCATTAGAGATCGGAAGTGTCGTTCAATCTTGGTCATTCTTGATCTCTTTTCAACTTTTGACACCATGGACCATGGGGGGCTGCTTGAGTGCCTGAGAGACATTTGTGGCCTGTCAGGTACAGTCCTCAGTTGATTTAGATCTTTACTCACTGGCAGAACTCAGAGAGTGGTGTCGGGGATTTATTCCTTGGCCTCATTCTTTCTGCCATGTGGGGTTCCTCAGGGCTTTGTGCTGTCCCCTATGCTGTTCGCGGTGTATCTGCTGCCATTGGGAGACATTGTAAGATGGTATGGGCTGTGGTTTCACTGTTATGCAGATGACACCCAGTTCTACCTGTCTTTTGCTCTCGACCATGATAGTGCAGTCTCTGTTTTTAATAACTGCCTCGTGGAATCCCAGGACTGGATGTGGGCCAGTTGGCTAAGGCTGAATCCTGAAAAGACTGAGGTGCTGGTGGTGGAGCCAGATCACAGGATAGAGAGGATGGGAGTGCGGTCTGCCTCCGGGCTTTTGCTCGGGGGTAGCCAGCTCCTGTCCTCTGTTCAGGTGCAGAATCTGGATGTGATATTCACGAAGGCCTGATACTTCGTTCACAAGTGTCGGCTGTAGTCAAATCCTCTTTTTACCATCTGAGGAACATCGCCCAGATTAAGCACCTTGTTCCGTCTCGCAATCTTCCAACGTTGATCAATGCCTTTGTGACCTCTCATCTTGACTACTGTAACTCCCTATACCTAGGGCTTCCGGGGGTTGATATCCACTGCTTGCAGCTGGTGCAGAACGCTGCAGCCAGGTTACTGGTAGGGATTTCCTGGACCAGCCATATCACCCCTGTGCTGCGCGAACTGCACTGGCTGCCTGTTCCGTGGCAGACCACCTTCAAGGTTGGTTTACTGACCTACAAGGCCCTACATGGTCAGGGTCCTGGCTACCTGCAAGGGCTCCTGGTTCCTTACTGCCCCCTCCGACCCCTCCATTCAGCTGACGAAGGATTGCTAGAGGTTCCCAGGGTTCAGTTGAAAACATCTGGTGCGTGATCTTTTAGTTATGCAGTGCTAACCCTGTGGAACTCTACCTCATTGGATTAGAGAGTGCCTGACCCTGAAGAGCTTCAATATAGCCTTAAAAACTTATTTATTTAGGCATGCGTTTGGAGATTAGTGTATTTGAATCTGTAATTTTTTATTGAGTTATCTCAGATTTTATTGTTTTATGTCTTTTAACTCTGTACAGCACTTTGATATTTGTTTTGAATTGTGCTTTATAAATAAATTTTATTATTATTATTATTATTTATAGGGCAAGACACATCACCTATACCCTATAAATAAGCCATGCTCCCTGCTACTGTTAGACAGTGGGTGGATGAGGTGGTTTGTGGAGCGCTGTGTCACTTGCCATCAATTTACTGTGACACCAACAGTCAGATAAGGAGACCGCGGGGGGTTGTCAGTGCCATGGGTGGGAGAGGGGAATACTAACCACCACTGAACGACTGGCTGGGGGGGTCACAGATCACTGTTGGAGAATGGGGTCAGAGTGTGCCCTCCCACCATCAGACCCCCTGCCCCACACCATTGGACAGAAACATTGGTTTGTGACTATCCCTCCACCCATATGACTGCCAGAATGAGCAATGAGGACAATGCATTCTGTGTGCTAGTCCTGTCCAACAACCCCCCACACCCCAATAGTGGGAGGTTGGGGGGTCCACTTCATGCCAGGGATGTTTGTGAGTGCTGTGATCGCTGGTGGGCTATAGAGAAGGGGGGATTCTACTATGCCCGTACCCACTATACTGTGCATGTGGCACAGCACCAGTCCCTGGAATTTATGCAACATCAGAGACTGGGTGCTGCTGATATACAGGGGCCTGGGATTGTTCCGGTTGGGGGCGTGGGAGGCTGTATGGATGGTGACACGTCAATGTTGACATTAAGGGTTGTGCACAAGTGGGGGGTTAAGAAGGGTGAGGTGGGGTTGATGCCATTGCCCAGCATGACGGGCAATAGTTGGGTTGGAGGAAGGGGGAAAGGAGTACACCACACATGGTCTTGTCCTTTTTCCTCAGGCTGTCAGCCAAAGGGGAGGAGGAACAGCCACAAACAGACATTTCTGTGCAATAGTGTTGGGCATGGGATGGGGTGGATGGCACACTCTGCACAAATGAATGTAGTTCTGATTTTGGGCTAGTGGATTGGCCTGGAGTGGTTGGGGGGACCATGAACATCAGGGAATGGACTTTGCCAGTGCACATAACCTGTTCGTGTGCAAAAACAGTGCTTTTCAAATTAGCAAGTGCTCAACAAATACAGTTGACATGCGTAAATTCAGATTTGCACATGGACAAAGTTTTCAATATTGTGGCCATTGACATCACTAATATGTGAAGTCCTTACTTACTCATTCCAGGGAGTGTCATCATCAAAAGGTCCACCCATGACAATCAGTGATGTACATGTGACAGCACCGGTCTTCTATATTCCGATGCATACATTGACATAACTGTCACAATGAAACTAATGGGGGCTCACTACAAATGTGCAGTTGTGCCTCAGTGAGTGGTGTGGGCAATGCATTCGCTGCAGTACAAGAGTAATTAACCATGACACCTCTGTAGTATAAGGTGGAAGTAAGCGAGCAGTGCAGGACCTTCTCTGTACCAAGTTGTATGTGTTGCTGAACAGCACGGATATCCAACAATGTTGCAAAAATGGACTGAATCTGATTGACCAATACAATGGGTCCAGTATTGAAACCTGGGCTCCTCTTAGTGCATGTCAAGGTGTTCCAGGGTGCTATATTCTGTCAGATAAAGCAACATCTGTAGCCAAAGTAGTGCTGCCCAACAGGCATACCAGACCAAGCTATCTCTTCAATCCCTGTGGTCTACTTGCACCCCCTGCCCCTAGCCCCTGTGGCCTTGTGCCTTACAATGCCCCTGTGTGTGTGCAGTTGTCACAGTACTAACATCGCCCTGGCATGTGTTATTGCTTGCATATAATGAGACACAGTCCACCACACAATGCATCATCCAGGTAACCAACACAGTAATACTTAGTATGGGTAACACCGCATATTTACATGCAAGACAAAACATATGTGCACTCATGAGAACATTTGAGAGAAATATGAACAGTAATGATGTAAATTATTATTAGAGAAATAAGTATAAACCACCCACCCACCTCCCCCGTCCAAACAACAATACTAGAAATAGAATACCACTGTTTACTGAATTCCTGCACGTTTAATACACCATGCAAGCATTCCAAAGATTGTGTTGGTGAACAAGAAGCAACACTGGCATGGGGTGCAATATGAGAACGAACACTGTAAATAGGTGTGACCACATCATATGTGAACCACAACCCCACACAGCCATGAACATATAATATGACAAAATATAGGCAAGCAAGGTGTGTTTTCAAACCCCTCCACTTGTCATACAGTGGTTTCTGCAAGGAAATGACACAGGGAAAGACATATTGTGGTGCTTCATCACAGCACTGTATTACTACTAAGAATCCTTCTGTGCACATCGTAAGTGAAGTGCAGATGATGTTAGAGATAAATGCCACAGGTAAGACAAAGGAGGCTTTTCTCATAACCAATTTCCATAGTAAAAACAAAATACTGTGGTTCTTTTCCCGTGCCTGTTTACATACACATAGAAGTTGATGGCAGAAGAGGACCTCAAGGTCCAGCTAGTCTGCCCATGGTGTATAGTTAACTACCCCCCACCCTGTTATCACCTCTTTTGAATGACTCCTTTGTGCTTGTCCCAAGCATTTTTAAATCCCTTAACCATTTTGAGCCCCACAGCCTCTGAGAGTAGGCTGTTCCAGGCGTCTACCACCCTCTCTGTGAAGAACTTTCTAGCATTGGTCCTGAATGTCCCTCCTTTCAGTCAAAGATCATGAGCCCTTGTTCTACTATCCTCCTTGGAATCAAAAAGTTCCTGCACATGTACCTTATTTATACCCTTAATGTACTTGAAGGTCTCGATCATGTCTCCCCTCTCCCTCATTTGTTCCAGGGAGTACATGTTCAGTTCCCTCAGCCTGTCCTCATGTGACATTTGATGCACCCCCTGCACCATTTTTGTTGCCTCCCTTTGCACTGTCTCCATTCTGTCGATATCCTTTTTGAGGTGTGATCTCCAAAACTGAACACAGTATTCAAGGTGGGGATGGACAAGAGCCCTATACAGTGGCAGTACCACTTCTCTCCTCCAGCTTGTGACTCCCCTCCCGATGTATCCTAGCATGCCACTGGCCTTCACTGCTGCCTTCTCACACTGTCTGCTCATTTTCAAGTCATCCGGTATTAAAAACCCCAGATCACACTCTTGGCTGGTCACTGCTAGTTTTTCTCCACCCAAGTAATACTTCCTTTTTGGGTTTCCTCTCCCAAGGTGCATGACCTTGCACTTTTTGGCATTGAAATTCAGCTGCCATGCAGTTTCTTTAGGTCTGATTCCATTTTTATTTGACCTGCTGGAGAGTCCACTCTGTTGCATATCTTGGCATTTTTCACAAAAAGGCACACCTTCCCCTCAAGCCCATTTGCAATGTCGGCTATGAATACACTGAATAGTAGACACCCCAGCACAGAACCCTGGGGGACCCCACTGGTTACTTTCCTTTCTGTTGATAACATGTCATTTAACTGCACCCTTTGTGTTCTGTCTTGCAGCCAGTTTTTCACTTACACCACTACCTCCTGTCTCACCCCCATGTAGTCAAACTTCTTGACCAGCCTTCTATGTGAGACAGAGTGGAAGGCTTTGCTAAAGTCCAGGTAGACTACATCCACAGCCCCTCCATTATCTACTGTTCTAGTAACCCAGTTGAATAATTTAATTAGGTTAGTTTGGCATGGCCTCCCAACTGTGAACTCATGCTGTTTATGATCCTGTTGTCCACTGCCTTCCAGGAATTCTATTACCTACTAGGCAACTAGCTTGAGATTTTACTAGGGAGCGACATGAGAGCTTGCTACGCAGGAAGGTAGCCTGAGAGCTTACTGGTTGCCAAATGGCTTGAGAGCTTACTGTACAGAGTGCATGTCTGATGACTTCTGCAGATGTTCATTTATAAAGTGCTTTGGGAAACAGCATGCATATGTTTTATTTATTTATTTTATTTATAAAGCAATCAGTTTACAACCTTTGAGCCAAGGGCTCATTTCCAAAGGTACCTCGTCAACAATGGTAGAAAATACAGAATAATACAAATAAAACAGATAATACAGGTAATACAGAAAGAAGGGTACATACAGAGCAGCGCATGAGTATAAACAGACACGCATTGATGGCACATTGTAACAGCAACATTGGTAGTGTGATACAGAGCAAAATATGGTATAATTGACAACAGTAGAATAAAAGGGTTTAGCAGCATAACGGTATGTCATGTAGGTGTGATTACAGCCAAACAGGTCTACTGTGCCAGATTACAAGGAACGTACGGCATGAGACAGTCGCAGTACAGGTAACTCGATAGAGCAGTACACCGGTGACATGATATCAGATTACACTAAGTGTAGGGCCTGGGACAGGAGTAGTACAGGAAATGGGGGTAACCGTATAGGGCTGGGTAGCAAATAAGATAAGTATAAGCAGCATAGGAGTGCAACGTGATTCGTTCAAGTCAGTTGTGATACAGCCGGTAGAGGGAATCATGGGAGTAGAGAAGTTGTTAGGAATAAGGAAGTGAGGGATTGAGCTGCCCAGAGGGCATTGTCAGAGAAGAGGGGGGTTTGAGCATCCGTTAGGCATAGGAGCAGCAGCGCTTGCTGAATAGCTCGCTTTTGAGGGCATTTTTGAAAGTGGAGATGGTGGGGGTATCAGTGATGGCCCGAGGAAGAGTGTTGTACCAAGCGGGGGCTCTATGGCAGAAAGATCTCTGTCCAAGTGAAGTCCTAGCACGAGGAACCAGGAAGGTGGCTTTGCTGGAGGTCCGGGTGCTGACAAGGGGCTGTGCTGGGAGGAGGGCGGAAGTCAGCCCGGGGGGAGAAAGTCCTAGTAAGGTTTTTTTTTAAACCAGTTACTTCCTTTCCTTTTTAGGCAACATATCTTACATATATTCAGTGTTAGATTACAGTCACTTTCAGGTCCTGGAATCTGTATCTCTAATAATGGGAAGTGGGAAAGAAAATCAAATAATTTCTCAAGTTACATATTAAAATTGTTGCCAACAAACTAGTGATAGGTTTGCCCCAGGGTAAAAAAAATCTAGTTTTCTTACCCAAATATTGTGTTACAAATTAAAAAATGTGGAGGTGCACTGACTCAGCAAGCTAGCAGGTAGCTTGAGAGCATATTGCACAGGTAACTAACATGGAAAGTTACGTAATTACCTTACTTATTATTTTATTATTCTCATTTTGTATTCGTGTTGCCAAACTTTTTCAGTTAACAGCTACTACATATTAACTGTTTATCAGATTTGTTCTTTTGACTTAGTTCTTGAGAGAAAAGAGTCACAGTGCAAGAGCAATGAAGTAGAGATTTTACCTTGCATGGGGCACTGGCAAGAAAGGCAATCAAACTCACCAGTTGAAATTTTGGCAAGATGCCTGTCATTCTCATCCAAGGATAAATTAGACTCATCCTCTAATTCACTTGATGTGTCACTCTGAAATTCGAGGGAAACATGCCACAAGGCTTCAGATTCATAAGGCTTAATACTGAGTGCGAGATCCACACTCAGTTCGGGAAATTTGGCCATTACTGATAGCAAACAGAGGTTGAGTCACAGAGCAGCATCAATGTCTCTCTTCATTGACATCACTAGAGATGCAGCAAAGTTTTGATTCACAAGCGAAGTTGGGAAATTCGCCTCTGCAGACCAGTCCATGAATTTGTCCATCTAATTTTGCCATTTCACATTCAAATTTTCATCCACAAAATACGGAATTTCGCCCGCGAGTGGTGAAAATCCACCATTCGAGGCAAAATTCCTCATGTCGTGGGTTGAACTTCGCAATTCGCACCCACAGATTATTTCTCAAATTGCATGAAGTTCGTGTATTGATTCGCATAGTGCATTTTGTAGACTTCGCTCATCTCTAGACGTCACCACGCTGACATCCGGCTCACCCTCAAGCCCCAAGGAGAACAAGGAATAACAGTTAAAAAATCAATGAAAACAACAAGAAAGGTATGCACATGCTTACATACTTTTGTTCAGAACACCGAGTGCTGCTAAATTGCAAAGGCAATTTCAAAAATAGCTTCAAACAGAAAACAAAGGGTTTAGGTATCCTTTAAGCTGCAGAGATCAACTCATGGCTCCACAACAGCATTATCCTGTTAGAGGGATAGCGCAAGACTTATCCCTACAAACTTTTTCCCCTTAATTGGAATTCCAAGTTGGCAAGGTGAGCTGCCTAGTAAGTACCTATGCCAGAAGGGATGGGGGCTGAGGCCATGTATCCCCAGAGAATTCCTCCACAGGGTTTTTTTTTCTCCTGCGTGCCAAAGACCATAATGAAGTTTTTATATTTAATTAGCATTTACCTTAGTAGTAGAATTTCCATTGTGAGTCAGGGTTGTATCTTATAATCCTGCCATTCTCTCTCTCTCTCTCTCTCTCCTTCTGGAAGTCATGCCTCTGTCTGCTATCAGTCACCACTAACTATCATCTGTCAATGTCATTACTCCACTCAGTCTGTGTTTGCAGCTCCTGCTTTGCTGTTCTTTTGGCTCCTTCCTAAGATAACCTTTTAGTCTAAAGGAATTAGGCTCCCATTACATCTCTAGAACTGGAACCCTCCTCAAGAGGGTTTCTTTGCCTCCATGGTACACTGACACGGTGGTGGTCCCACAGTGGATAAAGAGTGCAAATGTCTGAAGCATCTACATGTAACACTCAACAATTCAAACAATTAATCTTGTGACTATCAACAATGTTGCCAAAGCATTTCTCCACACTTAGGATGCATATGTGCATTGAATGAAAAGGCTAGGTCTGTGGTTCAATGGGGGGAGCAACCAGCCACCCCCCTTCCTGGGCTGTATAATCCAGCTTCCTCTAGCCTCATTCAAAAGCTCTGTTTCTTTGCTCCCATCATCCTCCCCTTCACCTCCAAGGCCTCGTTTCTTTCCTTGGGCTCTTTCCTAAGGCACCTTTAACCTAAAGGAATTAACTTCCTAGATCGCTTCTAGGGGTGGGACCCTCCTCAAGAGGGTTCCCCTGCCTTCACGTTACTGTAACAGAGTAGTAGTTCTACAGGGGGCAGAGACTGTGAATGGTCAGAGTTCTTACACATAACAGTCAACAGTTCAATCACACAGCTAGCCTTTTGATTATCAAGGATGTAGCACAAGCATTACTTCACATTTTGGATACATAAGCCCATTGAATCAAGAGAGAACTTTAATGCTGACACACCTTCTCCATGCCTGGAAATATAACTACAAGAAGAAATTCCACAACACAACCATAGAAGCATAGACTCTGTTGGCAGAAAAAGGCCAGATGGCCCATCATGCCTGCCCTTTCCTACCTAATTAATGCTTAATGAGAGAGATGAGAGAGTCCTAGATGCTCCTCACTCCCCCTTCCCCCCTCCTTTTCTGGTGTAGTCTGTACCTTGTTTCTGTCCCAACCTCTTGTGAGTCTCCCCACTGATTTTGCACAGACCATCTCCTATGGTGGGCTATTCCATCCTTCGACCACCCTCTCTATGAAAAAGTGCTTCCTGGTATCTCACTTAAACTTGCCCCCATCAGCTTCTTGAAGTGGCCCCCGGTGGTTCTGATCCCACCCAGACTGAGCAATTCCCCATGATCCACTTTATTTAGCCTATGGAGGTGTTATCTAGACAATTAATTAGACTATGGAAAGCAGAGAGATCACACAATAACTAAGACTGTGGAAAATATTAACATACGAATTTGCCAGCAGAATTAGGACTCCAGGTCTATCAAGTCTGCTTGTTGTTCAGGGATTTCAGCTTTGTCCAGGCTGATGTCCCCCCGATCACCCTCCATGACTATCTCATCCCTATCCTCTTCCCTCCCCAATCTTTATCTTTCCCCGTATCTATTCCAGCCCCTCTTGAAGCTCCCCACCATCTTTGCTGAGATTAGCTCTTCTGGCAGTGCAATCCACATGGTCTTTGCACTTTCTGTGAAGAAGTGTCTCCTAACCTCCAATTTAAACCCCCCCCCCACAGCTTAAGGCTGTGCCCCCTCCTAGTTTTGATGTAGCTTTCCCTAAATAGACCTTCCTTGTTTACCGCTTTGAATCCTTTCATGTACTTAAGGGTCTCTATCATGTCTCCCCTCTCCCTTCTGTCCTCCAGGGAGTATATATTCAGGGCCCCCAGTCTCTCTTCATATGATCTACACTGGTGCCTTGCAATCAGCTTTGTAGCCCTCCTCTGGACTGCCTCCACTAGGTTGCTATCTTTTTTAAGGTGAAGCTCCAGAAATGTACCGCATACTTCAGATGCAACCTCACCACTGACCGATACAAGGGCAGGACCATCCTGTCACCTACTACTGATCCCCCTGGCTATGTAGCCCAACATCCTGTTTGCTCGTGACACTGCCTTTTTGCACTGTGCAGAGTGCTTCAAGTCACTAGATATCATCACTCCCAAATCTTTCTCTTCCAATGTGGGAGCTACCTGGACCCCTCATAGGTAGTACTCTGTTTTTTGTTTTTTTTTTACTTTTTATTCCCACGTGCATGACCTTGTACTTCTTTGCATTGAAGCCCAGTTGCCAGATCCGTGACCACCTTTCAAGTTTTCTTAGGTCCTCCTTAAGGTACTGTATCCCCTCTGCTGAGTCCACCCTCCCTCAGAGCATGGTGTCATCTGTGAACAGGCTCATTTTGTTCTTGATGCTGTCCCCAATATCGTTAATGAAAACACTGAACTGCACTGGCCCTAGCACCGAGCTCTGTGGGATGCCACTTGTGACCTCCCAGGTGCTAGACAGCTCTCCTCTAATGATCACCTTTTGGGACCTGTTCCCTAGCCAATTTTCCACCCATTTAACCAACCTCTCTCCTACTCCAAGGTCTGCCAATTTCCTGATCAGTATCTTGTGTGTTATGGAGTCAAAGGCCTTGCTGAAATCCAGGTATAGGATGTCCACTGCTTGGCTGCCCTTCCTGCCTCCCTCGCCTGTCCTAGGTATAATGCTCTGCCCACCTCCTTAATTTGTCAGTGTCAGTGGCTCAGTAGGTAGCACACTCACCTCTGAGGCCAGGAGATCAGAGGGCTGTGGGTTCAGAGTTCTCACATCTGGCACTTGAGTTAATATCCCAGTACTGACACTGTAGTGCAGCATGAGAGGGGTGCTATACTTCTGAGGTGCCGCCTTTCGGATGAGACGTTAAACCGAGGTCCCATCTGCCTGGATTGGTGGTAGTTCAGGTGGATGTTAAAGATCCCATGGCAGTTATCGAAAAGAGTAGGGGAATTTCCCCGGTGTCCTGGCCAAATTTCCCTCATTCACTAAAAATACCACCAACAGCTTAATCTGGTTCAAGGTCAGTTGGCATTCATCTGTATCCCCCTTTCCCGGGTCGTGCCTGAAAATAGGCAGGACTTGTCTAGTGCACTTACCCGGTCAACAAAAACTAAATAAATAAAAAAATGAATAAAAAAAAAAATTCTTCAATTTCCTGTTGGCCAGCTTCTCATTCCTCACTGCCTGGGCAGCCTCAGAACTGAACCAGCTTGGTGCTTTGATTTTGGAGTTCTTCATTTTGTACCCAGCACACTCCTCCATTACAGCCCCATCTCCTTCGTTGATAATAGTCCAGTTTTGGTCCACCTCCATAGCTGCAGTAATTTTTGCTAGATGCTGTTTTAGCACATTGCCCATTTTCCCAAAGTCCGCCCTCCTAATGTCCAGGATTTTGGTCTTAGTGGTGACACTTTCTGGTCAGTATGTTTTGTTTGGAACTACGGGTGCTTTGAATTGTCTCCTTCACATCGTGTGTTTCTTCATGTAGCACCGTAGTAGTCAACTTCCTGGTGTTTGGTTCATTTTTTTCTATTTTCTGCTTGCTATGACACAGCACAGGTTTCCTAAATGTAAAGGAGTAAAAACCAAACAAAACTGAATTAACACCTGGAGACTCTTTTCTTATCTTACCAGGTAGTGAGTTATTTAACTGGCCTTTGAATCGTTTACAAGAAAACAAATTGGAACAAGTATTGAAATAGCCCGGAACTCTCTTGAATAACATCGCATATGGTAGGAGTGTTTTTTTTCTCCGGACCAAACCATGCAAGGATGATGACGAGAGAAGATCAAAATGGAGCTATGCAAATGAGTATTTTGATGGGTGGCTTTGTGAAATTGGTTTTTGACACTGCAGATGGCGTGAACCCCCTTCTGGGAGAACAGAATCAAGATGCACAACAAACAGCTGGTGAGTCTGATAATAAAGCTCTTTTTTGGTACATTTGAAAAGCTAGTTCTCAAGGGGAGAAGAATGGTTTGGCACAAAACAACCCTTGAGGCTTATCTGGTGGTTAAAAGAGTTCCTAGAGGGCTCCGTTTAATGCAGAAACCTTCTCATGGAACGGATAATGCTGACTTTATGAATAGGTGGCATGGAAACATGCAAGAAGCCTCCATAAAAAAAATACAACTAATTTTGGAATATGCAGAACCAGCTAGGGTTGCTTTAACTGAAGAGATTAACAACAAGTAGAAAAGCTAAAAGCTTGCACATCACCAGAAGAGTTGGAAAAATTCAACAAAATTCTGATGGATAAAGTGATTAAGTATGACATCAAAATCAAAAACCAAAAACAGAGAAAATTTATAAGGGATGAAAGAGACTATTTAAATAATAGGGTATTTATTTGGAATGAAGATGAGTTAAAATCAAAGTCCATTTTGAAACAAAGTACTGTTAACAACAGAGAAACACAGGGGGGAAGGCACAGTATTAGATTATACTACAGGCCCCTCTGACACTGATGGCTCTGATGCTCCTTCTGATAGAAATATGGGGGAAGCAGAGAGGGGACAGTCTTCAACATATGCCCAGGGGACAAGACGAAGCCAGCGTCAGCACAGAACTTGCTTTCAAACAACATATTATTCAAGAGAAAGACAAGGGGGGGCAGCGTGGAAGAAGAGGCAGGAACAAGTATTAATTCAGACCACACTGCAACAAGCAGGTATACCTTTAATACTAGGTTCTACACCTGCCTCTACCCCCACCCCCATACAGTCCACTGAAAATAATACAAGTTTGGAAACAGACTTATTTTTTGAAATCAATGTTGCTGACTCTGAGCCTGTTTCCCCCACTAATTTCACACCTGTTGTTAACATATCAAGTTATGAGCTAACAGCCCCAGAATTATCTGTCTTAAGCAAAGGGCTAGCGTTTTGTCCCACATCTGACATAAATTTCTTCAGTACTTGTATAGATTTGAATAAATTTGGTGGAAACCTAACGTTGAAATGTATGTTTCAAGAACCTGAATGCAGCAATGACAATAAACCACCAGATAAAAGGTTGAGCCCAAGATCTGTATTTTGTCCCCCATTAAACCTCATTGTGTCCACATTTACATGAAAATGTGAATTGACCTACTAAACTGAAAGAAACACCTGGGGAAATGTCCAAGAATAACTGTAGTAGGGAAGAGAGAATAGCGATTGATTCTTTAAGCAGCAACACAAACATAACTATTAAAGCTGCAGACAAGGGAGGGGCAGTAGTGGTCATGAATACAGCTGGTTACATAAGAGAAGTACTTAGATTGTTAAATGACACTACATTTTATAAAGGGGTTTCGAAACAAATTGTAGTGCATTTCAAGAAAGAGAGTGATAATATGTTAAGTAATAGCTTTGTAAGAGGCTATATTACTGAATTACTGTATAAAACTATGACTATAAACTGCCCCAAAATCCCAGTCATATACATCTTACCCAAAATACATAAGAACATCCTTCCCCCAGGCCGTCCAATAGTATCAGGTCAAAGTTGGCTCACAGAACCGTTGTCAATGTCTCTCGATCAATTTCTACAGCCTATAGTACAGAATTTGAGATCCTATGTAAGAGATTCAACTGAAATTGTTAAACTAGTTGAAGACTTATGGATGGAACCAGAGTGTTTTTTTGCTGTAGTTGATGTCAATTCATTGTACACAGTTATTCCTCATATAGAGGGACTTGATGCATTGTCCTATTTTCTGGAGTTAAGGCCTATATCAGAGTGTGTTGCAAGTCCTACTCATTTCTTACTGGAATTAGCTAGAATAGTGTTACAGAACAATGTCTTTTTGTTTCAGGATCAGCTGTACCACCAAATTAGGGGCGCGACTATGGGTACCACAATGGCCCCAAGTTACGCCAATCTTTTTGTGGGAAAATGGAAGTGTGAGCATCTGTATGGCACCGCCACAAATCCATTTTTATCTAAGGTGGATTTGTGGCGGCGCTTTATTGATGACATATTGATAGTGTGCAAAGGAACCAGAGAGGAATTTGCACTTTTCATTAAATGGATGGAATCAACCAGTAGTTGTCTGACCTATAAGTATGAGTTGGATCAGACAACCATCCACTTTTTGGATCTGAAGCTATACAAGGATGGCAAGGGAGGTGTTTGTTCAACACTCTTTCAGAAAAAAACAGACCGCAATAGCTTATTGAGGTTCAATAGTTGCCACCCTTACCATGTGTGGCATAGTATACCTAAGGGCCAGGTAGTTTGAACTCTTCGTAACTGCATGGAACAAATAGAATTTGTGAATAAAAAGGGAGCACAGGTCCGTAGATTCCAGGAGCAAGGGTATAGCAGGCATAGTATAGCCACAGCAATCCAAAAGGTAGATAACATGAATCGTGAATGCACATTACAATATGCTCATAAAACCAATGACAATAAACAGGGATGCTCATTTGTAACAAACTTTTCCAGCAGAACTGAAAAAGTGAAACAGATTATTAAGAGCAACTGGTCAATATTACAGCTTGAGCCTAAGCTTACTTTGATCAGTGATAAAGAACCCAGCATAGTGTTTCGCAGGCACAGGAGCATTGGAGATATGGTTGTCAGCAATATAATGCCAGGACCTGAACCATTAAAACAGATGCTACTTGCACCAGCACCAACAGGTACACACCACTGTGGTAGGTGCAGTTTCTGTAAATATGTAAGAACCTGCAAAGAATTCATACACCCAGTAACCAATAAGAACATTTTGATTAATGATCTCATTACATGTGATAGTAGTGGGGTGATATACATGCTCAATTGTAGTTGTGAGGCCTTTTATATAGGCCGCACAATTAGAACATTTCGAACAAGGATAGGTGAACACATAAGAGCATTGGAAAAAGGTGACTTATCTTATGCTGTCACTAAACGTGTTATAGGAAATATTTCCAAACAGCATATTATTCACTTTATAGGCATTGAACTAGTAAAAGTGGGCAGCAGGGGAGGGGATTTAAATAAAATTATAGGGCAAAGAGAAAGCTATTGGATATACAGTTTGGGAGCTCACCAGAATAAAGGACTCAATGATAGTATAGATTTGAGTGCCTTTCTGAATAAATATAAATGTTAAAGTTGAAAGACGCGCTAATGTTCAAAGATTGTTTTAGATATGTCATATTTTGTGGTTATTTGAAATAGCAGAAATATTATTTTGTTAACATCTTAAAAATCTCTTCTTTAAAAATTGGGGGGGGGTTAAATGTGAATTAAAACATTCAGCCTTCGCAGTGTAATGAAACATAAACGAATACAATTGTACTGTGCCTGGAAAAGTTCCATTAGCATATAATTTTTGTATCTCAAATTCACAGTATGACTATGCTATGGAAAATAATTCCAAGTTTTATACAAATAAGTATATTAACACACCTGACACATTAATGTATAGAGGTGGAGCTCATTTACTTGATCGGTGTATTTGATTGGTTTTTAATGATCACATGTGTGTTAGACCTTGTCTAAAAAGGCACTCTTCCTCTGAAGAAACCTGGCAACACGCCAGGAGAAACGTTAGTTTTTTTTATCTCACACTTGAGCCACTAGGCCAGTTAGTGCAATAAATTATTGTCTTTACTGACATACATCTGGTCAGTATGTTTTGTTTGGAACTACGGGTGCTTTGAATTGTCTCCTTCGCATCGTGTGTTCCTTCATGTAGCACTGTAGTAGTCAACTTAATGGTGCTTGGTTCATTTTTTCTATTTTTTACACTTTCCCTGCCCATATCCAGCCTGAACCACAGTGAGCGATGGTCACTTCCACCAAGTGGTTCCCTGACTGTTATAGCCTGTATGTGCTCTCCATTCATGAGCACTAGGTCCAGGATTACCCCCCCCCTCCGGTGGGTTCAGTGACACCCTGGGTCAGGAAACCAAGCTGAACCACTTCAAGTATTTTTTGACTCCTGGTACGTGTTGTCGGTACACTGCAGTCCACCCTGGGCTGGTTAAAGTCCCCCACTATTACCCCCTCCCCCTTTTCTGCGGCCTTCAGAATTTGCAAACTCAGGTCCTTGTCGATTTCTTCATCTTGACTGGGTGGTCTGTAAACCACCCCCAGCCTCACTTTGGTTGCCCTGCTGGTCTGCAGTTTTACCCACATTGCTTCCACCTTTACTTCTTGTGATTCCACTCTTGTGTTTGTTATGCTTTCCCTAATAAATACTGCCACCCCTCCTCCTCTGCCTACTGCTCTGTCTCTTCTGTAAAGCCTATACCCTGGAACTGAGAGGTCCAAGTCGTGGTTAGGTGAGGCCCAAGTGTCCGTTATTGCCATAATGTCCACCTTCCCTTCTGCAAATAGCACCTGCAGGTCATCCATCTTGTTTCCTAGACTACATGCATTCAGGGACACCATCCTCCACCCAGCATCGGAGTTCTCACCTTTTTCAACTCTTTCTGCTTTCTCTTTGTCTCTGCAAGCTTCCCCTTCCCCCATTTCCAAACTACCCTTCTCCCCCTCTCCCTGCAGTCCCCCACTGCTGTTATAGTGGGGAGCTTCATTTATGTTCACCCCCTGGTCTCTTGGTCCTTATGCCCTTATTGCCCGCTTGCCCCCAGCAGTTTAAATTTAACTTCTGAGTGATGTACCCTCCCAGTTTGTCCCTATGTAACCTCATTCCCTCCCTGTTGAGGTGCAGTCTGTCAGGTGTATATAGAGATTTATCTAACCACATCTCCCCCCATTCTCCTATTATGTCAAACCCCTCCTCTTTGCACCAATCCCTTAGCCATGCATTGAATTCTTCTATCCTAGCTTTCCTAACCGTGTTAGCTCTTGGCACTGGGATCACCTCTGAGAATGCCAGTGAACTTTTCACCTCCCTTCAGATCACCCCCAACTCCCTAAACAGACTTTTCACCAACTCCACCTCCTCACACACTTGGTCGTTAGTGCCTAGGTGAATTTTATGTTTGTTTTCCCCCTTCTCCCTTTTACCTCTTCCCCTGTTTTTGAACCCACCCTCCCTACTGTCATCCCTGGCATGAACACTGCTTTCATCATAGCGTTTATGTTCCCCTTCTTTCCCCAGCTGATGTCCTTAATCATGAAGTCCCCAATGATTGTCACTCTAGCTCCCCTGTCTGCCACATTCCCCACCCTCCTGACCTTCACCCCTGTAGAACCTGTTTTCTTGATATTCTTACCCAATACAATGTTTAGTGCCCCCCCCATTGTCTCCACACTTTCCCTCAACAGTGTCTGCCTTCCCCTCTGAGCTCCTTCCATTCCCCATGGCTGTGTTAACCCCCACTTTTCCTCTCTTCCTCTAAACCTAACCTTTTTAACCCTTTCCTCCATCCCCACCACTAAGCTTGCTTCTTCTCTTCTCTCTCCCCAGATTTCCCTGCCTTGTCTCGACCCCCATCTCCTGTCCCTCTTCCGTTGCATCCCTACCCAGACCTCCCATCTCACCTCCTGCTTCCCTTATCCCCATTCCAAACAGGGGGCCAAATCTGTTAAGGGCATTCCCTCTGGAATTCTATCCCCTTCACAACTCTTGAGCTCCCACCCCTTCCCCTTATCACCTGTCACTTCCCCTCCCTGTGTACCCTGGCCCTCTGAGGAAGGGATACCCCCCCGAGTACTGGGTGTTCCCACCAGGTGTGTACCCTTGTCTGATAATCTCATCCCTCTGGGCTCCTCCTCCCTGTCTCCCTCTCCACTGCCTTGCTGTTTCAACCCACAACTCCCTTCGCCTCAGTTCCCATCTGAGCTGCATTATTTCTGCCCTTAGATGTCTTATGCTCCTACATACTGGACAGCCCCCTATATTCCAAATGGTTCCCAGAAAGACTGCTGCCCCGCAGTTGTTGCAGCACACCATGCTCCCCCCTCCGTCTCACTATCTATACATTTCCCTTTTGCTTCACATTATCTTGGTCCTGTTCCCTCCTCACCCCCTGAATGTTCTCCTGTCCCTGTTTTTCCTATTTATCCCCTGAATCACCCTCCCCAGTTATTGCAGTTTCTCTTTCAATTTTTGTTAATTGGTTGACCCTAGATAGGGTTTTGCTGCTATTCTCTTACTCTGTTTGAAATTTCAACCATAGGTTTGACCCACTATATGGTACTCCTACCCTCCTCTCCCCTACCCTTGTGAGTACTCAGTCTTACTGGCCTTGGCCAGCGTGGCCTGCAGCCTGTGATGCTTCCTGTGGTCATCCTACCAATGTCCCCAGATGCCACTTAGTCACAGACACCACACTCCAGCTTCATGACACTCACGCGAGGGGTCACGTGGCCCCCTGGGTAATTTATGAGGACTTTAGCTGCCTATTGGAAATCTTGTGCCATGTGGTCTCCAGAGTCCACTCCTAGTCCTTCCCTCCACCCAGATCCCCAGTAAACAGTTTTTAATTGTTGTACATTACCCGTACACAATACAAAAAATGCCACAGTAATGCCAAAAGGTATTCCCTTCAGCGCAGTCCACTCCCCCTCTGTTTCGCTCGGCAGCAGATCCCAACAGAGGACAGACTACAAGTATGGCATCTTTTAAACCACAGGCTGCAGCTCCCTATTGGCAGATTTGTACCACATGGTCTTTGGCATCTGCTCCTAGTCCCTCCCTCTATTGGCATCTTCCTCCTCCTAGATCCCCAGCAAACGTTTTTTTTATTTTAGTACATTGCCCTCACACAACGCAACAAATGCCACAGTAATGCAAAAAGGTACTTCCCTCAGAGAGTCGATAGAAACTTGGGGCCCAGTACCTGGTAACATTTTGAAGCAGCACAAACTGTATTTATTTATTAATTTAGCTTTTGTTGACCAGGTAGATACACTAGACAAGCTGTATGCCTATTTTCAGGTACGACCCGGGAGAGTACAGGGAAAAATACAGGTTCAAACAAGGTACATAACAACAAGAGGGGCAATGTACATGGTTATAGGAGGGCAAGATGAACATAGATAGTCTACAGTAAAGAGTAATAGGTAAAATATGCATATACATACAGAATAAATAGACAAAGACATTCAATGGCAATTACATTATATGAGTGACCGTTTTACCAGGGCCACATAATTCATAAGCAGATAGCAAGCAATCACATACTTGGGCAGTTTGTACCCACATCATTGTGCAACAACCCAAAATCAGTATTCTTAGCAGTCTCACACATGCATAGGGGTGCACAGGACTTTGTGGATCAGGCCTAAGTTATTTTACTCTCTACACAATACAGTATGTTGAAAATACACATTCCTTATAAATAGGGGCCGGCCCGCCTGTGCAGCGGTTGGATTTCCGCTTGCGATGCCAGCGACCCGGGTTCGGGAATGGACTCGGGTCACTGGAGGGCTGGCCAGGGGAGAATGGCTTGAGCATCCCACAACAGCTCGCCTTCTCTGGGGGGAGGGTGGGGGCCAATGCCTGCTACTTGTCTGACCCGAGCGGAGGCTTGGGGTACAGCAAGCCCTGTTCACAGGGGGGGGTGGCCGTGACGTGTGGTGGACGTCGGCACATACCGCCTTGACGTCAGGGTGCACACCATGCACAGGGAGAAAACCAGAGGAAAAATCAGCCTTCCAGCAACAGGAAGATGAGGCACTAGGAGCGTGCCCTCGATGTGTCACCACCCGCCCAGACCACCTTGCCGGATGAAATCAAGTAAGTGTACGGGGTGTACGTGCCCTACCTCGTTACCCATCTGGGGGTATAACTGCTGCTCCATGGGGCACAAGGCTGGTGATAGGGCGGGTGGTTGACAGAGGGATGACTCCCAGGTGCCGCCGAAGGGTCAGAGATGGAGGGCTAGTAGGAGGGGGAAAAATAGAAAGTAAAATAAATAAATAAATAAACACAGGATTATCCCTGCATACTGTGGCACAGGGAGGGAGAGAGACACACAGATAGATATATTTCATGTGAATTGAATAGTTTTTGCAGGATCTGGACGACTACCTGGTCTAGGGACTCACTAAGGGATTTGCAGGCCTTCACAATGGTAGCGAGAGGGAGACATGTCGCTTTCCCTATTAGGTACTGATACTGTTAAGACAAAATGGCTAGAATTCAAACCTTGCAATTTGGGGACTGAGGTCCCACAGTTTCAAATTCCCATTGCTCTACAAATTTGCTCTGTGTTGCCATTACACGACATGGCATTTTCCTTAGCCTATCAGGATTGTTATTTCTAGGTACTCTTATGATTAGAGGAGACATTGTATCTGCCCATATCAACATTCCATGTCTCCAAAATCCCAAGGGAGTAAATCTCTGTCTGAATGTAAAACAATACTACAGTCTGAATGCACTGAGCAGGGTAGAAGACTGAAGGGGGCTGGTTCGGAGCTCAGGGGAGAAAGAACACAAATGTGAAAAAAAAACCTGTATAATCCTTTAGCAGCGATAAAACTCTTTCAGATCAACTGCTACTATATTTACCTAAATGTTAATTGTGTACTATGGCCTCCTTATTCAAAAGGCTTGTTCCTAATGCTACCAGACGGAGCCAGCACAATCTGCAGATTAAGCAGAAATGCCATATTCAGCCATTTGTACTGTGCCTATTAGAAGTACTAGCACCCAAGTGCAAAATTAATGTATTCAGCACTGAAAAGGGGGGCAGTGATGTCAATATCTGGCACAGCATAATATTCAATGGTTTAGTGCTGCACTAGCTGTATTTAGCGTGACTTAGCACAGCGCACATTAAGGATTATAAAAAGAAGGTTTTAACCCAAGGCAAACCCCAGAGACAGGGAGAGGCACTATAGAGTACACACCAGAAAACAAAATGGCACAGATCATGTACCTAATGCAGGCAGTTAAGGAGGTTGAGGAGCAGGCCAGTTCCTCCCCAGGCCCCTGCGCAGGTCCTGGAGGCACTATGCTGCATATAGACAGTACTGTCAATGAACCAGATTCGAAGTTCTCAGTAACAAACAAATCAGGAGTCTGTACTGGCTAAACAGCCCATGCTCATGCAGCTGTGTGAGCTGTTGCATGACCAGCTCTGGACAGACACCCACTGCAGCCATGCACTATCCACAGAAGTCAAGATGACAGCAATACTCTGCTTTCTAGTCAATGGAACGTTCTAGATACTGCTGGGGGACACCACCAGTGTCACACAGTCTGCCACCTCGTACCTAATGGGCCAGTTTCTAGATGCCTGGCTGGCCCAAGCTGGAGAGTTTATCATATTCTCCACCACACCAGCAGAGGAAACAGCAAGCATTCAGTAATTCTATTGGGTTGCACACCTACCACCCATACTGGGTGCCACTGACTGCACCCATATTGCCATCTGCACACCCACAGGTGATGGAGTGGAGCCGTCTGTGAATAGAAAGGGCTTCCACTCCATCAGCTGTCAGGTGGCGTGCAGTGTGAAAGGGTGCATCATCCATGTCTTGGTATGATACCCTGGCAGTGCCCACGATGCCTTCATCTGGCATAATTCCATCCTGTGCCAGTGGTTTGAAAGCTGGGCAATACCTAGTGGGCACCTCATTGGTAAGTATGCACTCAAGGCCTCCTCACTCCCATAACTGCTGCCACTAATGTCACTAGCCAATACCCTTCTACACAGGGGATGGTGCATATTCCTTGTGCCCCTGGCTCCTACTCACATCCATTGCAGAGGACAGGTACAATGTGGCACACACTGCTACATGCAGTGTCATTGAGAAGATCTTTAGCATACCCAAGTTGCGGTTCAGATGCCTTGACCATTCTGGTGGTGCCCTACCGTACACCCCTTAGAAGGCCTGTAGCATATTCCTTGCCTGTTGCATACTACACAACATGTCACTCAACTGTGGGACATGCTTGCCATCCCCAGAGGGAAATACCATAGCAGATGCAGAGCAGCAGACCAAGGGATGCAGGAGCAGCTAGATGCATGTGATCTGAGGATGGTCAAAAGGTCCAGAGAGTATCGAGACCACCTCACTGTAGACCTCTTTGAACCCCGATGGTGAGTACAGAGCACACAAGAGACAGTAAGTTATTTATTTATTGAATTTTAACATCTGGGTAGACCCACTGAGACTAAAAGTCCCTTTTTCAGTAATATTTTTAACAAAATGTATTCCAAAATGACAAGGTAAGTACAGCCAGCTGTACTCATAGTGCCCATCACAGTCTGCCCACATCAGTGCCATCTCCGGTGCCATATGCACTGTGTGCCATGCCACTGCATCTCACCAAAGTCAGCCTCATGTGGCATGTGGTCAATGGCAGGGGTAGTCACTGATGGGCCTTGAATATAGCTTACCATATTTGTTCAGCATTGAGATTCATAGTCAGTAATGTCTAACCAACACAGTGATGTCCAGAGTGTAATCATTCCACGGTACTCCTGCATCACCATGCATACATTACAACACAACTGGGTCTTTGCATGGCCAATGACCCGCACAGGCTCTGTATGAGGTGAACCCCTCTAGACAGCATGGGACAAGCATTTGCTGGGATGGAGGGTTCCTCCACACAGCTTTGCATAGCACAATGGTGTTGTGGTGACCATGTTACAACGTGTCAGGCACTTACTCACATACACCACTCTACTCATGTGTTACCCTGCCTACTGTACACAGTGCTGCATGATGGTCTCATCCATATCTAGCTACCATGTGTGAGTATCTTTTTCCTGCTCCTGCTGCTGACCGGTGGCTCATGGATGTCGGTTGTCTTGCACACCGATATTGGCCTGTGTGCTGGATGCCTGGTCTGCAGGGCACGGGGTGTGTAGCTGCCACTCCTAGCCATTTGGGCCATTACACTGCCTATTGCATTCTGGTTTGGCACTGCTGTTGCATGTACTGTGTTTCCACATCTGGCATGCCTGCTGTCACGTGCCCCTGGCCCCCAAACCTCGGGCAGCCCAGCAGGACCGCCTATTTGCAGAAAGGATCCTCCTTTTTAAGAACTCATGAGCAGGAGCAAGGGTTCAGGAAGACTTCCCAGCCTTCCTTTTTGCAAGTGGGAGGGTGGATTCTGTAGTTTTGAGTTCCCTTGACTCTGTACTACTTTCGATATCTGAATCCCACTACGGCCACTGGCTACATCTTGCCTAGGTCATTTTATACGATAGCCGAGCAGTTCTGTCTTCTTAGGCACACAGTCTTTTCAAAACCCTTCTGTGTAAAATGTTAACTCACACAACCAGACCCCAGGCAGAATCGATAAGAAAAATCATAAAAGTTTACCTAAAATAAAAGCAATACAGAAAATTCTACAGTTTGGAAGAACTTTGAAATGCAGACAGTAACAAAAGTAAAACTGGATGGTTTACAAAAAACACTAGATACTGTATTCTAAACTACACTTTGTTTTGATGTTACAGTTCAGACAAGATTTCAAATGTCCTGGTAGAGATGAGTCCTTAAGCAACAGTTGTTTAGCAAGTGTATATTTCCAAGTCAGTTCTCTGAAACGTCCTTGTTAGAAGGTCTTCAGGTGCTTCCTTAGTGCAAAGTCTTGGCTGCCAAAATTCTGCTTAAAAATCAGAATTTTCTGTTCAGTATGTGAAGAGTCTAATTCTCACACACTCGGGTCTGGTTTTAGAGATTTTTCCAGGCCTACACATATACTTCTGACTTACAAATATATGCCAGCTGGAAACAGGTGATCTGCCTTCCAACTAAACTGGTTTTCAACTGCTCTGCATTCGAAGTGTGTGTCTGATCATATACTTGAGGGTCATTTTAGAACACACCCACCTTATTTTTTCCTCTGGGGTGGGGTTAATGATTTCAGGACAATACAGATATTAGAGTGCAACAGTTTACCTTTCCCTGTAGGTGTCACTGTGGTTCCATGTCAATTCCAGTGACATCTGGTCCATGCATTTGGCTTAACTCCCTGACCCCTAGGTCATTACATTACCCTTCCTTGTCATGGAAAGCCACAGTGGGATGTTTTATGGCTTCCTGGGGCCATATACCTGTCTTCATTATCATGAAATGTAACAGGTCCATTCTATCCTTTATAGAAATAACAGTTATTTTGTAGTTACCGGTTAAAGGGACAGTGTCTTAATTCTAAAGTACATTATAGCATATACAATATGAACCCACATAAATGGATCTAGGCCTATCATGCAATATTCCTCCCTCCTAAAACAGAACCTGGGGGAACATGCCCCTATTGGAGGCAGTTCTTCTCAGTTATGTTATAGATCCAGTATGCGGGATAGGCTGTCTGTGTTCCCATTCTTGGATCCAGGCCTATGCGAAATCTCCATGTCATAAGCCTGCAAGGCAATACTCTATCTCAGACATTTCCTATTTGTTTTTCCCATTTGGCCCAACCATATTAATGGGCTGTGGTCTGTTTGGACCTTAAAATGCCTCCCGTAAAGGTATGGTTCCAGTTTTTCTAATGCCCAAACTAAGGCGAGACATTCCTTCTCCACTGTTGAATAGGCTTGTTCTCGTGGAAGCAGCATCTTTCTTAACTATACAATGGAGTGCTCTCTCCCCTGATTGGATACTTGGCTGAGGACTGCCCCATTCCTATGTCTAAGGCATCCATCTGTACCACAAATGGCCTGTTGTAGTCTGGGTTAGCCAGCACTGGGGACCTGCACAGCAAGGTTTTTAGCTGCATGAATACCTGCTCACAGTCTGCATCCCATTTTACTTTCCTAGGCTTATTCTTTGTCAGCAACCCAGATAAAGGAGTGGCCAGGGAGCTGTAGTTGGGAACAAATTTTCTATAATACCCTGCTGTCCCAAGAAAGCTCCTGACTTGTCTCTGGGTTTCAGGTGTAGGCCATAATGCAGTGGCCTCTATCTTTGCTTGGTTTGGGCGAAGTTGGCCTTGCCCCACCACATGTCCCAAATATGCAAACTCTGCCATGGCCACCTGACACTTTTCTGCCTTAATAGTCAGACCTGTGGCCTGTGTTCGGCCCAGCACCTCCCTCAGTTATATCAGGTCTTTCTCCCAGCTATTGCTGAAGATAGCAATATCATCCAGGTAGGCGACTGCAAAGTCATCTATATCCTGTAACACCTGATTTGCTAATTGCTGGAATGTAGCAGGGGCATTCTTCATCCCAAAGGGCATTATCTTGAACTCAAACAGACCAATTGGGGTGATGAATGCTGACCTTTCCCTAGCCCTGTCAGTCAGTTTCACCTACCAGTACCCCTTTGTCAGGTCTACTGTAGTCAAGTATGTCACCCCTCCCAGTTTGTCAAGCCATTTGTCTGTGTGTGGCATTGGGTGGGCATCAGATTTCATGATGGCATTAAGCACACAATAATCTACGCAGAATCGTGTAGTCCCATCCGGTTTTGGTGCAAGGACTACAGGTGAAGCCCAAGGGCTGTGGGATTTCTGTATCACCCCTAGATCCATCATCTCCCCCAGCTCCCTCCTAATGTCCTTGAGGACCATCTCTGACACTCGGTAAACTGTCCTACATATGGGTACTAGGGTCTCTGTGTCTACATCATGCACCGCTAGTGGCGTCCATCCAGACTCTGTGTAAATAAAGGGGCAAAGTCTCGCAAAAGGGTTCTCAGTTCTTGGGCCTGTCCAGGTGTCAACTGGGGTGACAGCATGATGGTCTCCACAGATGATGCCTGCTTGCTCTCGGCTAACAAGTCGAGAAGAGGGTCTTCCCCACCTAGCTCCTCTCCAGGACTGCAAACCGCAAGTACCATGGCAGCCCTATTAAAATATGGCTTCATCATGTTCACATGATACATCCTATGAGTGTGTTTTTGGTCAGGCAACTCTAAAATGTAGTTAACATCGTTTACCTACTGGACTACATTATATGGCCCTGCCCACTCAGCTTACAGCTTGTCCTTTCGGACCGGAATCAGAACCATTACCGCCTGTCTTGCAGTATATGATCAAATTCTGGCTCCACGATCGTACCAGGTCTTTTGTTTTTGCTGGGCAGCTCTGGGCCATGCCCATAAGCTCTTTCAGCGTCTCCCTGAATTTTAACACATACTCCACTACGGGAGTCCCCTGGGTGGCATACTTACCTTTCCAGTCCTCTCTTATTAAATCAAGGGGCCCCCTCACCCTGCGTCCATACAAGAATTCGAAGGGTGAAAACCTGGTTGACTGTTGTGGCACTTCCCTGTAGGCAAACAGCAGGTAGGGCAGGTATTTCTCCCAGTCCTGCCCATGCTGTTCTGCAAATGCCATAAGCATGGCTTTTAGGGTCCATTAAATCTCTCTATGAGACCACTGGCTTGTGGATGGTAAGGTGCTGTGCACCTCTGTACAAACAACACACTTCTCCCACAAACACTTCATTAGGTCCGACATGAAGTTACCCCCTCGATCAGAGATAACCTTCTGTGAAAACCCAACACGGGAAAAAATTCCCAACAAAGCATCTGCCACCTTGACTGCCTTAGTGGAGGACAGTGCGATGGCTTCGGGATAGTGGGTAGCATAATCAACTGTCAATATATACCTTTTTCCAGAGGAACTTGGGGTATTCAAAGGACCCACAATATCCATTCCAACCTTCTGGAATGGCTCCTCCTCAAGTGGTAAGGGAATCAGGGCAGCCTTAGCTTTGCTTCTGGCCTTCCCTATTTCCTGACACCGGTGACAGGATATGCAGTATTCCTTCACCTGCTTGGTAATATTGGGCCAATAGAAATTGTGGGCTAAGCGCTGCATAGTGCTATCAATGCCCAAATGTCCAGACATGGGAATATCATGAGCTACCTTGAGCAATAACCCATGATACTCCTGGGGAACAACAAGCAGCCTGCCCATCACCCCTCCCTCTGTCCTGATGTCCTGTGTGTAGAACAGTCCATTTTCCCAATACACCCTATGTTTTCTGTCAGCTCCCTGTGTCCCATGAGACTCTGCACAGGCCCTCAGCTTCTCTAAGCTAGGGTCTGTCTGTTGTGCTGCTGCTAAGTCTTCCAACTTACCCAGAGTAAGGGGCATACCCACATCAATTCCCAGGCTGAGGTCCCTAGCTGTTGAAGTAAGGTACTCAGTATCACAACCTTCCCCCTCCCTTGGGCTATGTGTCACCCTTCCCTCCTGAGAGCAACCTTCAACAGCAGTTGGGTTCACTGCCACTAGGGGAAGTTCCATCCCCCTGTTAGTACCCTTTTTTACAAGAGCTACAGGTTGGCTGGCCTGTCTCCCAACCTCTCCTGTCTGAATTTCTGTGGGGTCCCGAGGATCACAGGAGCCTCTATTCTTCTGGCTCCTAGTCACAGCACAAACCACTCCCAGTGGAACATCATTCCCCACAATAACATCCATAATGAGTTTTTCAGCTACAGCTACCTTCCTTACCCCCTTCACCTGCATCTCCCCAATCCAGGGTAACACTGGCTAATGGGTAAATTTTTCTTTCCCTTGTGTAATCCCTCACAAAGGCAAACTGATTTGGCAGTATTTGTTCAGCCCCAACCAAATCCCCTTTCACCAGGGTAAGAGATGCTCCCTTATCCCTTAACCCCCTAGTTTGTACCCCATTCACCATGACTGGGCAAATGTGCCCCCTCATATTGTCAGAGAGAGCATCAGCGATACAATAGGCTATTGTCTCTGATTGTACAGGCCCTTTTACCTTCTGGGCTTTCTTAGGACACTGCCTAGACAGATGGCCTACTGGGTGACAATACCAGCATTCATCATGTTTCTTGTCTCCCACCTCCCTTTTGGGCACCTGGGCATTCCCTTCTTTTTGCAGGGACCCTGTGGTTGTTGGTTGTCCAAAATGCCCACTTTTCCCTTTCACCACTGCATTCCCCTTAGGAGCAGCCCTGCTTCAAGTATAGTGATCTGCAAGCTCTGCAGCCTCTTTGGCAGTCTTAGGATCTCTGTCCTCTAGCCAAAACTTCAAGTCAGGTGAGCAAATCCAACAAAACTGTTCAAGCAATACCAACCCTTCAATAGCTTCAACAGAATCTGCTTTCATCCCCTCCCACCAACGTTATAAATATTGATGCTGTTTTGTGGCTACCTCCTCAAAGCTAATTTCTGGCCCCTTTCAGAGTTTCTGGAACTTTGCTCTGTATGCATCAGGGTTCAGATCATATTTTTTTAATAAAGCAGTTTTTAACTTGTCAAAATCTTTACTTTCAACATTGTCCATCTGCCCCAGTGCTTCCCTCCCCTTGCCAATAAGTAGTGGAGACAGGTGAAAGCTCCAGGTCTCTTTGGGCAGATTGGTCTGGATATAGACCTTTTCAAACCAATTTCAAAACATGTCCATATCCTCCCCCTCTTTAAACTCAGGAATTAATTTTGAATTTAGCTTGTACCCCAGTCCTGGAGGGTCTAACCCAACTCCACCACTTACCTGCTCAGGGGTTGTTGTCGGTTGGAGCATCAGCATTTTCAGCTAATTTTCCCTCTGGTGCTATCATTCTTCAGCATCTGCCTCTGCCTGGTGCTGCCGTTCTTCAGCCTCTCTCTGTTGCCATTGTTCCTCTCTCTGTTGCTGTCTGTCCTCCATTTCCATCTAAATACTTTTTTGCTCATTCTCAAGCTGTTTCTCCGGCATCTGCAGTCTTCTCTGTTCCAGCTCTTGGACTCTAGATGACTTCCTCTCCTCTGGGCTCTGGACCTCCGAAGTCACCACCTGTGGCACTAAGTGGGGTGGCACTTCCTCCATCTCAGCTGCCAGAAGGGCCTCCATGAGTTGCCTTTAATTTCTGTTTTCACTAGGGATGCCCTTCTCCCCACAGACCTTCCTCAGTTGTTCCAAGTTCATATTGCTGTGCTGAACAGACATTCTTCTATCTACACTACTCTGATCAAAACAAAAAAAATTCAAACAGGATAGGGTCTGTTGTCTGCAAACAAATTTCTTTTTCCCCTTTCCAAATTCTGCCTTTGATTGTGTGATGGTTTTGCAAGACCCTTCAAAATCCCAGTAGCTGGCACCAATTCTGTCACATGCCCCTGGCCCCCAAACCTAGGGCAGCCCAGAAGGACCTCCTGTTTGCAGAGAGGAGCCCCCTTTTTAAGAACTCGTGAGCAGGAGCAAGGGTTCAGGAAGACTTCCCAGACATCCTTTTCCCAGTGGGAGGCTGTATTCTATAGTTTGAATTCTCTTGACTCTGCACTACTTTCAATATCTGAATCCCACCACAGCCACTGGCTACGTCTTGCCTAGGTCATTTTATACAATAGCTGAGTGGTTCCATCTTCTTAGGCACACAGACTTTTCAAAACCCTTCTGTGTAAAATGTTAAATCACACAACCAGACCCCAGGCAGAGTTGATAAGAAAAAACATAAAACTTTACTTAAAATAAAAGCAATACAGAAAATTCTACAGTTTGGAAGAACTTTGAAATGCAGACAATAAAAGTAAAACTGGATGGTTTACAGAAAACACTAAATACTTTATGTGATGCTTGGCCAGCTGGTTATGATTATTGTATGATATTGGTATTATAAACAAATGGTCAGTGTATGAAATATCAGTTTGTGAGATTTGGCCCTTTAAATTACAAGGTGTCAGCAGCTGAAAACCAGGATGTAATTAAACAGACCAGAAGGAAACAGTCAATTGGAACATCCTTCTAGAGAGACAGTTTATGGCCCTCATCACCTGCTGCTGCTTTTGAAGTTAGAACTTAAATACGAATGTTATTACCTCAGGAAAGGACGTCATTTAGCTGATTCCTTTTGGCTACCTCACACCTGGGTGACCGACTGCAGGGTTGTAAACCTCAAAGGATCTGGTTGTTCAAAGACTCCTAATTTGGGAAATGGGTTTTTGCTGATGTTCACATTATGTAAAATACCTCCTGGTAGGAAATCATGTTTGTAATTTTATATTCTAAAAGGAGGAGCTGGATGACTCACAGAAGTGGTGTGAAGACACAGAGTTTAAACTGATACTTGTGTCTGAAATGTGGAACATATCTTTTTGGGCTCTTAAGAAACAAAGGTCTCCCTAATTTAACTGCACTTACAGAGGTAATACATTAGATAGAAAATATCTAAATGTATTGTGGTAGGAATTTTGTTCCATAGTTTTCCTTGTTTTTCTTTTAAAGAAACATAGAAACATAGACTTTGATGGCAGATAAGGACTGCTTGGCCCACCTGTCTGCCCAGTTCCCTACCTAGAGGATAAGCTGCAGATCCTATTTAACCAACAGCCTATTTCTTCCTACCCCCCCCACAAAAATTGCCTTATGTCTGTCCCATGCATTCTTGAATTCTCCCACAGTTTTAGATCCCACAACCTCCTCAGGAAGGCTGTTCCATGTATCCACCACCCTCTCTGTGAAAAAATACTTCCTCACATTGCCCCTGAGCCATCCCCTCTATCTTCAAATTGTGTCCCCTTGTTCTTGCACATCTCTTTTTCTGAAAGATGCTACCCTCTTTGACTTTGTTGATTCCACTGAGGTACTTAAATGTTTCTATCATGTCCCCCAACTCCCTCCTTTCCTCAAGGGTATACATATTAAGCTCCTTTAGCCTCTCCTCATATGGCTTCTCTTGCAGACCCTGCACCATTTTAGTTGCCCTCCTCTGAACTGCCTCCATCCTGTCTATGTCCTTGCAGAGATGGGGTCTCCAGAACAGGACACAGTACTCCAGATGGGATTCACCAACTGTCTGTACAGGGGATAACAACTTCCTGTTTTCTGCTGGTGATGCCTCTCCCTATACATCCCAGTATACCCCCAGCCCTCCCTACTGCCTTCTCACATTGCTTGCCAACCTTAAGGTCATCTGATATGATTACCCCAGGTCCCTTCCATTTTGTTGTTGTTACTACCGCCCTCAATTGTGTAATCTTCCCCTGGGTTTTTGTTTCCCAGGTGCATTACTTTGCACTTCTTTGCATTGAATCCAAGCTGCCATACTTCTGACCGTTCCTCCAACCTTGCCAATTCCCTTCTCATCCTTTCCATGCCTCCTTGTGTATCAACCTCATTGCAGATCTTTGTGTCATCTGCAAAGAGGTATACTTTTCCTTCCAGTCCCTCTACAATGTCACTTATAAAGACATTAAAAAGGACTGGACCCAGTACTGAACCCTGTGGTACCCCACTAGTAACCCCCTCTTTCTTCAGAGTGGACTCCATTTACAATTACCTTCTGTGTCCTGTTGTTCAGCCAAAGTTTTACCCAGGCTACCACCCTGGGACCCACTCCAAGGCTGGTTAATTTGACTACTAATCTTTTGTGTGGGACTGTGTCAAATGCCTTGCTAAAGTCTAGGTAGGCCATGTTCACAGCCCCTCCCTGGTCTACTACTTTGGTCACCCAGTCAAAGAAATCAATTAGATTCATCTGACATGACCTTCCCACTGTGAACCCATGCTGCCTTGGGTCTTGCACCCCACTAGCCTCTAGGTACTCAACAATTCTTTCCTTCAGAAGTGATTCCATCACTTTCCCTACCACAGAGGTCAAACTGACAGGTCTGTAGTTTCCTGCCTCTGTCTTGCTCCCACTTTTTGTGAAGGGGAATCACATCAGCCTTCTTCCAGTCCTCAGGCACCACACCATCCTCCCATGATTTGTTAGAAAGGGTAGTCAGTGGTGTCACTAGTTCTCTGCTTAATTCTTTTAGAATTCTGGGATGAATTCCACCTGGCCCCATTGCTTTGTCCACCTTCAGTTTTAGGAGTTCTTTCAGAACCCTTTCTTCTGTGAAAGGACTGGGATCGACCCTCCTCTCCAGAGTGCTTCTGTTAATTGGATTAGGCACCTACCCCACTTCCTATTTTGTGAATACTGAACAGAAGTATTCATTCAGTATCCCTGCTTTTTCACTGTCACTCTCTGCCCACCCACCATCCATTCTATTCAGCCTCACTATCCCTCCCTTTGTCTTTCTATGCTCCCTGATATACCTATAAAAGGTTTTATCACCCTTCTTAACCGATTGTTTGTGATGCTCTTTGATATTTGTTCTGTATTTTATCTTACCATTTTTATCCATTTTTAGTAAATATTTTCTTTAAGATACTACCTGGGTCTCCTCAGTCATTTTTTTAGCATGTGGAGTGCTTGTATTTTTAAGTCTGACAAGTGTTCAAGGGCTTGATGGTGTTACTAAGCTTAGTAAAAGGTAAGAATATACCTAAGGTTTCTTATAGAGTTTTAAGGGTTAATTTTGGATACCTGGTTAGGTGCCCTTAGGTGAAAGATATATTGCATCCCCCTGAAGAGAATATTATCTGAGCCTGTACATTTGGGTATGCTAGCAATAAGGTTCACAGTTTGAATCCCCCCAGAACCTGAGACTAAAGGTGATTCAGACCCAAAAGCAGACAGGAGAGTTACCCTGTCTGCTACCTGTTCACACTATTGCACTCTGAGGTTGGCATTGTGGAAGCAGAGGGTCTGACCTGCGGAGTGCATCTGTGACAGATTTGGTTGGCAGCAGTGCGATAAATATGGTAACACAAGCTTTAACAGTCCAGTGTGTCAGCTTAATACTGTACAGCTCTTTTGCAAAATAAGGCAGTGATTTATTGTTAAAAGAGAAAACAGAATATCATTTTGCTTACAGTCAAAGTTCCTACCTGTTTTATTTTTTTTCAAAGTGCAAGTTAGAGTAGTCGTAGTTAGGGAAGAAGATGGCTTCCAACTACAGTGAGCACACTGCAGACTACCTGAAGCAGTTGTGCAAGGAGAGACTAGTCCTGCATGAGGGGAGAGCCACCAAGCAGAACCTCATGGATGCTCTGATGGCCGCTGATGCTCAGAGTGTCAAGTCACAGTCCATGACTGTAAAGGACCAAACCTTGAGCATGGAGGGGCCAGCAGCCAGTGCAGTGTCCAGATCCGGTGAGGAGGAGAGCAGGGCCAGTGCAAGTGAAGGGCCATAGCAGCAGGGGGAAGGTCACCAACATTCTGGAACCAGAAGCAATCAGGCTGCAGATTGAATTGTGCCGAATGGATCTGGAGTTCCAGAGAGAAGAGCAACAACTTCAGCGAGAGGTGGAGCGAGAACGGCAACAAGCAGAGCGAGAACAGTGAGAGGCTGACCATGAAGAGAGTGAGCACCAGAGGCAACATGAACTGGAGAAGCTGTGACTCCAACCACCAGCACCAGAGCAGGTAAGTGGCTTGGGTTTAACTGGAACTACAGGACTGGGTTACAAATTAAATTCCAAATTGATAGCTGAGTTTAAAGAGGGGGAGGATATGGATGCCTTTTTAAATTCCTTTGGAAAAGTTTGTATTCAGGCAAAGATTCCTAGAGGGTCCTGGAGCTTCCAGCTATCCCTGCTACTTACCAGGAAAGCTCTGGATGCTTTGGGTCAAATGGACAATGAGGACAGTAATGATTACAGCAAACTTAAAGCTGCATTTTAAAAAAAGTTTGATTTAACTGAAGTAGCATACAGAGCTAAATTTCATAAGCTCAGGAGAAGCCCTGACATGAGCTATGAGGAGCTAGCCACAAAACAACATCAGTGTTTAAAATGTTGGTGGGAAGGAATCAAAGCAAACTCTGTAGATAAAATTGAAGATGCTATATTGTTAGAAAAGTCTTTTTAGGCATGCCCAGCAGAGCTGAAAACCTGGCTAGAGGACTGAGATCCCAAAACAGTGCAAGAGGCTGCTGAACTCTCGGACTGCTATGCCAAGAGCAGAAATGTTCTGAGAGTGAATGGGGTGGGCGTGGCAGCACAGAAAGGGAAAAGTGCACCTTCAGGGCAGCTAAAACCCTCCCTGCCTCCGCCAAAACCAGTTAGTTCTAGGTTTGAAAGAAAAGATTTTTCTGAGAAAAGAAACAAATGTTGGGTTTGCAAAGAAACTGGGCAGATTGCCAGGCAGTGTCCAAAAAGGACAAGCAATACGCAAAATGGGGCTAAGGAAGAAGTGGGTTGTTTGTGTGTCCCTGGAAGCATGCCCGTGAACATGAGGGAATACATGCACCCAGTCACTGTAAATGGTATACAGACACAAGAGTTAAGAGACACAGGGGCATCCCTGACGTTGGCAAAAGGGGATCTGGTAGAGCCTGGTCAGCTTATACCCAATAAATTCATAACTGTACAAGGCTTCACTGGGGAGGAGAAAACATTGCCACTCACTAGTGTTCTCCTAGACTGGGGTGAAACAGGCAGAACTGTGCAACAGGTGGCTGTAGCCTACACTTTAGCAGTTGTCATCCTTGGTAACAATCTCAAACGGGATGGTGTGTGCAGTTACCTGTAGTCAAGCGGCAAGGGAAAGTTGTAGTTCCCTGGACCCCATAGAAGCCACTGTGGAAACCACTGGGAGGCTGGCTCCCCAGTCTGTGTCTCCTGATATGGAGATTAGTGAAAAGGGGGTAGAAATTTCCCCTATAGCAGTTAACCAAAGAGCTATGGAGGGTTATTCTGAAGAAGGAGAGGTGACCCATTGTCAGAGGGTTAGGGATGACAGTGATCCAGACTGCTCTGATGCTAGAGCAAGGGACCCTAGTTTAGATACTGACAGGGACCTGTCCTGTGCCTTGGGAATGTGTAAGGAGTTTGCAGCTCCTCAGAAAAGTGACCCTAGTCTAGAGAAGCTGAGGGCTTGGGCAGACTCTGACGGAGCAGAGGGAGATGACGGAAAACAAAGTTTATTGGGAAAATGGACTGTTGTATACTCAGGATGTTAAGACAGAGGGAGGGGTGATAGGCAGGCAGCTTGTCATTCCCCAGGGGTACCGTGAGCAGTTGCTCAAGACTGCACATGATATTCCCTTGTCTGGTCATCTGGGAATCACGCACACTGTGCAGCGGTTGGCCCAGAATTTCTATTGGCCCAACTTCATCCAGCAGGTGAAGGAGTATTGCAGGTTTTATCACCGATGCCAAGAAATAGGGAAGGCAGGTAAGAAAACCCAAGCCACCCTAATTCTATTGCCCATAGCGGAGGAGCCATTCCATAGGGTGGGACTGGATATTGTGGGGCATTTAAATACCACCAGCTCCTCTGGGAAGAGGTTCATCCTGACTGTGGTGGATTATGCCACCCGGTATCCAGAGGCAGTCGCCCTATCCTCACTGATGACAGACAAAGTGGCAGACGCCTTACTTGGGATTTTCTCCTGTATTGGGTTTCCACAGGAGGTTATCACCGATTGAGGGGGTTCCTTCATGTCAGACCTGATGAAATGTTTGTGGGAGAAGTGTGGGGTGGTGCAGAGGTGCACGACACCTTATCACCCACAAGCCAATGGGGTTATGGAAAGATTTAACTGTACCCTGAAGTCAATGCTCCAAGCATTTGCTGAACAGCATGGGAGGGACTGGGAGAAATATCTTCCTGACCTGTTGTTTACATACAGGGAGGTGACCCAAGAGTCGACAGGGTTTTCCCCCTTCAAGCTCTTATATGGACGCCATGTATGTGGGCCCCTAGACTTGATCTGGGAGGACTGGGAAGGAAAGCACACCACCCAGGGAACTCCCATAGTGGATTACATCCTTTGGTTTAGGAAAAGGCTGAAGTAGCTTATGGGGACAGCCCAGAGCAACCTGGCAGCTGCCCAACAGAAACAAAAAGTGTGGTATGACCACAGAGCCAGAGCTCGCTCATACATGGTGGGTCAGGAAGTCATGATCCTTATCCCGGTCCGAAAGACAAGCCTCAGGTTGAGTGGGCGGATCGTATAAAGTAGTCAGAAAGGTAAATGACGTGAACTATATTATAGAGTTACCTGACAGAAGACATACAGAAAGAATGTACCATGTCAACATGATGAAGCTATATGCTAATAGGGTTGACATGGTGTTTGCAGTGTGTAGTCCTGGGGAGGAGACGGATGAAGGAGGACCCCCTTCTGGGCTTGGTGGAAGAAAGCAAGCAGGTGTCCTCTGTGGAGGCAGTTAAATTGTCACCCCAGCTGGCCCCAGACAAGATCCAGGAAGTAAGGGAGGTTTTAGCAGACTTTACCCCACTGTTTAGCACCAAGCCTGGACTAACCCCCTTATTGACGCATGATGTAGAGACAGGGACACAGACGCCCATACAGAAGACAGCATATCGGGTGTCAGAGGCTGTCCAAAAGGACATTAGGAGGGAGGTGGAGGAAATGCTGGATTTATGGGGTAATCCAGAGATCCCACAGCCTCTGGGCCTCACCCGTAGTCCTTGTGCCCAAGCCAGATGGCTCAACTCATTTCTGTGTGGACTACTGTATCGTGGACTGAATGCAGTCATAAAGTCAGATGCCCATCTGATGCACCAGACGGACAAACTCCTGGACAAGTTGGGAGGGGCGACCTACCTTATGACTACTGATCTGACAAATGGGTACCGGCAGGTAGAGTGGTCAGCCTTCATCACTCTGATAGGCTTATTTGAATTTAAAGAAATACCTTTCGGAATGAAGAATGCCCCGGCCACTTTCCAAAGGTTGGCAAACCAGGTGTTAAATGGTGCTGAGGAGTATGCTGTGGCGTACCTTGATGACATTGCCATCTTTAGTGCCAGCTGGGAGGAACACCTGTCCCACCTTAGGGAAGTGCTGGGCAGGATACAGGGGGCCGGGCTCACTGTCAAAGCTGAGAAGTGCCAGGTGGCCATGGCTGAAGTGGCATACTTCAGGCATGTTGTAGGCTGGGGGCAGCTTTGTCCCAACCAAGTAAAAATAGAGGTGATCAAGGCATGGCCCAGACCAGAAATGTAGAAGCAGGTCAGGAGTTTTCTAGGGACAGCAGGGCACTATAGGAAATTTGTATCCAGTTACAGTGTCCTGCCTGCTCCCCTATCTGACCTGGTAAAGAAAAAGTTGCCTAAGAACATTTCCTGGGAACTAGCCTTTGAAAAAGCCTTTACCAGACTGAAGGAGGCACTGTGCAGTGCTCCTGTATCGACAAGTCCTGACTATAGCAGACCCTTTATAGTCCAGACTGACACCTCAGATGTGGGTGCTGGGGCAGTACTGAGTTAGACATCCAACCAAGGGAAAGATCATCCCCTAGTGTACCTGAGTAAAAAGTTACTTCCCAGGGAGCAGGCATACTCTACTGTGGAAAAAGAGTGTCTTGCCATGGTGTGGGCCCTAAAGAAGTTAGAGCCATACTTATACAGGCAGCATTTTGAGGTACAAACTGACCACAACCCCTTGGTTTGGCTGACACAAATGGGAAAAAAAAAATGGTAGACTATTAAGATGGAGTCTTGCCTTGCAAGGGTATGACATGATGATCTTACATAGAGCTGGAGCAACCAATCAGAACGCAGATGGCTTGTCATGTCTATAGGAGGAGTGAACTGATTTAGGGAGCTCATCCCATGCAGAGGATAGAGCCCCCAAATTCAGTCTAGGTGGGGAGGATTGTGACGCTTGGCCAGCTGGTTTTGATTATTATTTGATATTGGTATTATAAATAAATGATCAGTGTATGAAATATCAGTCTGTGAGATTTGGCCCTTTAAATTACAAGGTGTCAGCAGCTGAAAACCAGGATGTAATTAAACAGACCAGAAGGAAACAGTTAATTGGAACATCCTTCTAGAGAGACAGTTTATGGCCCTCATCACCTGTTGCTGCTTTTGAAGTTAGAACTTAAATATGAATGTTATTACATCAGGAAAGGACGTCATTTAGCTGATTCCTTTTGGCTATCTCACACCTGGGTGACAGACTGAAGGGTTGTAAACCTCAAAGGAACTGGTTGATCAAAGACTCCTAATTTGGGAAATGGGCTTTTGCTGATGTTCACATTATTTAAAATATCTCCTGGTAGAAAATCATGTTTGTAATTTTATATTCTAAAAGGAGGAGCTAGATGACTAACAGAAGGGGTGTGGAGACACAGAGTTTAAACTGATACTTGTGTCTGAAATGTGGAACATATCTTTTGGGGCTTTTAAGAAACAAAGATCTCTCTAATTTAACTGCACTTACAGAGGTAATACATTAGATAGAAAATATCTAAATGTATTTTGGTAGGAGTTTTGTTCTGTAGTTTTCCTTGTTTTTCTTACATATGATTGTGATGCTGTTTGATATTTGTTCTGTATTTTATCTTGCTGTTTTTATCCATTTTTAGTAAACATTTTCTTTAAGATACTGCCTGGGTCTCCTCAGTCATTTTTTTGGCATGTGGAGTGCCTGTATTTTTAAGTCTGACGACTGTTCAAGGGCTTGATGGTGTTACTAAGCTTGGTAAAAGGTTAAGAATATACCTAAGGTCTCTTATAGAGTTTTAAGGGTTCATTTTGGATACCTGGTTAGGTGCCCTTAGGCGAAAGATATATTGCATCCCCCCGAAGAGAATATTATCTGAGCCTGTACATTTGGATATGCTAGCAATAAGGTTCACAGTTTGAATCCCCCGAGAACTTGAGACTAAAGGTGATTTTGACCCAAAAGCAGACAGGAGGGTTACCCTGTCTGTTACCTGTTCACACTATTGTGCTCTGAGGTTAGCACTGTGGGAGCAGAGGGCCTGACCTGTGGAGTGCATTTGTGACACTGTACTCTAAACTATACCTTGCTTTGATGTTAGAGTTCAGACAAAATTTCAAATGTCCTGGTAGAGATGAGTCCTTAAGCAACAGTTGTGTAGCAAGTGTATATTTCCAAGTCAGTTCTCTGAAATGTTCTTTTTAAAAGGTCTTCAGGCGCTTCCTTAGTGTAAAGTCTTGGTTGCTAAAATTCTGACTTAAAAATCAGAATTTTCTGTTCAGTATGTGAAGAGTCTAATTCCCACACACTCAGGTCTGGTTTTAGAGATTTCCTCAGACCTACACATATACTTTTGATCTATAAGTATATGCCAGCTGGAAACAGGCAATCTGCCTTCCAACTAAACTGGTTTTCAACTGCTCTGCATTTGAAGTGTGTGTCTGATCATATACTTGAAGGTCATTTTATAACACACCCACCTTATTTTTTCCTCTGGGGTGGGGTTAATGATTTCAGGACAATACAGATATTAGGGTGCAACAGTTTACCTTTCTCTGTAGGTGTCACTGTGGTTCCATGTCAATCCCAGTGACATCTGGTCCATGCATTTGGCTTAACCCCCTGACCCCTATGTCATTACATTACCCTTCCTTGTCATGGAAAGCCACAGTGGGATGTTTTATGTCTTCCTGGGGCCATATACCTGTCTCCCTTTTCTTGAAATATAACAGGTCCACACTAGCCTTTATAGAAATAACAGTTATTTTGTAGTTACCTATTAAATGGACAGTGTTTTAATTCTAAAGTATATTACAGCATATACAATATGAACCACATAAATGGATCTAGGCCTATCGTGTGACACCTGCTGATGTTGTGTGCCCCCTGCATGGCTCAGCCATGCTCCGATGCAGCACAGCATACTCATTGTGCAGTCCTCTACTGTTCGGGTCAACAATGTTGTCTCTGGTATGCTCCACTCAATCCATTGCAGCTGTCTGACTTTGTCTTCCTATGTGTGGCATGGTGGCCCATGTTTTGGCTGGTTTGTACTTCTGTTAAGCACATTATGCCACCCTTGTGTCCCTCGTCCTGTGTGCACAACTGGCTGAGTTCAGTGGATTTCCTTCCACAGGTGTCCAGGGGGATACAGGTGCCCACAGGGTTTGGAGAGATGTAGTAGACACAGAGGGATGGGATGACCTACTGAGGTGCCAGGTGTGCCTACTGAGGCTGCTAGTGTGCTGGGTGGAGGAATGCACCCGCAAAGTGGAGGACCTGTCAGCGGCCAGGGAACAAGAATTCTGCCAGCAGCAGGCACCACCACTACCACCACCTGCAGCCCCTTGATGGGGCATTTGGATTGTGTTTGTTTAACTAATGGCCAGGTAGCCTTTTCTCTGGTTGTATTTTTATGGGCAGGTACCCTTTGTTTTTTTATATTTAATGGGCAGGGTGCCCTTCTTGTATTGTTTTTTACCAAGCAGGTTCCCTTCTGTTTGTTTGTTTTTTATGACAGGTAGGTGCCCTTTTTTGTTTTGTGTGTTTTTTTTATATGGGCCATCTCCCATTGTATTATTGCGTAATAAATATTTTTTGATTAGCTTTGCTGCTGTGTTGTGTGTCTTTCATTGGTGCCCTCCTCTCACATGAACAGCACTCCCTTGGAGCTGTGCCTGCACACAGTGCTGTGTACAGTGTCAGTGAAGCTCAGTTGGTAGCACATCTGCCTCTGGGCCAGAAGATTGTGGGTTCCTTTTCCAATCCAGGACTGTGTTCATACCACAAAAATGCTGGAACCCGAGTGCTGTACTTGTGGGGTGCTGTACTGTCAGGGCATGTCATCCTTTGGATGACACATTAAACCAGTGTCCCTTCTACCCATTTCTGGTGCTGTCCTGGTGGCTGTCCAGGTGGAAGTCAAAGAACCCAAGGCACTTTTCACAAGAGTAGGGGGAATTTTTTATTCAAAAACAAAAACAGAACTGCACGATATACAAAAAGAAAACAAAACAATCATGATGCAACATACAGAAAAGGGCAAACTAAAGCTAGTGAGAAAAACACATCCTTCTCACTCCTGAAACCCATCACCCCACCCAATCGACCCCATTCTACAGTGCTGTACATATCATGTCCCACATATGTTCTCTTTCATATCTGTATATCCCATCTAATTCAGCTTGTAGTTCAAAAAGCAAATCAGTCAACAAAACCCCCTTCCCCTCTCAAGACTGTCTGGCATCGTGCCTGCCAAATAATCCATTTGATACAAACAAAAATAACATATACGTATCTTTGTGCCATTGTTTCCACTATGCTGGAAGCTGACCATAAAGTAACATATTATATAAGTCATAGAAGTGAAACAAGTGGTACTCCAAAAAGGCATCTAAAAGTCCCCAAAAGGGATTAATAAATGGGCAGTCAAAGAACAAGTGCTGCATAGACTCCACTGTGTCCATCCAACCATTCTCTACACAATACCGTTCTCCCAAAGCTTTGTGCTTATGGTTCCCTTTAACATTCAATTTACCATGCTCACATATCCAGCTAGTATCCTTCATTTTAGGTGGGATCCTCGCTTCTAGTATGCACTCCAACAATATATCACCAGATTGTGGAGTCAACCTGAAACACTGGCTCCTCATAATATCAATTCAACAGAATGGTTTTATAAAACTGTTACCGTGGAACTCCCAGAAAAGATAATAAATTAATCTTCCATAGTCTGACATATTTCAGACTCATTTGCATATACCCAGGCAAGGATTTTTCCAAAATACTCCATTTACCTTTCCCTCAAGCCAAAAAAAAAAATCTTCCTTCCAAACCTGCATAATCCGGACCCCAATACCACCCTCCCCCACCATTAACTACCGAATATTAGTATAAAGAAAATTCCCCAAAAAGAATACCAAGGGCTGAATCATATTTAGACCACCATCCTTCCAAGGTCTATTAGTATGATTTCACTTGACAGGGTTTAAGTGACTGCCCCATAAAAGGGTAAAGAATAATGCTAAAATCTTAGCATGAAACCCGAAAGGCATGGGAAAAATGTGTGACAAATATAAAAAATAGGGGCAATGTAAGCCTTCAATAAAAATACTTTTTTTTTTTCTAGTCATTTTCTATGACTTCCACTTGGTCACTTTAACCAATGCTTCCTCATATTTCAGGGTCCAATTAAATTGTGGCACATCCTCAATACCAAAGTGAATACCCAAAAGCTTCACAGCCCCTTTAGTAACTGGAATAGTGAAATCCTGAGGAACAACAGCATGACCCAGTGCTAGACCCAAACTCTTCCCTTCGTTGATCTTAATTCCAGTGATGGGCACATTGTCATTAAAGATAGCAATTGCTCGTCTTCCAGATTCTAAATCAACCACAGTTGAAATACAATCATCAGCATAGGCTACTATCTTATTACAACAGCCCCAGGCATATGCTGCACTGGCCAAATCCCCTCATCATCCCCTTCCACAGTCCATAAAAGTGGATCCAGCCCAAAAAATCATGAAGGAGGGGGCTTAAGGGGCACCGCTGGCTTACCCCATTATGTAGATACATGGGAATTCCCAGATGACCATTTACCATAGTTATAACCTGGGCCTCAGAGTAAAACAGTTGCAATAATCCAGGAAAACGTGGAATACCATACTGTCTCAATACATCCCAAAGGCAGTCATGAGTGATAGAATCAAATGCAGTCTCCTGGTCCACAGAAAAAGGTATCCATCCAAAGACATTGCCAACCACTGCTCAACGACTTCTCTAATAAAAATTAAATTTTGTGTGATGGCTCTACCTGGCACTACACGTGTCTGAGCATCTAATATAAGTGTTTTCACAACCCTTGCCAATCTGACAGTCAACAGTTTGGCAAGAATTTTATAATCAAATGTCAAAAGGCTAAGAGGCCTCCAAGTTTTAATTTCAGCCTTGTCCCCTGATTTATAAAAAAAAAATAACACTAGTCTTCATACTGTTTCCCAACTGACCATTATGGAAAAGTGAAGCAAAAACTTCAGTCAAAATTAATGCTAATTGATCAGAAAAACCCTTATAAAAGTAATTTGGGATGCCATCGCAACCTGGCACCGTCCTGACAGAAAGAGAATTAATGGCCGCCCTGATTTACCCTCGTGAAAGGAGTCCTCTAGCAAAACTCTATCCATTTCTATCAATTCTGGTACGACTGTTCCAAAAAGAATAGTATTACGGCTTTCCTGTCCAACCGCATGAAACTTTCTTTTAACATAATATTGCACAATGTGCTGTAAAGATCCTAAATCTGTAACTAGGTTCCCCGATCATTCTTAAGGAAGGTAATGACCCTTTGCTTAACCTTGTCAAGAGACTCATCATAGGGTTAACATGAGGTTTGGCACCCCGTGTATTAAATTTCTGTTCTACTGCCAAGGAGTGCACCTTAGTGTATTGACAGGCAAGCATCGGCTGTTTGACTTCAGTCAATTGTACAGTCTTGTCCAGACCAGTCTCCCTCATCTGGGTCAATAATTTCAAATATTGTGCCCGTAGTCCTAAATACTTCACATATTGTTGTTTACCAGATATTCTACAGAGTTTCATCATTAACATTTTAATATCCACCTTAGTGTCTTCCCACCACTCCGTTGGATTATCATACAGAAATCGATTATCTTGCCTCGCCTCCAAGAGTGTAAGTACCTCCAGCTGGACTGACTCCTACAGTAGCAAGGCAGTGTTCATTCTCCAGAACCCTCATCCTATTGTCATAAGTTGCCCTACCCCCAAAACCGCCTTAAGTGCCATGTGATCTGAAGTCTCTAGCAGGATCACCCCCTGTACCATAGCCCTGTCAGTTAAAAAATGGAAATCTATTCTGGAGGATAGGGTACCCTTCTAAAAGGCGTGCGTTGGAGTTTGACCCACGATGTCATAGACATCTTTAAGACCCATCCTACCTAAACTAGAAAGTAACAAGTCAGTGTCACAAAAAACCTTATCACTGCATCTCCCCCAGTCCCTTTTGGAGAGGCCGCAATTAAAATCCCCACCCCATAATATTATTTTCAAGGTGTGTAAATAAAGTTCAACCTCCTGTAACAGGTTAGTTCTGTCAGCTTTCAACTGAGGTACATAAATGTTGATCAACTGAAAGACACATTCTAGAAAAATCACATCAGCTATCAAAACTCGACCTGGACAAACATATATCACCTTCAAAACTTGAGTCTGATGACCAGCAAAGTGAATGCCCAGCCCTGAACACATTTCTTCGCCTGCTGACATTAATGAAGGCCCCCACCTCCAATATTTTTGTGCCTGCATGAGGTCAGGAATAGTATGTAATCAAAGATCCTGTAAAAAGTATATATGACCATCAACCCAGTGCAGACTGGCAAACGTGACCTGTCTTTTGGCTACAGATTTAATGCTATTAACATTTAATGTGATGATAAATAACTGAGCCATAAGAAAAAAGAAATGAAGGAATAAAACTGTGAAAATATAAAGACCAATTAGGAAATGGCTGGTAGCAAAGCAGCATTCTGATTGGCTGCTACGAGTGTGTTAATATGTCTTACACCATGGGAAAAAGATCAGGCTGTGCTATGCCAGGCGGGCACTAATCTTCCCATTCTTCCAGTGTTTCAAATTAGAATGTTAAAAAAATAAAAGCTGCCATCTTGTTTTCACTCGGTCTCCTCATAAACAAACCTGCCCGATCACTGTAGTACTACCAGACCCAGTCGCACATTGTAGAGCTGAAAAGCTGCTGATTTCCAAACCTCCCACCGCTTTCTCTCTAATTTCCCTATGCAACCCGCTCACTCGCTCTCCTCACAAACGAACCCACCAGATCACTGTACTGCTGTCAGACCCACTCGCACACTGTATGCTGAACGGGTGCTGATTTCCAACCTGCACGGCCGCTTTCGACTTTTAACAGTTATTTCCCTATGTACTTTACAAAATAATGTGCCGGTCAGCTGTATCTCCAAAAACAATGTAATGCAACATTTTGAATAACTTCACTTTCACATCAGGTAACAGAAAAAAAAATACAATTAAGGAAACCTTAGTAACTCAAAAGTCCTCAAAAAAATACAAGTAAGGAAGCCTTAGTAGCTCAAAAGTCCTCAATTCAAAAAAAAAAAAAAAAACAAGTGAAGGAACTATTTTATTAAAAATGAAGACAAACATTAAACTTTTTCACTTTTAAATACTATACATTTTAGCTATCATATACATCTGTATTTTTGATAGCCATTTCATACATGCAATAAGCCACTCCAGGGTCTGTGTGTTAGACAATTTAACACATGCCTAGGAGGCTGGATGCACTCGGCCAGTGGCCTCGTGCCTCACTACACCTCTTAGCCATGTGTTAAAGTGTCTAACACACACCCGTTCGTGTCTTGTTGCTTACATATCAAACATTAAAGTCATTTTCTCTTTTTCCTCTTCTTGGATTTCGATTTACCCTAGCTCAATACATCCCCAGGTTCCTCTGACAGAGAGAAGGCAATAGAGCAGACATCCGACTCTGCTTCACAGTTGACTTTCTCAGTGTCCATAAGCACTGAGTACTGATTTGCAGTGGACACCACTTCAGAGTCTTTAGCACTAAGAATGAGGACGCGGGGTTTCAGCAGAGACTTTGAGTGTGTCACCCTTTGAAAAGGGGGACCCTGCGTCTTATCCGGAGGAGGGCATTTCTTTTGAAGGGTGCTCCTTAGTGGTGACAGGTGAAGCAAAAACTGTTGCCATCCCCAGTGCATTCGAGATGGACACAGTTGCAGGCTGATCAGTGTCCAGCACATTCATATCCAAGACATCAGGACAAGGCCCAAACATGGATTCCTGAGACTTCAGAATGGTATGAGGGCCAGAGATAGGAGCCAGAACTGAAGGTACCATATCTGTCCTGGAAACAACCGGTTGATCAGGAACCAGTCTTGACTGTGGAAAAGGGCCCATTGGTACAGTATTGGGACCCAGTCTAACTCACTCTTTCTGGGCTAACACAACATAAATGTCTTGTTCAGCCTTCACAGCCTGGCCCAGGCTGTTATGTGATGTCCAGACACACATACAAAATGTGTGACCTTGGTCCTCACAAAGGTTACAACGCATGGGACTGGGGCACTGAGCACCAATATGCCCCAAAACCCCACAAAGACCACATTTAAGCTTGTCACACACATTACTTAAGTGTCCTGTGTCCCCACAGTGATAGCAATCATGGGACTGATCCACATAGAAGATCACCCCTTGATTATGACCCAAAAAGAAACAATTTGGGAGGTGTTGAGTAACCCCATCATCCTGCTTTAAGGTAACCTTGTAACGCCACCCCCCACCCCTATCCAAAGGTGCTCATCATCAAGCATGGGATCAAGGAACCCATTCACAGTGCAACGCTGCTTCAACCAGTAGGTGACAAATGCCACATTCACCCCTTCATTGTGGAAAAGAACAGTAATATGTTTAAATTCAGGCTTAGTCAAATGTATGGCCATAAAAGGCCGCCATAAGGGAGTGTTCTTCAAAAGCTGGTACTATTTCCAAAACCTTTCCAGTCCAGCCAGATACTTAAAACTCATATCAAAGAGGGTGTCCCCTGGCTGGTGAATTAAAGCATAGATCTCATATGCATAATATTTCATACTCTCTTTCAGCAAAGATCTTCCCACAAAATGCCTGTCTGGAGCATCCATGGACACACCTCCAGTGAGGCTTACTACCACGGAACCTGATAATCCTTCCAATAGTTGATGGTGTGCTCCTACATAAGGGGGGATTGTCTACTGACCCTTGTTGTGGGGGCATCTGTAGGATAGACCTCCACAAATTGGGTGCTCCTCTGGGGCCAACTTGGAAAGCTTAGGGGGATCTGTTGGGTAAGCACTGCTTGATTCTTTCCTCAGAGCCTTCCTAGTGTTTGACAAAATAGCCCCTCTGGCTTCTGGTAAGCCTTGACTTGTTTACCTGACCTGTCCACAATATCATCTCCCTTCAGTGCCCTGGTTAGTCCCAGGGAGAGGTCCTTTTTGACATGGGGTTCCTATGCTCCTCAGGGAGGGTGCTAAGCCCTCCCCATTTATCAGTGCCCTCATCATTGGCCTTCTCACTGCCTTATGCCTCCCTCAACTTATTGCTGATTGCTCCCTTCCCTCTGGGGGTCCCTGGGTTACACTTGAACAGCATGAAGAGCATGAATTCACCTTCTCCACTCTGATAGCCTGTGACAGACAGCCCCTCTGGCCTATCTGCTGTCTGGCCCTCAAGTGCTTTCTGTAGCCTGCCATAGTGGTCAGGCATCCTGCTCACAAGCCTTTGGCTGGAGATGGTTATCCCCCATACAGTATCTCCTCTGGCTCCTCCTGGTGATACTAGCCCTGGCTGAGGACATTGAGCTTAACCCCGGTCCTACTTATCAAGCCTCCTCATTTCCTGTGGGCTGGCTGTCATGCAAGGGGATGAAAATACCTCACCTCAGCATCCACAGCATCCTGCCCAATCTGGCTGAACTCTCTGCCTGGGTTACTCAATACAAGCCTGACATCCTTGGTGTTACCGAGACTTGGCTGAAACCTTCCACCCCTGACTCGGCCTGCGCGCTTCCTGGCTTTGATCTCATTAGGCAAGATCGGCCTGGGAAAATGTGTGGGGGCAGTATCTAGGTCTACTACAAGAGTCACCTAAACCTGTTTGTTGTATCCCACCAACAGCCCTTACTGTCTTCTTGTGAGCTGCTTCATACAGTCCTATTACTCGGGAACACTAAGAAGCTGTACATCATCTGTACATACAATCCACCCAAGGGTGGTCTGTCGGGTTTATCCTACCTCCTTGATACTGTTGGTGCTAAGACTGGGGATAATGAGCTAATGATCTTGGGAGATCTTAATTTAAACTAGCTTGGAGGAACTACCAAGCTGTATGAACCTCTGCTTGCTGGCCTCTCCTTGTCTCAACTTATTCAGGAGCCCTCTAGGTGGGCTACCACTGGCATTACCAGCTCCCTCCTGGACTGGGTCCTGTCCAATAGATCTGAGAGGATCAGCTCCTCTGGTACCCTTCCTGTCTCTATCTCCAACCACACCCCTGTGTACTGCATGTGGAAGATCTCCTCCCAGAAAATTCCTTACAAAATCATCCAAGTAAGGGATTTCTACAGGTTTCACCTGTGGTCCTTCCTTGAGGATCTGAGGCTTACGGACTGGTCTGTGGTGCTAAATGCTCAGGACTCTTCCACTGCTGTTAGTCATTTTCTCAGCACCTTTGGGGCACTGCAGGACAAGCATGCCCCTCTTATCAGGCGGAGGGTAAGGGAGTATGCCACTAAGTTGCTGCATGGGAGGAGACAAGTGCTGGGCCAACTTCAAGGTCACGATGGACCAGGCCATATTTCAGCAATAAAGGAGGCTCAGGAGTGAATACAAAAAAGCAATCAGGGCTGCCAAAAGTGAATACTGCAAAACTGCCTTACTAAACTCAGCTAAGGACCCTAGGAATTTCTGAAGGAACATTAAAAATATAGTAAGTGGTTCCTCCAACTGTGGGGTCTCTGACATGCTCATAGATGGATCTAATTGTAACAATCCACTAACCATCGCCAATGCATTCAACTCCCACTTCTCGCATCTGTCTGCCTTCACCTCCCTATTCTCCACTGATGGGAGTGATAGTCGTATCCAGGCCTGAACCCCACAGTCTATCTCCTGTCCGTTACTCTGCTTCAGGGCTGTGATGGCACAAGAGATGCAGAGACTTTTGTCTGGTCTCTCCCCTCACTCTAGTGCTAGCCACGATAGCATGGAACCTAAGCTCCTCCATCTTGGTGCCTCTTATATTGCCTCCCCAGTGGCCCATATCTTTCACATGTCCCTAGCCTCTGGAGTTATTCCCAACCTCGGGAAGGTGGTGAGGATTGTCCCTGTTCTGAAACAGGGCAGCCCAAAGATCCTTGACAACTACCGTCCGATAGCCATCTTGTCGACTATCAGAAAACTTCTGGAGAAAGTTGTGGCTGGGCAACTCATGGAGTATATTCAGGCCCATGAGCTACTGTCTTCCGCTCAGCATGGCTTTTGCAAAGGGCACAGTACATCCTCCGCCCTTGTCACTATCTCCAATGGGATCTGGGAAGCTATGGGCCAGGGTAAACTCTCTTCATTGACCTATCTAAGGCCTTCGACCTAGTTGACCATGTCTTACTTTGCTCTCAACTTCGGTCCCTTGGTCTGTCCCCACCTGTCCTAAGATGGTTCACTAATTGCCACCAGGGCAGACAGCAACTTACTAAATTCAGAAAGGTCCTCTCGGCCACCACTCCTGTGACCTCTGGTGTCCCCCAGGGTTCAGTCCTAGGGCCCCTTCTCTATCTTTGTCAATAATCTCCCCTCTACTTCTGCCAACTGTAGCTCTATCCTATATGCGGATGACCTGGTTATTCTCACCCATTCCCGTGACAATGGGGTAATCAACCACCAAATGAGTGAGGATTTCAGGAATATCCAGTCCTGGATAATGACCCACAAGCTGTTCCTCAACCTTAAAAAAACTCGGGCCATGCTTTTTGGGTCCCTGGCCAAGATAAAGACCTCCCCTGCCCCATTGAGTATTACTGGTATTGACGGTACTCCTGTCCTAATCACTGACTCCAACAAGTACCTTGGGGTGACACTTGACCCCCAGCTTGACCTTGGGCATCATATCTAAAATGTATGCAGAGCTGTCAACTGCAAACTGGATGTGGCCTGCAGAGCGAAGAACAATCTTACTTTTGCTGCTTGCCTTGCACTGGCCGGAGGTGTGTTTCTCCCTTCTCTCTTTTATGGACTCATCCTGTTTTCACACACCTCCAAAGTTCACCTCTCTAGGTGGAACATAGCCTATATTAACATTTACCGCTTTGCACTTGCTGCCCCTCGACTCACCCACCACTGTGACCTATATAACAAACTTGATTGGCTCTCCCCACCCAACCACATGAATTTTGTCTTGGGCAACTTCACGGGTGAGGTTCTCAAAACTGGCACCCTCCAGGACTGGCTGAGCTCCTCAAACTGGCTGCCTCTTCTTCTTACTCCCTTAGGTCATTGGGCCCTGCTGTTCTCAAAGTTTCTGCCACTCAAATGCAAATGGGGGACAGGGATTTTGCTTCATGTGCCCCCAGAGTATGGAGCTCCTTTCCCGCCCAGGTCCGCTCCTCCCCTTCCCCCTCCCACTCATGCCTTCGGAGCTCCCTGTGGCATTACTTAAAGCTCCCCTCTGCATGTGGTTGTCCTAACCGCCATAACTAAACTTGGTCCCCTGCACTGGACTTACATGCCCTTCTTTTGGTATCCTTGCGAAGGTCCTGCTGATGCATCCTGCCTGCTGGGGTTCTGCTCTGTATATAATGTATTTACCCTCTGTTTCAGATGATGCTTTGACTGTGGCTCTGCTTTTGGAGCTCTGAGCTGTATAGAATTGTATAATGCACTGTTTATAGCCTTGGTGACCCTATGTATATATTTTGTTCCTATTCTAACTGTGTTTACTGACTGCTTGTGTTATGTTCATCTGGTTCTACCTGATTCTGTGTAATGCCTAACTTGTATCATATTGTCCTCTGTATGAACTTGTATTTCATTGTACTCTCCTGGGTCGTACCTGAAAATAGGCAAATGTCTTGTCTAGTGTACTTACCTGGTCAACAAAAGCTAAATAAATAAATAAAACACCTCAATACCTAAGGTGTACAGCATTATGCCGTGCTGCAGGTTCATACACCAGTCTGACATAATCAGAGAAGAGACGCTGTCTCACATCAGTGTTCCATACATTTGCTGGGAGGTGGCATCTAGAGCTGCATCTAGATTTGATTGCCAAGGACTAGCAGTATGATTAGATTCAGGAGCTGACCTATCAGTCCCCAGTGAAGCCGAGGGATCAATAACCTCAGCTGGAAGTTCTACGTGCATATCTACACCCCTATCCCCTTACAAATCCCTAATAACATTCAGCATATCCTATGGGGTTCCACCAGGAGGTATAGTCATGCCAGATACATTTGTTGACCAGCAGTTATCTGTGAGGCAGTGCTCCCACAGGAGATGGGAGTGGTCACAGAAAACACAACCAGCCAAAGGCTTCCCAGACCCCAATACTGAGGTGCCTGGGAGGTCAGAATCCCATCCCATGCCATGTATTGTAGGCACCCATCCTGCATTTCATAGCAAAGTTTTCACCCATCTGAGTGTGTCCGCAGAGAGACCTGACAAAGTTTCTGCCACCACAGCTAGTTCTCCTGCCAGTCCAGAATTCAGTAGGTCTCCACCAGGGGATTTCCCCTGCCTATCACATTTAGTCAGAGCACATTTAGGTACGGAAGGCCTGCCTGCAAGACCTGTGCAGACCCCAATTGTAAAAGTTATATTTGACAAGGAGAGGTTTCTAGCCCTGCCCTGCACCGCAGCAATAGAGGACTGAGGAGTGCCAGCAGGCTTCCCCCCCCCACTCCCGACACACCTGATCTAACCAACCCCACAGCTTTCACTTGTAGGCTGTACAATGTTTTCAAACATCTGAAGTCTTCCAGTACCTGTTCAGACATGGAGTACATCATCAGGCTCCACTGCCCTCGCATCCATCACCGCCATGGTCTGCATTACATCCACATCAACTAGTTCAGCGTTACTTCCAGAATCGACTCCAATAGTCACATGGACCTTGTCCGGCTGTCCAAGTGCTCCTCGCAGAAGCAGCTCATGCTGCAAATGGTTCCTCCACATCAGAAAAATACATTCTTCCACCTGTAAGGCATCCTGCAATGCCTGCGTCATCAGGATAGGAGCCGCCCCACTCTGTAACTCAGCTACAACACCCATCCCTTGAGCACCATGCAGTGAGTACACATCCAGCAGTACAAAGTCTTCCTGTGCCAAAACAAAGCCTTCTTCTGTTCCAATATCCATAGCGGTCTCTAGGGACGACGAGACTGGGAAGGAGACCCCCCTCCCCAGCCTCCACCACCTCCATGCTGTTCTGTGCACTCTCGCGACTGGCTATGGTGTCACCATCCACAGCACCCTCTACCTGTAAATAGGGAAATTTCCCCAGTGTCCTGGCCAACATTCCCCTTCCCATAACCCCAGTTCACACAACTGTCTAAGCCAGGTCTGTGTGTGTGTGTGTTGATATGTGAAATGGCTGCCTCTGCATATTCAGTAACTTCACCACCAGTCTCTCATTGCTTGTGAAGTGCTTTGGGATATGGTGTGTATGGAAAGTGTTAAATGAATGCTGATTCTTCCTCTTCTTCTGTACTGAGTGCGGTATTCAGTGCTGCACAGTTGCCTTGCACTGCGACTGCACTATGATGGGCTCTGCCAGAGTTATGCAATTGTGCTGCGCACGTACACTGTGCCGAGGCCCAATATTCAAAGGTGTCAACACTGGTGCAGTTTTTCTGAATATCTCCATGGTAGAGTCCTGGCACTAGCAAAAGTGCAGCACAGACACTACTGGCTGAATATGGGGCTCCATGTGTTTGTATTGCTACTGTGAATGGTAAAATTAGTGCAATGCATCCTAAAACAGGACAACATTGAAAACAGGATCATGGTAATCGTAATAGTTTTTTATCCAGTCAAAAAAATAAAAATATTTACTACTACTATATACTAGAGATTTTTGTGATATAGAAATATGAGACCATTTTCTTTTGCCTTATTAGAGTATTTGTGGTCATATTATAGGCACATAATGCAAAAGTGATCTAAAAACATGTGACCTCCAAGATTAGCATTTTGGCGTTTAAAGCAGCAGTACATGTTGAGGTAAAAATTGTGATCTATATCTTTTTATTCTTTTTTTTTCACTCTTTGGTAGCCAGATAAGGCTTAGCAGGCACAAGCACCTATTTTCAGGGGCAACACGGGCGCACTGGAGTAGTTAAATGACTTGCTCAGAGTCACCTAGTATGCAAGTGAAGGCTGTGGGAATCAAACTCAGATCTGCTGAATGTACCAGGCTCATTCACAGCTCATTACTCTAACCTTTAGACTATACTGCCAGCCATTTTAGAGTGCCCTTGTTCTGTTGTATAAGATGCCCTTTTTTCCTGTTTTGAGTCTGCTTTAATACTTTTTATGTTGTCTTGCACACGTGCAAGCAACATATTGGGGTAGCTTGGAATAGCAGGTTTTGGAGGTGCAGTCGTGTTGTGGCAAATGGCGCCACTGCTTTTTTGGGCTGGGCTCTGTGGCACTAATTAAATACCACGTTGTCTGTGACAGCAGTTGAAAAGTGTGCCACCAACTTAAAACAATTTTGGCGCTGCAATGAGGGAGCCACCCATCATTGCAGTGTGTGCATTGCCTGGTGTAACATTTCAATAAACATAGTGGTATTGCAGTGCCACCTGAAAGCCGACATCAGGGTTACCCAGTCCCCCTGTTGGCATGCCCTCTCTCCAGTTTGCCAATGGGGGAGCCCAATCCCCATCGGCATAATGTGCCCCACTTTGAATTTGACTGCCGAGGGGGTGCCCAATCCTCCTTGGCTTCATGCACCATCCCCCCCAAACACGGACACATTTTGTGTGCCGATGGGGGGTCCAGTCACCATTGGCTTTAGTACCCCTCGCAAAGAAACACAGGTGGCACACTGGGAGCCCACCCCAGTGTGCCAAGACACACCTGTGGAAAAAAACCTTCCTGTGAAGTTTTGTTAAACCTGCAAAACAGAAAACAGTCCCTCATTGTCTATGGTGCCCCTCCCCCAGCCCACGCCCAACCTATGCATACCCCACCTCCTCACACCCCCCTCACCCCATACTTATCTCCGGAGCCTGGTGCAATGATCTTCGGTGGACCGGGAACATGTCTGCACTCTTCAATGCCAACCGCGAACTGAAGAAATGCTGGTAAGCTGTATAATGGCATAAATGTTTTTTTTTTTCAACTTCGGTGCATCTCTTGGCCATTTTTTGCAAATTTTGGTACCAAATTTTCAACATGGGGTTCTTGGTACCCCACCTCATGAACTCAGTCACTGTCATTTTGTTAATTAGTCCCAAAAGTGATTTTGCTGTCACTGCGCGGAATCACCTTTTGGGACTCATTCATAGTGACAGTGTCTGGTCATGGTGGGCTCAAAAAGCTATGTTAGAAATTTGGTGAAAAATTCCTAAAAATAATGACTGTATGCAAGGCGTGCATAAGCGCAGTTCCCACGCTCATAACTTTGAGAATTTTTAATATTTTCACTCCATATTTTCAACATTGCCATTTTTTCACCTCCTTATGAACAGTACAGCTGTCATTTTTCACATCTGGCCTGAAATGTGTTTTCGCTGTGTGAAATCAATGTTGGGACAGATTAAGAAAATCACAGTGGCAGTGTTCATAAGGAGAGGTTCCAAAAAGCCCATGTTGCAAATTTGGTGAAAAAATTCCCAAAAATGACTGCATTATCAGTGTGCGTTGCACAGTTTCTACACATGCTTGTAACTTCACCAATTTCTTTGTATTTTTAATCCAGATTCTCAAAACTGTCATTTTTGCACACCACCTGATGAACAGTTTAGCTGTCATTTTTGACATGCTGTCCAAAACATGTTTTCCATCTGTGGTACACAATGGGCACGGTCGCTGTGCACAATCAATGTTTAGGACAGTTTAAGAAAATCACAGTGCCACTGTTCATGAGTGGAGGTCCTAAAATGCCTATGTTGGAAATCTGGTGTGAAAAATCCCCCAAATAATTGCATTGCTGGTGTATGTTGCACAGTTTCTATGCACGCCTGTGACTTCACCAATTTTGTTATATTTTCACTCCACATTTTCAACATTGCAATTTTTTATACCTCCTCATGAACAGTGCAGCTGTCATTTTTCACATCCTGTTTGAAATGTATTTTCGCACCTGTGGTGCCAAATGGCATAGTCGTCGTGTAAAATCACCTTTCAGCTAACAAACTGATAGTGTCACTGTTCATGCGGTGGGGTCACAAAAAGCCCATGTTGAAAACTTGGAGTGAAAATACCAAGAAGCACCAAGGGTGTTAGGCACTGACAGGTGTCAGGGGTATGACTTGGGATTGTCGACAGTAATGCTCACGCCATTCCACCCCAAACCTGCAGCCAGTGACAGGCATTGAGGTGTGCCTTGGACTCTTGGGCCCCAAAATTCACCCCATTCTCCTATACTGCACCCATTTCAGTGTATTTCTGTATGGAATGGGGTGAGTGTAAAGCCCAAACACCCCAAGGCACACCTCGACACTTGTTGGTGTCTGCAGGGTAGGGTGAGGTGAAATGGTGTGAGCACTATGGCCGACTACCCAAAGGCACACCCTAATGCCTGTCAGTCTCTGCAGGGTGGGGCAGGGTTGTTGTCAGTTCCATACTTCACTGCCATTCCTATTATGCATCTCTAACTCCTGCACTACCAATGCCAACACCAGCAAGACAACATTCGGCATTGACAAATGCTTGTTTACATTTGAAATAATAGAAGAGCGATACTTTAATATGAGTATCCTTGGTTTGCATTCAGTTTGTGGGTTAGGACCATAGCCTAGCAAAAGCGGTGCCAAAGTCAAAAAATCATTAAAGTAGCACCTGCTAAAATGTATTGGTCATAAAACAACTTATATAGCTCTAAAGAAGATGAAATGAATAACTTCAATATTTTCTTCAGTGAAAAATCAATTTTATTTCCATAAAGTGCTAATTCAATTCATATCTCTAACAAGCATGGCAGTCCACAAGGTCCATATAAGTGCATATAGTCCCAAATGAACGCTGGCTGGCATTCAAACGCTCAAATTGAGAACCCCATTCTCAGACTGGCATCACCTGATGCATTTTGCCCAATGAAAGTGTTTTCAAAGCCTTTGAAAAAGCTCTCCTTGGTTGAAATGCATCAAGTGACATCAGTCTGAGAGTGGGATTCTCAGTCTGAGTGTATGAATGCCAGCCAGTGTTCATGAGGGACTATATGGACTTCTGTGGATCTTGTGCACTGCCATGCTCATAAGTGATATGAACTGAATTAGCACCATGTTAGCACTTTATGGAAATAAAACTAATTTTACATGGACGAAAATATTGAAGTTCTCCCTTCTACCTTTTTTGGAGCTATATAAGTTGTTTTATGACTTATACCTTTCAGCAGGTGCTGGTCCCCAGTACTACTGCTGTATCCTTGGTTTCCATCATTATTCTCTGCTGCATTGATCACTCATTGTCCCATAAGATTAGTAAATAGTGCGTGCTGCATCCTAGTTTATGTTAGTCACAAGGCAAATTGTATTAAACAAGGGCTGTTCAAAAACAGCTGAGAATCACAATGAAAACCTGTGAGGTCAGCATATTAAAAGGAGCACTCTTTTTATCTCAAAGGTCCAAAAAATGCTAAAGCAGACTCAAACTTGGGCGGGGGGGGGGCAATGGAGGGACAGATTCTAAGAGAGGAGATCAAAACCACTTTAAAATAGAATACATGAAAAATGTATGGGCAACCATGAACAACAAGGCTGTTTCCATCAAGGGGTTGTCATGACAATAGTTACCTCAAGAATGAAGTTTGAGAAGTCTCTGTCTTCATGACAATCTAACATAGAAACACAGAAGTTGTTGACAGATAAAGACCCCTTTGGCCCATCCACTCTACCCATTGTCCCTGCCACTATAGCCTCCACCTGAGCTCTGGTCATCCTCACCCCTTGTGTTACTTCCAAGGACCCCTTGTATCTGTCCCATGCATGTCTGAATCCTATGACTGTTCTGGCATCTACCACCTCCACTGGGAGACCGCTCCAGGCCTCCAACACTCTCTCTGTGAAGAAATATTTCCTAACATATCTTCTAAGTCTTCTCTCCACCAGCTTCATAGCATGACCCCTTCTCCTCGAGTCTGTCTTTCTGCAGAAGATGCTACCTTCCTGTACCTTATTAATACCTTATCCCCACACCAGGCACTTGGGTTAAATCCCAATACTGACACTGTAGTGCAGCATGAGGGAGAGTGCTGCACTCTTGAGGTTCCATCTTTCGGATAAGATGTTAAACCGAGGTTCCATCTGCTTGTTCTGGTGGTAGTTCAGGTGGATATTAAAGATCCAATGGCACTTGTCGAAAAGAGAAGAGGAATTTTTCATTCAATAGATCATAATACTTTACAGAAATAACAGAAAGCAAAATCCAGAAGCAAAATAGGCATTCATTCATACATCCCCTCCTGTAAATAATAGAACATATTTGTAAAAATGAAAGAAAACCAGAAGAAATCTTTTTACTGTACACAAATTATGTATTAATACATATTACCCATACAAAGCTCCCCCCTCTCCCATACCTGTAAGAGTAGGGGAATTTTTATTGAAAAAGAAGGACTTCATTACATGACAAATCAAAAAAAGGTCCTTACAATACATTATTCTATGTGTATAATCATTCACATATTATGATCTCATAATTCCATCTAATAAATTCTGAACAAGAATGATTGATATTAACTAACTGGTTCTAACCAGGCATTGTAATTGATCCAAAGATGCTTTACTTTTTCTTCTGCATCTAACCCCCCTACAAATGGGGGTTCCTGAAAACCTTCCTTGGGTGTTCCTAAACGCCCACTGCCAGGCTGGTGTTCTGTATCCTAGTGATTTAAAAGTGTTTGTATGTGAGTGCCCTGTTAGCCTCCATGCCTGTCTCTTTATGAGCTGCCTGTTTTGTTGTGTAAAATGAATCTGGGTAGGGACCGAGTAGTTTCAGGCTCGAATACTGTCCGGTTCTGCAGTGTTATTGCTCCATTTTGCCATCGCTATTTGCGCAGAGGGAGCCCTGCTAGGAACGGTAACATTTACTGTTTATCTGCTTTAATAGTAATAATATCGTAGTTTGTCTAACTTGCCTTCTTTGCAGTATGGGCTTTCTGTATTGTACCACCATTTGGGTTTTGGGCTGCCAGTCAGCACCAATCAGTACCTTTGGGGACTCTGAAATGGAACCTGTCTGCAGGGGTCTTATGGGAGCAAATTTCTGTAGGAATTGTAGTTTTTCCACTTTGTCACTAAAACAGACCTGGAGGGGGAGCCCTTGCTTTGACAGACAGATGGATCAGCCAATTGAACCTTTTGGATTAGAGGGAAATCCCCGAGCTGCCTTCAGCAGTGAAGGAGAAGTGAGCTGGAGCTGGAAGAGTGAGCAGCTCCAGCTCGAGGAGCTGGAGCCCTGCAGGGCAGTGTGGGGACTTGCTGGGTAGGCTGAGCCTGGCCTGCCTGCCTTCAGCTATCCTGCATGGAGAGATAAGACAAGCCTTATTTTGGACCACGTCTCTGAGCCATTTTGTCGTGCCTCGATTAATGGGCATGGAGAGCAGAGAGTCAGTCTGGAGTTAGAGTTTGGAGAGTGAACAGCTCGAGTGATTCGAGCAGCTGCTCCTGCGTAGTCACATGGGAAACTGGTGGAAAGACTGAGGTTGGTCTGTCTGCCTGCTGTCCCTCGAAAGGGATCATTAAAGAGTGCTTAAATAACCGGACTGTATCTGAACCAGTTGTAACAAAAGCCACCGAACTGTGACTGTACCTTTGCCTAAAGAAGACCAAAGATTTGCTCCATGCAATCTGCCTTTCAGGACATCTGAATCACCACAGAGATCACAGTTTTGCTCAGGAAAGCTGAAATTGCAACCGTACTGTCATCTGAACTGTGGTATTGCTTTTCTTTTACTATAAGTGTGCTGAATGCTGTTTAGTGGGTCACGATTTGGTTCCCCACTGCCTAACTGTGTCACCCTTGCTGGAAGCTGCATCCAGCATTTACCGGACTGAATCCAAGCTGTTCACCCGGCCTGGACCCTGCTAACTTGGCCCAACCAGCTATTCACAACACAGAGAAAAACATTGATGAGAGACCTGCCTAGGGATCAGCCCCCTGCTCAACACCTCAAACAGGAACGACACCGCGGTGATTCGTGTGGGCCCTGCTTCTCCTGGCAAACCAGCAAGTCATCCTGCAGTCTCCATTTCATCCATCCTGTGTCCTGTACTGGGTAGCGTGAGTAAACACCAGGGTAGCTCTCTGCAACAACAGCTCAATCAAAGTGTGTCATCTGATTTAATTGTTTTGTCTAATTATCATGAACTGAGCCTTCCGGCTCCGGATTACAAATTGTGTGTGGTTGTGCATGCTTCTTCTTTCCATCACAGGGCCCCGACTAGCTGCAATGCCAGCCTACCCTGGACAATAAATTAGGCTAGTCCCCCTTTCTTCCAACTGGGTACCCAGAGTGTGTGACTGTGAAGGGACTCTAAAGTGCATGCATGATTGCCTGACTGAATCAGCTACAGAACTAAACAGCCAAATTACGCCCCTCCTTAGTTCATTCCCCCAAATAAATCAGATCTAATTCTTTTTGCATTTGACCTGACTGTGGTTCCATTTTGTACCAGAAGCACTGTACAGTCATTTCCTGCTCTGTCTAACCTTATTTTACAGGGGGTCTCCAGGGTCGGACTGGTGGAACCAGCCCTGGTGGTAAGTACAAACAGAGTGGGGATTTGTATGCTGATTAGAGGTTATTGTACCTGTGTATGCTGTTCATTGTTTAGGCTGCTAGAAAGGAAGGAAGGGAGTCACAGTGTCCTGCAGAGCTGTACCCAGGTCAGCTGCACTACCACTAACCCTGTCCTCTGGGTGGAGGCACCCGTTTGCAGTACTCAGGCCCCTTAACCTGCAACTAGTCACACAGGCAGGGGTAGTAGCTCTTGGGATAGCACCACCTAGGGGTTACATGTATACTGTAGTATATCCTCCTGCTGTACTTTTTCCAGTGTTTTATTAACATTCATCAATATTTCAACATAGGAAACTATCTTTTGTTGTAAGACCCATATACATCTTATTTCCCAGATACAATATCTTATTATCGCAAACATAATATAGATTGTGTCTACATGATATTTACCCCAGGTTCCCGCCAGGGGTCCATACATTATATCAGCATATGAAAGTGACAAAAACCTTGGCTCTCTCCATTTTGCAGCCAAAAATTCCCAAAAGGATTTTTCATATTGACAATTTAGAAATAGGTGGTGTTGTGTTTCCAGTATTTGATGACATGACTCCATTGGACAATATCTTTCTGAGAGCTGTTTGTGCTTGTTACCTCACACACTTAGTCTCCCATAGTTCCCTAACCAAACACAGTCCCAAACAAGTGCAGGCAATCTTGGACTAGCGAGTTGCTTGATTACCTGCTGTCTCCTGATGTCTGGGCATGATGGGAAGCTTTTTTCTGACTGACATTTAGCTTGTACTATCTCTTTATGAATTACCTTCCTACTTATGGTCGGAAACTGAGTGAGAGTAAGCTGCCATTTCATAGCATTCTTTATACTTTCCATGCCATGTGAGGGGATGCAGTTAGGAGTTCCCAACATTCTTGGTCTTTTTTGCTACCAAGCCTGAAGGTACAATTTGAGCCACACATTTATTGGAGGTTTCCATATTTTTTCCCTGGGTTTCACAGTGTTGTCTATGTTATAAAAGGAAAATATACTAAAGAAAAATGCTATTGGATGCACCATATTGAGACCCCCCTCTAGTATTGATCGATACATAAACACTTTTTTTATGGGGTTCAAATGTGCCCCCAAAGCAAGAAAAAAAAACACTATATAGCCTTGTCCACACCATCTGGGGTGGGGGAGAAAATGTAACTAAGGTACAAAAAAATTGGTACTAGAAGAGTCTTTATTAGAATCACCCTTTTCTTTTTAGATAATTGCTGGCCCTTCCACCCTGCCACCATCCTGTCTGCTTGGGTCATATTTTTCTCCATGCTGGATAATGCTATGTTCCCTGGGCCAAAAACTATCTCCAATATTTTAATAGGCTCACTAGAAATTATGATATCTGCAAGCTTGCCCAAAGTGGGAAGAGGGGCATTGCCCACGGATACCCCCTTACTTTTCTGTACATTAATCTTTGATCCTGATGCACTAGAAAAGGCTAATAAAACTTCTGTTAAGGTGTTTTTACTTGTCTCAGGAGCCAAAGTCAGAACTAAGTCATCCATATAGCCCAAACTTTTTTCTATGGGGATGCCTGCCTCAATCGACAATCCCTGTATAGCATTATTTGCTAAAGTTTTACGTAAAAGTATGTCAATGCCAAATGCCAAATGCATAAAGCAGGGGGCTCAATGGGCACCCTTGCCTGACCACCCCTTTGTACCTGGATCTGTTTGCCATACCATCTGTTTACATTAGGAATTATTTTTGCATTCAAATACATGCTCTGAATCCACCCCACAAACCTATACAGAATTCCAAAGACTTTTAAGGTATAAAAGAGAAACTTATGAGATAGCTTATCAAAGGCATTTTCCTGGTCCAAGCCTATTATATATCCTTTTAAACCACCTTGCTCGCCTGCAAAGAATAACTCTCTTAATACTATTAAATTGTCCTACTGTTTCCTATTTGGTATCGCGCAGGTCTGCAGTGTACTAATGAAGTATTTAGAGACTCTTGATAATCTAGCTAATAAAATTTTATTCAAAATTTTAAGATCAGTATTGAGAAAATTTAATGGTCTCCAATTATTAATGTCTGTTTTCAGGCCTTTCTTATGTAATAACACTAATATTGCAATTTCCATAGATGCAGCATATGTTGAGTTATCAAGTGTATAGTTAAATATTACCATCAAAGCAGGCGCTATCTCTGCTTTAAAAGTCTTATATACTCCTGTTCCCAAGCCATCAGATCCAGGGGCCATGTCATTTTTTAACTGTTCAACAGTCTGTTCTATCTCGTCTATTGTTATTGCTTTTAATAGTTCTTGTGCATCTTGTGGAGTAACCTGCAGTAAATCTAGGGAGCTCAGATAGTCTTCTATGTCTACTGATGTAATAGGTTCCCCTACTAAATTTTCCACATAATTCTGTACCATTTTAAGTAAGTCCTTGTGGGTGTAACCTTCTGGCCAGTAGGGGTCACTAATTCAGTTATCATTCTGTCCTCGTCTCTGGTTTTACATTCTTTAAAGGTCTTCATCTGAGTACTAAATCTGAGCTCTTGATCAAGAGATTTGGCTCAGTTATATTGTAAATTAGACATTTGTGCCTTAATTTTACTAATCTGCTTACTATAATCATAGTGTAATGTTTCAGTTTGAGAAATCAGGTGTTGTAACTGGTGCCTTAATTTTAAATACTGAAGGTATTCTTAATTAGCTATATATCTGGCCCTCTTTTGAAACAGAGTTTGCCAAGATCTTTTAGTGTCCTCCCGCCATACTATCGGGTCATTTTAGCATTCTACCACAGAGGTCTTGGCCGTCCAATCTTGTCTCCATTTTTTCTGTGTAATAGGGTCCTACAAAAGGGACTCATTAAATCTCCACTTGTTCTTTTTGCACCTGGGTATGTCGTCCCACGTAAAGTGCATATCTATACTGACGTGGATTGAGAATTCACAGACCTTTGTACTAATTGTCAAGATTTTTTAAATTGAGGATACAAAAAGCAGTCAATTCAAGTTTTTAATGCTCCTCTAAAATAAGTGTGGCCCCAGATGGATGCACACTCCTGTATGCATACAGCAGACCTGCCGTTGTAGTAATACTGTTTAGGACCATACAGTCACAAAACATTTTAGCTGTACATAATCCGCTATCTGTCTGTTTTAGTCCACAATTAAAGTCCCCTGTCCATACTACAAGACTGGAGGTATGCAAATACGGCTATATATCTTTAAACAGGGATACTCTCTGGGCTTTAGTCTGAGGGGCGTATGTACATATAATATGAAATCTTTCTGAATAAAAGATGAGATCTTAAAATAAGGCTCTACAAGAATGTATATAAACTAATCTGGACATTTTTAAAGAAGGGTTACTTAAGAGGATTCCCACCCCATAACAGGTATCCAAACCCTCGGACCAAAAGGAGGGCCCTGACGTCCATAAATGGGAGGCTTGCTGAAGTTCAGTGTGAGTTTTAAGGCATGTGTCTTGTATACAGTAAATGTCCTTTTTAGTTTCTTGTTCGGAGAGAAAAAAAACCTTGCATTTTTTTACACTATTAATACTGTTAATGTTGATTGCTTGAATGGAGAGAGAGGACATTTATAGGAAAACGTCTATCCAATACATTCTATGGAGTCTTAGAAAATCTTCTTTGCCTAGTTTGTTTTGCAATAGAATCCTCACCCCCTTCTGTATTAGTATTAGATGCCATAGATGAGGTATCAGTTCCTTCTTCCTCTGAATCACCTTCTGTGGATTCAGTAAATAAGGCAGCAAATGTGTTGCTTTTTTCCCCCAAGAAGCTGTGCCTGACACTTTCTTGTTTCCATCTTCCCCTTGTTTTTTAAGGAAGAGATCTTTCCTGCCTAGTCTGTTTTCTTGGAGCCACTACCATAAAGGTCTATCTGTAGGGGTGGGGTGGGGAGGTATCTGTACTATATTAGTATCTGGTCTCTCTTCTGGAACCCTAGTCTGGTCCTCCCTTTTTTCTCCTTCTTGTACTGTATCTGAAACTGGAAGATTTGTCTGTATGTCAGGCCTCGGTGTGGGGGGGGAGGGGGCACCAGCAGTGTTCATAGAGACCTCCAATGTTTCTACTGAGTCCTGAGCCTTCCCCTGATCTTGTACCACCACTTTTTTGCTTGTAACTGCTGTGTTATGTTAATTAGGCCCTCGTGAGAGGGGCAATCCTCTTGATTGTGTGAGACCCATGGGCAACACCCATATGCATGGCCAGTCTTCTTGCACAGGTTACATTTAAACAAATTTAAACATTTTGCTGCCACCTGTCCATATTCTAGACAGTGGCTGCATCTGGCAGTATCGCACACAGAGCTCAAATGAGATCGTGGCCCACATTTAAAGTAAGACCTAGGCTGTCCTACATAAAGAAGAGAACCCTGGTCCCTACCTAGGAAGAAACTGGCCCTGAGTTAGTAGAAAATAATTTAACCCTGATCCGCCAACTGCCATCCCAGATTTGCTCACTGTTTAAGGTAGGGGTGGGTTTTTCTAGCACCTCACACTGCTGCCTTAACCAAAGCAGGATGTCCTCAACATTTACACCTTAATTTTTGAACATGATTGTAACAAGACTAACTAAAGGTTTTGTGACAGGAATCGCACTGAACGGGATCCAGACTGGGTTATTCTTTTGAACATTTTATTGGGCCCAAAACCTATCTAAACTAGACACAGTTTTAAAACTGATGTCATAATTTGAATTTCCAAGAGTAATGGGGGCAAATATTTCTAATGAAAGAAATTTCATTCAGCCCTCAAGCAGTACTTTAGCAATGTGTAACCTATCCAGGGGGTGATTCTAAGTTGCCTTATATAACAAGCGAACAGCATTCTTCCTGGGTGCAGGTTCTCCCTTAGTTTGAAACAAATCTGCCAGCCTAAACATGGGGGCCAACCCCACCTGTTTACTTGGGTCCTGGAGTATTTCCTCCACTGGTTCCATACGTATGTATCCTCTTTATCCTGCAAATCACCCCCTGCCTCAGTCTTATGTACAGACTGTGATCTAGTATTAGTAACATTATTAAAATATTTCACATTTCATCAACTACCTTAGGCCTAGAAATACTGTCATCAGGTTGTAACCTATGTAAAATTAAGTTATTACCCATGGGATTGTTGGAGCTCATGCTGGGCGCCTTTTCCAGTGCTGGTCCAGTCGAGGTGTTAATCAGCTTTTGGTAGGAGAGATCTGCTGGGTTGGGGACCCATTGTCCATTTTCTCCTTGAATCTAGCCGGCGTCCTCTAGGGTGTGGCCCAGAGGACCAGTTACTATTGTGAATATCTGTGTTTCTTAGGGCTGTTGTGGGCTGTACAGTGTCCATAATCATATCCTCCCACTGCTGCTTACTCCATTTGGCAGAATTTTTATTTTTAGAGAAAGAAAACACCTCCTCCTTATGTTGCTCTTTCTGTTGTCCATCCGGGGATCTGTCCATAATATCAGCAGTCTTCTTAGCTTGTCAGCCTGCTCCGAGCCAACCTTTCGTTCTTATTTCTTTTCCTTTAGACTGATCCAGGAGAGGTCTATGCAGCTCTAGGCACACAGTTGTATGACTGTCAACACTGCCAGCCACCTTAACCTCTCCTATTGTTGATTCCAACAACTTGATTCTGAGAGTGCCTTCAGTGACTACAGTCGCAGCTGGAACCGAACGCTCACACGAAATGGAACCAGGGTCAACTTGTACAAATCTACCAGCATTATTTAAGGCACTCCCCTGCATTTTCCCCAAAACTACCTCCAGCTCCTATGCCCTTCAGGAAGTATCTTTCTTTTTCTGCACGCAATTCCTGGAGTTGAGCAGCAAACTCCTGATCAGCAGTGCATGGAGGATGAGCCTCTTCCATGGAAACAGTAGCTTCAGAGGTGATATCTTCCTCAGATATGTCCGCCACTACCATCACTATATCAACGGCCTCTTGAGTTGATAGAACAGGGAAGGAGGCCTGCCCCTCTGTCCCTTCTGCATCCATCCTGTCAGCTTGCTCTTGTGAAGTGGCCATCCTGAAGCAGACGGCCAAGGAGTAAGAGTAGGGGAAATTTTTATTAGAAACAAAAAATAAATATAACACCACAAAGGAAAACCATGTATATTTACAATTATATAATATCCACAAATCCCCTCACCAGAAAATCTCAAACCCACAACCAAGCATAATCATAACATCCTTTTAAAAGAAAACAAGAAAAAAAGAAGAAATATAAGAGAAAACAAAGAAAACAAAGAAAAAGGGAAAACTTAGATACAATTTGTCAACATCTGAAAACAGCTTTGATTTAAAAGATATGGTATGTATTGAAAGAATATCAAACGGGAAATTAGAAAAGGAAAAAAAAACCCTGTTCCAAAACATTGAGACAGGTATTACCTAGAACAGAAATATAGAATTCAGGCTACCTAGCATGAGTATCCATACCGATAGCCAACCCATTATGTAATAGGAGCATCAGAATCTGTAATCCAAGGTATGTTATGTCACTTATTCAGCCAGATACATTCCTGGAACGACTGTCTTTCTTTTCTGCAAATTAACAATACATCTTTAGTTATTTTCCCCAAGAGTTCAGGGTATGATGTCTGTTTTTGTTGTAAAGTAAACATACAACGTGCATTCCATAGCTGCCATTTACATGCAGTAGAGATTACTGCCACTGTCTCATTATCCCATACCTGCCATGGCCCGGAAACTTGTCCATATAAAAGGTTTTCCATTGAGATTAAAGCAAAAACTAGGGCCTTCCACTCTGTGGCTAAAAAATCCCAAAATCCAGAAATGAAAGAGCATTGAAAAAACAGGTGTTCCTCTGTTTCAATCTGAGAAATGCAATCCAGTCTACTACAATACCTGTCACACATCTGCTTATGTTTGTGGTTACCCTTCACATTGATTTTACTGTGGCATCCCAACCAATGCAGGTCCCACATATACAGGGGGATCCTGGAATTTCTCAAGAAACTAAGGAGATCTGTTCTGTACACTGCCAGGCAACAATCAAAGACTATAGGCACCCGGCATACTGTGTCCAATAAATAAGTATACATCTATTTCCTCTGTGCCGTGATCATCCCCAGTGAAGTCACCTGCCATTGTCTTAGTCTAGTAAAAGTCTCTCTCCAGTATGTTGGGGCTGACTGAAGCTGTTTTACCACCCTCAAATCACCCCTTTCTCACAACTGGAACCAAACACTGATAGTTTCAAAATCCCAAGGTTCCCACACTTTACCAGTATGAATTAGAATCGGGCATAGATTAGCCATAAAAAAATACTATTAAAAAAGTTATAATGGATCTACCATGTTCAGGCCACCTTGGTTAATTGGCAGATATAGCTTATTATGTTGTGTAGGGTTGAGACGACTCCCCCACACTGCCTGAAAAAAAAAAACACTCGGTAATCGAGTTTCTAAACATTTCGGAGGTGGAAAGACATAACTCAAAAACAAAAATCAGGGACCAAATAGGTCTTAATTAAATACACTCTCTTCTTCTTACTCATTTTCCATCTAATCCAACCAGAGACCTTCAGCTGTGCAATCCCTAGCTTCTCTTCCCAATTAAATCTATCTGGACATTCCATCCCAAAATTAATTCCCAATATTCTAATTGGACCTTCTGGAACACAATCCCACCTACATTCTCTAAGGCATGGCAACCATTTCCCAAAAACTGCCCTACACATTTTTGAAGGTTGAGACTGACCCCTGCTACTCTTCCAAATGCCGAACATAACCGTAAGGCTTCCAAAATAGAGGCTTCATCCCGTACCAACAAACACATATCATCCGCATATGCCACAGTTGTCCATACTTGTAATGATGAAGAAGAAACAATAGGGGACAATAAGTGAGAGGTCTGTAGCATACGAAGCAAAGGATCCAGAAAAAAAAAAGTATAAAATGGGGCTCAATGTGCACCCTTGCCGTACCCCTCGCTTGACTCCAACCAATGGACCATGCCAGCCATTTACTACTGGAAACACTGTCGTAGTTCTGTAGAGTAACTGCAGCCATTGAATAAAAACTGGCGGGATTTGAAAATGTTCTAAAACCAACCATAGAAAATCATGATTAACAGCATCAAAGGCTTGCTTTTGAGCGAGGGATAAGACACACCCCAGCAGGAGATTCAAATTTTCTCTATCAAAAATGTCTCTCAACAGCACCAAGTTATCTTGAATGCTTCAACCAGAAATAGATGAAGTTTGGGTATCTGAAATAACATCTTTAGCCACATGCATCAGGAGTTTTGCCAATATTTTTGATAGTAATTTAAAATCTGTATTTAATAAACAGATCAAATTCACCAATGCTTTTTTATTCCCTTTTTTAAATAAATATATCAAAGAACCCATATTCAGATTAAGAGACAAGTTGGAACTTGTCAAAAGACAGTTATAGACCTGAGTCAATTCTTCCCTGAAATCTAGGACCAAAAATTTATATAGTTCTGAGGGTAAGCCACCCGGCCCTGGGACTGTATTTGTTTTCAAAGACCAGATGGCTTCCATAACTTCTGTTATGTGTATATCCCTGACTAACTGTGTGCCATCTGCAGCATCAACTAGGAGCAGATTTATCCTGGACTCCCTTCAGGGTGCCTTCCTCAAGCAACTGGTCATGGAACCAACTCAGCAGAAGGCAATACTGGACCTTGTGCTCACAAACAGGGACAATGTGATGGGGTAACAGTGGGGGAGCACCTGGGGAACAGTGACCACCAGTCATTGTGGTTTGAAATCACAGAAAGAGCAGAACCAAGCCACACAAAACACGTATCCTGGATTTTAGGGGGCAGACTTTGGGAAAATGGGAGATACTTGAAAGAGGCATTAAGGGAATGGGACAGGAATCAGGGTTGAGGATCAGTGGGCAGTATTTAAAATGGGGATTACAAGAACAACAGAATTATGCATTAGCAGGTTAGCAAGAGGAAAAGGAAGAGGAGACCATTATGGTTTTCCAAAGAGGTAGCAAAGAAAGTGAAAGCCAAAAGATTGCATTTCAGGCAATAAAAAAGACACAGGCAGAAGGGGATAGGAGAAGTACCAGGAGAAGCAAAGCAGGCAGGGAGGTCAGTAAGGGAAGCCAAAGCTCAGACAGAAGAACACATTGCAAAATCAGTGGGTAGAGGGGACAAAACCTTTTACAGGTGCATAAGTGAAAAAAGAAAGACAAAGGGAGGGATAGTGAGACTGAAGGGGGAGGATGGGGGCCGCGTGGAGGATGACAACAGTAAAGCTGACATATTGAACAGGTATTTCTGCTCAGTCTTTATTGAAGAAGAGGAGGGTAATGGGTCTGAAGGGAGTACAAGGGGTGAGAATGGTGCAGAAATGGGCACAAGTCCCTTTACACGAGAAAGGGTCCTGAAGGAACTGGAAGTAATAAGAGTTGATAAAGCAATGGGGCCAGATGGGGTGCACCCAGGGTCCTTAAGAACTAAGAGGTGGTGGCTGAACCTCTGGCTATCCTGTTTAGCCGATCACTGGAATCAGGAGGTACCCAAAGACTGAGGACAGCAGATGTAGACCCCTTATACAAAAGTGGGAACAAAGAGGAAGCAGGGAACTACAGACCAGTCAGCCTCACCTCGGAGTGGGGAAGATCGAGTGGAAGCACTACTGAAGGAGCGATTGGTGGAACATCTGGTTGTCAATGGACTACAGGACCCAAGGCAGCATGGTTTCACCCAGGGGAGATCATGTCAGACCAACCTCGTTGAATTTTTGACTGGGTTACTAGGGAGGTGGATCAGGGAGGCAGTGGACATGGCCTATCTGGACTTCAGCAAGGCCTTTGACACTGTGCCACATAGAAGACTATTACACAAACTGGGGAATATGGGTGTGGGGCAGGACAGTAGTGTGGTGGGTAGGTAACTGGCTTGGTGGCAGGACACAGAGGGTGGTGGTAAATGGCTGTCACTCCAGAGAGGGAAGAGTGACAAGTGGGTACCACAGGGATCAGTGCTGGGACCGGTCCTATTCAACATCTTCATCAGTGACATTGCGAGGACCTAGAAAGCAGAATTTCACTGTTGCTGATGACACAAAGCTCTGTAACAGAGTAGACACACCAGAGGGTGTAGACAGAATGAGAAGGACCTGCAGAAACTTGAAGAATGGTCAGGGTTTGGCAGTTGAAATTCAATGCAAGGAAGTGCAAGATAATGCATATGGGGTACAAACCCCTGGCACAATATATCAGTTGAGGGTGAGGATATAGCATGCACCAAGCAGGAAAGGGATCTTGGGGTTATCATCTCTGATGACCTCAAGGTAGGGAAACAGTGTGACAAAGCAGCAGGTAAAGCAAATAGGATGCTGGGATGTATAGGCAGGGGCATCACCAGCAGGAAAAGGAGGTCATAATTCCGCTATACAAGACACTAGTGAGGCCCCACCTGGAGTGCAGTGTACAGTTCTGGAGACCATACCACGTAAGGACATAGACAGGGTAAAGAAGGTTCAGAGGAGGGCAACAAAGATGGTGCATGGATTGTATCACAAGTCTATGAAGACAGGTTGAAGGAACTGAACATGTACTCCCTGGAGGAGGGAGGAGACAAGGGATATGATAGAGACATACAAGTATCTTACAGGGAGGAACAGGGTGCAGGAATACACTATTTTTAAGTGAAAAAGATGTTCCAGGACTAGAGGGCATGGGGTGAAGTTGGAGGGAGGACGATTCAGAGGAAACATGAGGAAGAATTTCTTCACAGAACGGGTGGTGGACAAGTGGAACACCCTGCCAGAGGAAGTGGTGGGGGCTGAAACAATCATGGGATTTAAGAATGCATGGGATAGACATAAAGGAATTCTGGAGGTCAGGGGTAAGGGGCAACAGACTTCTAGGAAAACATAAACTGAACTTACAAGCTCAAATGGGCAGACTGGGTGGGCCATAGGCCCTTATCTGCTGACACTGTCTATGTATCTATGTATAAAGAAATTCCAAGGAGATCAATATGGGATAATAAATCAGCTGCTTGTACAGGGTCAAAAGCAATCAGGCCATATTTCTCCCTTGTATAGTAAGTAACAACTTCCATAACACTGTAGTTAGTAGTGACTGTCTGTCCTAGGTAGTCATATAAGGCCCTCAGTTCTTTCTGCCCTATTCGTGCTTGACAGGATTAAAATGGACAAACAGAGTACCTAGATCCGATTATACCAAACTGTTGTTGAACTCAAAGCAACTGAGCCTTCTCCGAATGAAACAGTTGCAACTGTTGTTTCAAAACCTGAATTTGGGGGGTGTAATTATGTTTGGTAGTAGTGGACAGTGTCATTTACCATTGTAGATGGGTTCTGGTAGCTAAATAATCCTTGTATTTGGACATGCTTAAAGTTTTAATAAAGTGCTTCAGGAAAAATCCCAGGTCACCTTTAGTGTCTATCCACCATTGCGCAGCATCCTCATACAAAATAAAAACAGATTTCCTAGCTAACACAAAATTGTTCAAAAGAAAATTTAAATCCCTCTCTAGCAATAGCAACATATTCATCCTCCAAATACCAGGACCCTTCTGAATGGTGACTACCTCCCCAATTAAAACTGATACCATATTGTGATCAGAAAATTCAGCTATTGTCACTGTCGCATTCCTGATGGGCAACTGATGAGACATAAAAGGCAAATCTATCCTGGTGGCCAGATTCCCCTTATGAAAGGTAGGCATATGTAACCCTGTATGGGATGTATAGGAGTCTTTCAATCTGGCTGTTTTTAGCATGGACATTAAAAAAAGGGAGTCAGAGTATATTTTTGAGGTTTTGGAGGTGAGAGATCTATCTTTCAGGGATAAGACACAATTTAAATCTCCCCCAAAAACGACAAACTGCAATGTATGCAGAAAGAATTGGATACATTTTAAAATATCCACCCTAAGCGCCTTTGTTTGTGTGGTGTAAAGATTAACCAGTCTATATGGCACTTGCTGAATCATGACATCCAAGATCAGCACCCTCCCGGGAGCTAGGTCATACAATTTCACCAATGTTATCTCCGGGGAATTAAACAAAATGCTCACCCCTGAGCATGCTTCCTGGCCCATTGACCAGAAGGAAGGCCCAGGGTACCATGCCCTAGTGGCTTGTGACAATTCGGGTAGCGTATGAAATCTAACATCCTGGAGAAATATAATTCCTGAAGCATACATCATAAGAGAAAAGAAGAGAGATAAGAGAAAACCAAATCCAGTTTATTTGGGTTCTTAATAGTATTAACATTAATAGTGTGAAAAAAATGTCCCATATTCAGCATCAAAGAAACAAGGAAAAAAAGGAAAAATTAGGCAATTACACAGTTACTTCAGTCTGCCTTTATGGATAACTGTCTCCTTATGTTTAGTCTTAGCCTTCCTTTTTTGGGCACTTGACCTTTCCATAGGTGCCTCCATATCTGTTGTTTGGTCAGGGATAGAAGAGTGAATAGATGAAGAATCTGAATCACTACCAGAAGATTCCCCTATAGTATGTAACAGTTCATACTTATTCTGGAGAGGCACTGCCCCAGGAGTTATCTGAAGGTTTTTGGAAGAATCAAGCAGTCTCCTACTGTGGGTGACCCCGGGTGTAGTAAACTGTGTTCCTGTAGGTGGAGGTGGAAGAGGAGGCTTCATTACCTCCATATCAGATTTATCCAGTACAGGTAAAGGGTTCTGTCCCACAGGAACCCTAGTAGGAAGTTCCTGTTTATTGGTAGAAACTGGTGGTGGTGTAATTTCTTCTTCAATGGTTCTAGCTCCGTTTTGCAATACTGTCTCTAGTGGGGGGGGGGTTCTAAGACCTCTGAATCTTGCAGCTGGTTTAGAGCCCTAGGACTCCTGTTCTTGGGCAGATCAGATGAACCAGCTTCTTCCCTTGGAGTATCAGCCGTGGAGCCCACATCCACACCATCTTCTGGTTCATTTCAGGCAAAAATTCTCTATTTTTGTGCTAGGGTGATATAAAGGCACTATTCTTCACCATCAGCTAGTTCAGACAGATTGTGAGCAGCCCACTGGCAGGCTTGAAAGTTATGTCCAAGTACATCACAGAGATTGCATATTTCCTGTTCCACACAATGTAGACCTGAGTGACCGAGTGCCCCAGAAATTGTACATTTAATCTGATCGCATGCACTACTCAGATGTGCCACCGAGCCACATTGATAGCATGTCTTAGGTTGTCAGGGGTAGAAAAGAACCCCTCGATCTCTACCCAAGAAAAAGCTGTTGGGGAGATGTGATAGACCTGCATCGGTCATTTTCAGCATTACTCTCACCCTCTAGCCCCCAGTCCACAATTGTTCCGAGTCAAACGTAGCTTCAGGCTCTGAGAGAACTGTGCACTGTGCTTTGAACCAATGGGTTAGGTCACTCATACTGACCCCTTCACTTCAGAAAAGAACAGTTATACTTTTTTGGGTGGGTCGAGATAAGGGTAAAACAGAAAAGGGGGTCCATAATGGATTATTTTTTTAAATCTGTGGTATTTTATCCAGAAACGTTCCAAACCATGTTGTGTCTTAAAGCTGACATTGAACGTCATTTCTCCTGCTACATAGATTAACGCATGTGTCCCATTTGCAAAGAATTTCAGCGAGTCTTTAAGCAAAACCCTTGCGACATACATTCTATCTGGGACTTCTACCACCCCAGGTATCGTAACCAGATGGCACTATGCCATTTTGCCAGTTGCATCGAACCCCGCATGGGCATCCCTTTTGGCTTACTGATAGTGCTGGAAGCTGCTGCTGAATAAGAAGGCCTGTCAACCCTATTCTGAGGTGGTGCACCCTGAAGAGATTTAGGTCCATAAATGGTCTGTGATACTTCTGTGGAAGTTCCAGGCAGACATAAGATAGGGTAATGTGTGAATCCCAACTCTTCCAAGAGTTGCAACACTTGGAGGGTACTTCCAGGTGTCTGAATGTTGATAGCACCTCCCCGCATCTCCTCCCTGACATCAGGGATATAGATGGGTGAAGCCCCTGAAACCAAGTGACTACTAGTTGCATCTCTTTCCCAACCCACTGTAAGTAAGGCCTCTTCTGGTGACCATGATGTCTCGGGTGCACCATCCAATACAACCACTTCGTCCTAACTAAGGCCTGATAGTTTAGTCATGTGTGCAGTATCCCCATCCACAATATTTTGTCCCTGTTTAGTGTCACAAGTCATTCTGGTTATTGTAGCTGTGGGGCATCTTAGACCAGGGTGTAACCCTGTTTGTGCCATTCCCGATGCTGTACCCAACAATTTAGAAGATCCAGCACTAACCTTCATCTCCGATTCCAAGACTGGTGAAGCAGGTACCTACACAACCAACGCTGCATCTGTTTGTGAAATGACAATAGCAACCTCTGCATCCTCACACTCCCAAATCTCAGACGCATCCTGTCTCGGAGAGTCCAGCGCTGCCATTTGCGCAAGTAATGCTTGATGGGCAGCCAGATGCCTCTCATCTTCCTTTTGCAATAAATCCTGTAAGGTCATTTCCAAAGCCTTTTGACCCTGGATGTTTTCTCCTTGTATTATATCCATATCCTCCTTTTGTTTCTGCACAATCCTGAGATCTTCTATAAGGCCAGAGTCCTCCCCTAGTGCCATAATCATACAAGGTGTTTCTGAAAAAGACTCCAGTATCGGTGAGACAGGAGAGGAGACTATCTCCTCTGTCTCCATAGCTTCCAACTCTTCCTCCTGCATACTGGACACCATCTTGTGTCAGAGGACCAGGATGTTAGATTCCCCTACCTGTGAGTAGGGAAATTTCCCAGGTGTCCTGGCCAAATTTCTCCCCCATTCACTAAAAATACCACCAACAGCTTAATCTGGTTCAAGGTCAGTTGGCATCCATCTGTATCCCCCTTACTGGATTGTGCCTGAAAATATGCAGAATTTGTCTAGTGCACTTACCCTGTCAACAAAAACTAAATAAATAAATAAATAATGCCTGTTATGTATGTAACATTTTAATGTTTCTATCATATCCCACCTTTCCCTTCTTTCCTCCAGTGAGTACATATTCAGCTCTCTCAGCTTCTCCTCATAGGGCTTTTGATGCAGTCCCTGCACCATCCTGGTAGCCCTCTTCTGTACCGTCTCCATCCTATCTATGTTATTCCAGAGGTGGGGCCTCCAATACTGAACACAGTACTCAAGGTGTGGTCTTTGCAGTTACATGTACAGGGGTAATATTACCTCCTTCCTCCTACTGGTGATACCCCTCCCAATGCACCCCAGCATTCCTCTAGACTTTCCAGCTGCCTTTTCATACTGCTTGGCTACCTTCAGGTCATCAGAAATGATTACCCACAGGTCTCTTTCCTGTTTGGTGGTTGCCAGTATCTCCCCTGCCAGTTGGTATGTAGCCTCCTGGTTTCTGTGCCCTAAGTGCACAATTTTGCACTTCTTAGCATTGCAACCCAGCTGCCAGATGCTTGACCATTTTTCCAATTTCCGCAGATCATTTCTCATTTTATCCACCCCCCCCCCGTCTGTCCACCCTGTTGTAGATTTTTATGTCATCACGATCTGACAGACTTTCCCTTCTAGCCCTTCTGCAATGTCGCTAATAAAGACATTGAAAAGGACCGGGTCTGATACTGACCCCTGAGGCACCCTGCTGGTCACCCTGCCTTCTCTCGAGTGGATTCCATTTACAACCACCATCTGACTAATGCTACTCAACCAACTTCCTATCCAGTTTACCGCTTTCTGTTCCACTACTAAACAGGCCAGCTTGTTTACCAGCCTTCTGTGTGGAACGGTGTAGAAGGCCTTCCTGAAATTCAGGTATGCCATATCTACCGCTCCAATCTGATCCACTTCCCTGGTCACCCAGTCAAAGAACTCGATCAGGTTTGTCTGGCAAGACCTCCCCCTGTGAAACCAAGTTGCCTTTGATCCTGCAATCCACTAGTTTCAAGGTATTCCATTATCCTTCCTTTCAATAGTGATTCCATAACCTTGCCCACTACTGAAGTCAGGCTAACAGGTCTGTAATTGCCTGCCTCCTCCCTATTCCCACTTTTGTGAAGTGGGACCACATCTGCCCTTCTCCAGTCCTTCAGAACCTACCTCCTTTTCCAGGGATTAGTTGAACAAAGCTGTCAGGGGAGCAGTCAGCACCTTTCTGAGCTCCTTCAGTATCATAGGATGGACCCCATCCAGCCCCATTGCCTTGTCAACTTTTGATTTTGCCAGTAACACAGAAACATAGAAACATAGAAGTTGACGGCAGATAAGGACCGCAAGGCCCATCCAGTCTGCCCATTTCTTTTTCTACCTTATAAATGTGCCATTGGCCTTTGCTCTGTCAGTGGCCTATCTATTCATAGTCATTTGTATTGCTCCCTTATGCCTATCCCATGCCTGTTTGAAGCCCTGCACTGTATTCATAGCTACCACTTCTTGTGATAAGCCATTCCATGCATCCACCACCCTTTCTATGAAAAAGAATTTCCTCCCATTCCCCCTTAATCCTCCCCCCCTCTAATCTCATGCTGTGTCTTCTTGTCCTGCTATTTTTCTTATATTTAAACATGTTAGAGTCTTTCACCTTGTTAATGCCCTTAAGGTGTTTGAATGCCTCGATCATATCACCTCTCTCCCTCCTTTGCTCAAGGGTATACATATTGAGCTCTGTTAATCTGTCCTCATATGTCTTCTGATGCAGTCCCTGCACCATTTTGGTTGCCCTTCTCTGGACTGCCTCAATTTGGTTAATGTCCTTGTGAAGGTGTGGCCTCCAATACTGCACGCAGTACTCCAGATGGGGCCTAACCAGTGTCTTGTAAAGAGGAATTATTACCTCCCTCTTACGACTTGTGATACCCCTACTAATACACCCTAACACCCCCCTAGCCTTACCTACTGCTTTAGAGGTCTGCTTGGATGATTTCAGGTCATCAGTGATGATGATGCCCAAGTCTCTTTCTTCCTTTGTGACTGCTAGCAACTCCCCTCCCAGCCTATAGGTGGCTACAGGATTTCTCTTCCCTATGTGCATGATTTTGCACTTCTTTGCATTAAATCCCAGTTGCCACTCTTCTGACCATTTTGCTAGGTTATCCAGATCTCTTCTCATTCTGCTCACCCCATCTGGATCATCTACTCTGTTGCAGATCTTGGTGTCATCTGCAAACAGACAAGCCTCACCTCTAGTCCATCTGCAAGGTCACTAATAAAGATGTTGAAGAGACTGGCCCCAGGACTGATCCCTGAGGTACCCCACTTGTGACTTGCATCTCTTCTGACTGTATACCATTTACCACCACTCTCTGTTTTCTGCCCATCAACCAGTTTGCCACCCAGTTGACCAACTTCTGACCCACCCGAGCCTACCCAGCTTATTTATAAATCTTCTATGTGGAACAGTGTCGAAAGCTTTGCTGAAGTCAAGGTAGGCGACATCAACTGCTCCTCCTTGATCCACCACTCTGGTTACCCAGTCAAAGAAATCTATGAGATTAGTTTGACAGGACCTTCCTTTTGTAAACCCATGCTGTCTTGGATCCCGTGCCCCTATGGATTCCAGGTGTTGCACTATCCTTTCCTTAAGGAGTGCCTCCATAATCTTGCCCACTACTGAGGTAAGACTGACTGGTCTGTAGTTCTCCGCCTCCTCCCTGCTACCACTGTTGTGGAGCGGGATCACGTGAGCCCTTCTCCAGTCTTCTGGGACCTCTCCTGTGCTCAGAGACTCACTAAACAGTTCTGCTAATGGCTCTGCTAGTTCCACCTTTAGCTCCTTAAGTACCCTGGGATGTATGCCATCAGGTCCCATTGCCTTATCCACCCTGAGCTTAGCAAGCTCTTGTAGGACCCTTTCTTTTGTGAAGGGAGTAGTGCTCACCTCCCTCCCCCTGTGTCCATGATGCTGAGCTGTGGCCCTGCCCTACCTTCTCTTCAGTAAATACTGAGCAAAAGTATCTATTTAGGATAGATGCCTTTACAGGGTCCTCCTCCTCACATGCTCCCTTTTCTCCATTAAGCAGCAATACCCCTCTGGACTTTCTCCTTTCACTAATGTATCTATAGAAAGTCTTGTCACCTTCTTTTACTGTTATGCTAGTTTTTCCTCAGTTTGGGACTTTGCCTGCCTTATTGCCTTCCCTCTTCCCTTAGGGCAGTTTGGTATGCCTCCCTATCTTCATCCCGCTGTGCTCCTTATATTTCCTGAAGGCCAGCCTTTTGGCTCTGACTTTTTCTGCTACTGTATTTGAGAACCAAAGTGGTTTCCTTCTTCTTTTGCACTTCCTTTTCTGTCTAACACAATGGGATGTTGTTTCAAGTATTGCATCCTTAATGCTTGACCACTTTGCCTGTACCCCCTCACCTGTGTTTCTTTTTGCCAGGGCTAGCTTAACTCTGTTGGCCATCTTATCAAAGTCAGCTCCTCTGAAGTCCCATATTTACCTTGAGGACTTCTTCCTCTGTGAAAGAAATTCACTACCAGGCAAGGCAAGTTTATTTTTAAGGCGCCCAATCCCAGAGGTTCTGGGCACCGTACAGATAAAATACACAAAGTGAAAAGGAAAAATACATCAGTAAAACACACACAATTATAAATAACACACAATGAAAAATCATAAAATGATAAAATATCAAGCTTATAACATTATAAACACCTGCCTGCACTACACACGCTATAGATCAAAGCAGTCTTTTAGAAGGCAGTGTCAGGGAAGGCCAGGTTGAATAAATAGGTCTTGAGATGGGATTTAAATAGCTCAACTGAAGGGGGCCTCCCTGATAGCTGGGGGAAGCAAATTCCACAGGATGGGGCTGGCGACACTGAAGGCCCTGTTGCCAGCAGTTTTTAACCTCATTCTGGGAATCGCAAGGAGGCCCCTGGAGGAGGAACGGAGGGGGCAGACTGAGACAGCAGGTGTTAGAAGATCAGTCAAGTAGCCAAGGTGAAGACTATGTAGGGTCTTAAAGGTGAGTAAACCCACCTTAAAGAGGATCCTCCACCTGACTGGCAGTCAGTGCAGTTCACACAGTACCGGAGTAAGGTATGCCACCCTTACGGTGACACCAACACAGAGAAATACACAACTGTCAGCAAAAGTGACGCTATGCCAACAGGTCACTGTGTTGGTGTGCCCAGGACAGGGGCATGCTGTCTCCCGGTCCTGCACCCCCACCCCAAATCAACTCCTACTAGAGTTGAGAATCCTAAAGACAGGGGAGCAGGGGACAGAGCCCCCCACATGATGGGTTCGTGGGGCATAAAAAAAAAACAGGACCCAGAGACACACAGGAATCATGTAGACCACAACTTGTGGTCGACATGATTCCTGTTGGCAAGATGCTGGTCGACATGAAGGATGTCGAACCGGCATGGTAGAGCCCCAGAGTAATATGATTGTATTTGGGCTACCCAGTCAGCAACCTAGAGGCTGTATTCTGCACTAGCTGCAGCCGGTGCAAGATACCTCCAGAGACCCCAAAGTAGAGCACATTACAGTAATCAAGCCTCAACATCATGAAGGCATGCACCAAGGTGGGGAGATCCATGGGTGGAACTAGGGGTTTGATTCTAGCGATATTTCTTAGATGATAGAAACTGGCATGGACAACGAAAGACACCTGAGAGTCAAATGTCAATCCACTGTTAAGAATAACACCAAGATCATGCACTTTGGAGGAGGTCTTCAATGGTGTAGACCCCAGGAACAATCCTGTTGCCGCACCAAAGGCCATCCTATCATGCCCCCTGTTCGACTCCACCACCAGCACCTCCATCTTATCTGAGTTCAGTTGCAACCAGCTGGAAGCCAGCCAGTCACTGATCTGGGCAAGGCATTTATTTAGCACATCTACTGCGCTGGATATCCTAGGAGCAAAGGAGAGGTACAGCTGGGTATCATCTGCATAGCAATGAAAACCCAGGCTATACTTCCTAATGAACTCACCCAGGAGCAGTATATATATGGTGAACATTGGTGAAAAGACCCAGCCCTGAGGCACCTCCCAAGACAGGAGACTCGGGGAAGAGGAGAAATTCCCCGTTGTCTCCCTGTTTGTGAGGTAGGACTCAAACCAGCAGATGACTGTGCCAGTGAGTCTGTAATACTCTCTCAGGTGGTCGAGCAACACACAATGATCCACCATGTTGGTGGCATCCTTTGTGTTCTCCCCCGGGCTCCATTACTCCTTCAGCCCTCTCCAGTCACTACTGCGCTCCCAGCTCGCACATGCGCACTGGGAAGCAGCTCTCTGGGTGAATCTCCAAGCTCCTTTCACGCCACATACTGATAATTTTCTTTGTTCTGCTCCATACATAGGCCCCGGGAACCCCATCCCCAACTCACACTCTCCTGAAGCCAGCACACAGCAGGGGACAGCATGGACCGTGGAGCTGCAAAGGTAACCAACACAGCCTCCCCCTCAGTCACTCTAGTGAGGGGTGTTAGCCCACCACAGCCACGCGGCCCCGTGGCATCCCTTAATTTATTGACATCTTCCTGTCATGTGACCTATTTTTACAGCTGCAGTAGGTGGAGCCTGCAGATGTTTTGCATGTAGAAAAGGAGTGATGTCATGTTTTCTGTCGGTGGAACTGACTGAAGGTGTAAATAGTCTTCTCCACCTTATCCTCCTCCAAGAAATGTTTTCCACCCTCAGATACATATGCTTTCATGTTAGTCAATGGTTGCAGTGCACTATTTTCTTTCTTAAGTGGGAGGTACAAGGACTGGAAACTGAATAGTGGGAGGCAGCATTCGTTTTTTGGGGGGAGTATGATCCATCCCCACCTCCACCCAAGAAACTCCCAAAGATCCACCACACCTTTTTTTTTTGGTTCATGTGGGAGGGGCATGAGGCGGCTCTATCATGCTGGAACAATTGACTATCAGAGCTGCCTGGGGCATCAGAGCTTAAGCTTCAAAATGAAAGAAAAAGCCTGAAACTGCATCTTTATACAGCACTTGTTTAAACAGCCTTGGCTCAGCTTACATTCCTCTCCTGGTCACACATTTTCACAAATACATTCCAAGAGATGGAAAGTCCCTTCTGGTGGGTATATGGTATTATTCAGACCTGTCCTCCAACCCTGCCCCCGCCACCTTACTCTCTATTTTGCATCAGCTGAAGCATGTCAGTACAGCAAGAGGCTACAGTGTATATTTTTACTGGGCTTGCAGTTTTAAAGGAGTAGTCCACTCAGAATTTGCAAAAACATATGTTATACAGAGTGTTCTGATTTGTATGTTAAGTCCTAGTGTGTCCTTCCCTCTGTTTGGTATTAGGAGTTTTTCCTAAATTAGCCTATTAACAGATACCTGAGAGCTAGCTAACTGGGGGTTTCTGTAAGAAAACCACTACTAAATTGAGTTCTAATTCACTATTGTTGTTTTCTGTGTGTGTCAGGTCTAGCTTGCAGGAGTGTTTTAATTTTAAAACTTTTAATTTTATCAAACTATACACAACCATACAAGCAGAAATTGCCCAGATCATTAGCACTATAATTAAGTAAGACTCTGTTTTTTATACAGAAAACCCAATCAGTTCGATTTCAAGTATTTGCTAAACTATAAATGTAGGTACCAGCATTCTATTAGGTGGAACTAGCATTTAGTGCTGATTTTGCTCTGTGACATTATTTTTTTATTTTTTTTTTTACAAATGAAGTGTATGGTATGAAGCAGCAGCCTAGAAACTACAAAATACTTTAAAGTCACTTTTTCTCCTGCGTGTGGCATAGCATGAAAACAACAGGATGACAGTGACTATTTCAGCTACACGTTTGATCCCATTTTACAATGGTTCATTGCACTATGCATTTAGTGTATCCTACTTTTCAAATAATAAAATAAATGTTCACCAAACTAAATAACTTACACATACATATTTTTATACTTTATTAAAAAGATACTCCACATTTGTAACCCCCCAAAAAACATTGAAAATCATGTCACAGAGCAAAATCAGCACTAACTGACAGTTCTACCTATTACAATAGAGGAGGCAGTATAGTGCGGTGGTCCAAGGCTCTGAGCTGCAAACCTAGTGTCCTGGGTTTGAATCCCAGAGCCTCCACATGCATACTGTGTGTCCCTGAGCAAATTACTTAACTTCCTTTTGCTCCCAGGTCACACCCGTAAACAAGTTTTAGAGTGTCTCTCCTGGTTAAAAGAAAAAAGAAAAGAATGCTGGTACCTACATTTACAGTTTAGCAAATACTTTAGAGCTGACTGAGTGAGTTTTCTGATTATAGCAGTGATAATCTGGGACAATTTATGTGCTTTTTATTGTTGTGCATAGTTTGATGAAATTAAATTTTAAAATGAAAACACATATTACTGCTAGCTAGACATGACATACCCAGAAAACACAAATAGTGAAATTAGAGCTATTTAGTAGCTGCTTTCTTACATAAACCCCGGTTAGGTAGCTCTCAGGCATCTGCTAAATTGCAACTGTTGCCATTTGTGCTCACTGGATAACAACAGTTACAAAGCTCTGCTATTGTGAATTGATTTTAAAAAGCACTGCACATGCTAAATCTATGGGCCTGACTACATCACTGTCACATGAGACAGGGTGCATTGTGGAAGGCAGAAGGCAATAAACCTATTTGTGATGGAGATCCCAGTGGTCATAAAACTACCTTAAAGCTAGCAGCCTAATTTAGGAAAAACTCCTAATAGCAGACAGAGGAAAGGACACACTAGGATTTAACATTCAAATCAAAACACTCTGCATAACATATGTTTTTGCAAATTCTGGGTGGACTACCCCTTTAATTGAGCCATTCCCAATCTGTATCCTTCCAAGAACCACTTTATGTGGTGTGCATGCCAGCATGGTTATTTCACTTTTATTTACAGCTTTACACCTTTATCAGTTTTTTTTTGTTGGTCATTTTTATTACCATGGCCCCCAGTCTAACATCCATATCCAGGCATCCACCTCCTCTGGTCGCTGTCCAGACTGCTCCTGCTCCCACCTAAGGCTTCACTGCATACCCTCATGTGTTGCCCCCCATGGCGGGGTGGTGGAGAGACCTCCTATCTCTGCTGGCACAGGATCCAGTCACTGCAGTGAGCCCTCGGAGCCAGGTGTCCCTCCGAAAGGCCATCAAGCCACCGTGACCGGTGCCATTTTCTCTGTTCTTTAATTCCCTGGAGTCAGAGGATGTACAATGATGCCAGTGGCCATGAGCATGCACACGTCCACGCATGTCCCCATCCAGGCGTCTGCTCTCGACTCCTCCCCAGTGTATGGCGTGCATCCCCAACCCCCAGCCTCCGCCAGGGGGCAGTCAGACGCCAACCGTTGTGGACCCCCCTCCCTGGAGAAGAAGAGCAATCCATCAGATGTTTGATCCCTCTCCTCCCCTGCCAGCCCTCGGCAACCCGTGCTCACTCCCGAACCCAGGTCGCCGGTGTGGTGCGAGGTGTGGCATCCAGTGCCTCAGCCCTCAGCACCACCAAGCCAGCACCTTTATCAGTTTTTAATTGTAATTGAGTCTAAATGCTACACCATGTAACCTCCAGTCTCCCATTATACCTGCATGCATTGCAGCACTGTTTCACTGCAAGCAGGGAGGTCGGAGGCTATCAGGACATATGCAGATGGCAGTGTGGAGCACAGGTGTAGGCTGCAATACTGGGATGCCTCCATACCACAGTAACCTGACAACTGTATGTGCACCGCCTAGGTGTACCCCGATGTTCCCACCTAACCCACCTCTCTGTCCACACTTGCCTCCCTGAGGGCCACCTCCTGATAGTAACCATGTACTGTCCTCGATTACTCGTCTCACTGTGCCGAGTGTTGGGAGTACCCTGCCTGCCCATGGGTGATATGGCAGCAATACTACCTGCAGAGCAGTGCCAATAGTGAACACATACATTAGAGAAGCACCTGAGTGCATCATGGAGCACTGCTGTGGTGGACAATAGATGTGTGACAGTGTACAGTGGAGCAGTGGGGAACACTGAAGGCAATAGTAGAGGGTCTGCCTTCAGCCATACAGCAGCAGTACATAAATGTCTGCTGTGCCCAGGTGCCCTAATACTGGCAGAACTGCTACCATGTCCCCCCCTCCCCTTCCCTCCCTCTCACTGATGTAGCCCTCGATTCTGACATACAGATCTCCCCTTCCCTCGAGCCTCTCTCTGTCACCTCCACAACATAAGTATGTCTCATAACAGTGAAATATGGTTATTTACATAATACGACTGTGCCATATATACATTACTCCATACGACATGTAGGAGGGCATCTCAAAATGCAGCTGTCATCACCGAGTGCACCATGGGATGTGCCCTGCTACTACAACCCCGTCTATACTATGCCTCTGTAATGTTACAGAGGGTGTAAAACGTTACCGTAACAGGTCGCGTTTACACCTGTAACGTTACAGGAGGTGTTTTCTTAACCATAGTTGAAACAACATATGAGGTGGTTTCAACAACGGTTATGAAACCGGTCCTGCGCTGGTAACATTACCAGCGGTAGTGTGGATGGCCGGTAGCGGTCCCCTGCAGGGCATGAAGCGCAGCGTGAACTGCATTGTGGGATCAGGCGCCGTCGTAATGGTCGCCCGGCTCCCGATGTGTGGACTGGCAGTGCCGGTCCCCTAATGGACACCACTGAGGTGTGGACACACTGCACCGCTCCCCGGCCGTAATGGATTGCATCCGTTACCGGGCGCAAGTGGTGTAGTGTGAACAGGGTCTACAGGGTTGAGACCACACACACTATCGCACTCAGTGTGGACAGGCTCTAATGTTTTCAAACCATTATCCACACTGTTCACTGGCAGTGTGGAAACACTGTAATGTTTACAATTTGTAACTGTTTGAATCCATTACAACTTTTTTGAGTGTAGTGTGGACAGGGGCTACATGTCTATGTAATTATCTATCTTTCTATCAATTGCATGTATCACTATTTTTACCTATTTCTAAAATAAACCTGCATATCACATTTGTTTGCACTCTGCGCACATACTTATGAAACTGTGCATATTTGTACTCCACTTTTGCATAGACCTCATACTTTCTTAATATTCCCATTATCACAAGCATAACTACCTTACCCTTATCAAAAGCAACCCCCTCTGAAAGTTACTATCACATTTTCTCTGCTAACAGTTCATCATCATTACACCTGACTTCCTGACATCAACACATTGCTTAAAGATGACTTACATCACCTCATGGACAAAAACTCTGTTTCTCTAAAAAAAAAAACTGTGTAAGTAATCCCAAGGCTGAACATATGCCAGCCATTACCTTTTCATGTACTGCCACCTTCTTTGCCATCACGGGGATTTGCATGTTTCCCATGATGCCTTGCATTATTGGGGTATGTACAATTGTGTTTTCTTTAAAATTTGGCTGTCCAGCCAGTATCATCCAGAATAACACATACATCAGTGGCGTTTGCTCTGGGATTCTTTTGTAAACCTATATTGCTTCCTATTCCTTCCATTAAAATGTACACCTTCATGTATTTTCCTAATAATGTATATGCCTTCCTTAGAACAGAAACTAAAACAAATCTTACTACTTACAAATCATTGTGTTGTTTCACCATACCTCCTTAACAGTTCCACACAACTTCATTATGCAGCCATGGTAGATCTGACCAGATTTTGTTTCTAAGTGTACATCCATTAGCAGGTTATCTCTCTCTACCACCAGATGGTAGTATTGTGGCTCACTCCTATCCTCCCTTTCTTTCTCAACCTCTGCTTCCCTTCTCCTCCCGCCCACCTTTTTTCCCCTCCCTCCCTGGTTATTTCTCCCTTTGACCACTAGGAGTCAGTGTTTTCTCCTCTTCTTCCTACTTTCTCCCTTCTCCCCACCACCCTTATCCTGCCTGCCACCGCTCTCCTCCGTCTGTCTCTCTTCTCATCCCTGTCTAACGGCCTGTTCTTCCTAGCTCCCCCCTCCACAGGCTTGAACCCTGCACCTTCTGCTCCACAGTCCATTACGTTACCACTGCACTAAGTCTGACATCCTTTCTATTGTCAAAACTTTGCCCTCAAAGACCACCTGTGACTCGACAATCTCTATTCCTGGATACACTTTGTTCCGGGAGGACAGAGTGGGGAAACGTGGGGGTGGTTGTGCGATCTATCTTCGTGAGTTTCTTCAGGGCCATGCTCTCCCCCCGCCCCACTGGAGGATGGTGCCTAAGCTCTCTCACTAAAAATCACCCCGGGCACCTCCCAGGGCCCCTCTGATCATCACCTCCATCTATATTCCTCCCCACAACCAGAAACACGCTTTCCTGTCTGTACTGGACTACCTCTCCCATCTTTCCCTCAAGTCTAAACAAATAACTCTTGGTGATTTCAACATAAATTGGCTCTCTAACTCTGCCTCCCCCCTTCAAAGATGCCATTGCTGCTGTTGACCTCACCCAACTTGTTACCTTTCCCACCTGTATCATCCCCTCTAACGGAACTTCTACCCTACTGGACCTTGTCCTACCTAACTGCCCCCACAAAATCACAAGCACCTCTGTGCTCCCAAATGCTGTAAGTGACCACTCTCCAGTACTCTGCACCTGGTCTTGCAAGGTAAAGAAACCAGCTCCAAAAACTCTCCTACTGCATGGGCTCAAACTTGGCAAACTAGATCCACTAAAAGATCACCTTGCCTGCTGGGATTGGTCCCCAATAAACCTTACCCCTGGCATTGACACTGCCCTTAACAATTTCATCCACTCCTTCAACTCAGCCTGTGACCTATTTGTTCCCCTCACCAAGCATATTGTCAAAGGTCCTAACACCCCCTGCATCTCACAGGCACTACTGTATCAGATGTGCCATAGAGACAACCTTTGGCAAAATGCCATAGGTGCACCTAGGCCATACGTAAAGCCAAAGCCAAATACTACAGAGCTTCCCTTGCCTCCACCTGGGGTTCTGGTCACAAATTCTGGGACAATATGAAGGAAATCAATGGCAAATCCATAGCATCCCCCCAACCCAACTTAACATTAATGGTTCCATTTCCACTGACCCACAACTCATTGCCGACATCCTTAACTGCTCCTTCTCTGACCTCAGTTCTGTACTTCCCCAAAATTTCTTTGATTTCTTCTCCATCCGCCAGCCCCCCTCACACCCTCACCCGCCCTTTCATTTCAGAGCTCTCTCTGTGCAGGAAACAAAACCTTACCTGCTTAAAGCCCTAGGTGGCACTCGTCACAGTAATGACACCCTGGACCTCAGACTCCTTCACTTGGTCTTGTATGTGGTCCTTTCCCCCCTTACCAGCCTTCTCAACTGCTCCCTCTGCCTTGTTAAGTTCCCTTCAGTCTGGAAAGCTACTGTCATCACCCCTATTCACAAAAGCGGCAACCATACTTCCCCTGGGAACTACCGTCCCATCTCCATCCCGCCCCCTGAAAGCCCTGGAAAAAAATCATCTTGGATCAGCTTATGGAATACCTTACTAAATATGACCTTCTCTGCAGTGAGCAGCATGGAATCTAGCGAGGCCACAGTACCACCACTGCCCTCCTAGAATTCATCAGTTTTATCTACTCCGTTCTTGATAACGGGTGCCTGGTTGGCTCGGTCTTCATAGACCTATCAGAAGCCTTTGACACCATTAATCACACCCTCTTCCTATCTGCCCTCTCCCACTTAGGCCTCTCCCAGGAGGTTACTGCTTGGTTTGCGGACTACCTATCCACAAGGTCCCAGCACGTCAAAATAAATAGCACTTTCTCTCTCTAACTGCCTCCCAGTCCTATCTGGGGTGACCCAGGGTTCCATCCTGGGGCCCATTCTGTTTAGTCTATTCCCTAATAACCTACCCAATGCCTGATCTGAGAAAGTCCTCTTATATGCAGATGATGCGGTCCTCTTCTCCTCCTACACAGACCCCATCTCCCTTTGACTATCCCTCCAGAATTCCTTCAGTGAGGCTGAATCCTGGTTTGTCGACCACAGGTTGGTACTAAATCACAAAAAAAAACAAGGTTATGTTGTTTACTCACAACTAAAGCAAACTCAAAGGAACCCCACTCCAAATTCTTGCCAATCATCTACACCTCCCTCAAGCAGATGAATACCTTCAAATACCTCAGGATCACCCTCGACTCTGTGCTCACCTTCCATGAACATATTCACCTCCTCAGTACTGCAGTCAATGCTAGGATTGGCCTGCTTTACCACCACAGGAGTTGCCTCCCCCGACGCCCTTCGGCTCGCAGTCTCCTCCTCCGTTCTGTCCCTCATTGACTACAGGATCCTGGTCTATGGGTCAGCTGATAACACTTCCCTTCATAGAATTAGGTTCTCCTTAAATAAAGCCTGACATCTAGTTACGGGTAGTAGTAGGCTCTCCCACACCTGCACAGTATACATCCCAACCAACTGGCTCAACTTTGATGAAAGGTTAAGGTACCAGACCTGTCTATTTGCTAGGAAAATAACCAGTGGTCTTGCCTGCCTGGTCTAACCTCTCTTCTCCAACTAGCAGCCATGACTGTAGCCACCCGGAGTTCATCCAAACCTACCCTCCTAGTACCATGTTTCAGGACTACATTGGGACAGAGATCCTACTGTTACAGAGCCCCCTCCTGATTGAACTTTCTACTCAGCCTTATCACCCTAGAACACAAAGTCGGTCACTTCAAATCCCTCCTTCAGGACCATTTCCTTGCCTCCCGTACCTGTAACTGTCCTTAGTTTGACCAGTCCCCCTGGTCCCGCTTTTCTTTTCCTGCCCTTTCCTCCTCTGTACCTGCTGGCCAGCTACCTCTCGACAAGGGACTCCTGTCCTTCCTATCTATCTTTTTCAGGGTTGCGCCTTCTCCAGTGCCAATGAAGCATCTTACTCCTTGCTAGCAATGAATGTCTACTATTATAATCTGCCTAGTATTCTTGTTCACTGTTTTATATAAAATGTCCATTAAGAAACTACGGGCCAGATATTCAAAACTTTGCCCCAGGGCAAAATTAGCACTGTCCAGCGGGCAAACCTAGCCCGGAGCACAGAGCAAGCTATATTCAAAAGGAATAGCCCAGGGCAAACAGCTTCCGAATATAGCATGGTAATGAGGCCATGCAAACTGGGCTGGGAGTGCAGGGCAAACATAGCCCTGGAATAAGACAGCACTGAATAAAGCAACCAGGAAGTGCAACCCACAACAACAACACAGTACACACAGCGTGAGGGCAGGTACAGGCAGACTACGTGGCAAGCGTGTGTGCCAGCAAATGCATGGACTCAGTACAGCTGCAGGAAGCAGCAGATGTGAAAGAACAGTGATCAAAACTGTATAATATTCCCCACATACCGTTAGCGCGCGCTAACACACAATGTATGACATTAGCACGGAGCTAAGCAGTTAGCCGGAGCAACCGCGTTTGCCCGGAGCTAAAATATGCCATATTCAAAAGTGCCATGCAAATGAGCCTACTTAGGTAGTCTCTGGGCAAACAACTGGATTAGCATCTCATTATACCCTGATTTGCATGCAGTTTGCCCAGCTTTACTGCAGGGTGCCACAGAGCCACCTGTAGGTCAGTCTGGAAGTACAGGGGCTGACCAGGTCCAACCACAGCTCCACCTGTAGGTCAGTCTGGCAGTGCATGATGATAGCTGCAGGCTACATGTAAACAGTACAGCATAGTATAGCATATTGTACCCCACGGGACAGGACAGCATAGGCACAGGTGGTGGTGGTGCTGCATGCAACTGTCACACTGTAGGGCATGCTACAGTGCACAGCAGCAACTACAGTAGCAAGGGGGCCAGTAGTGTGTGGACACAGCAATGCCTATGGTGTGTAGGGCAGTGATGATGACTGCACTATATACAGTGAGAGACCCAACCTGCGGATGTTTACTGACACTGGACATTACTGTTACGCTGTTGTGTGACCCACAGATGCTGCACCTGTGGCACGGATGCTCACAGTGACATGTACATTGCTGGCTTTGTGTGCTATGGCAGTTGTACAGCTGTGAGGTATGTGGCCGGGGGGGGCATATATTATCCGAAAGGCACACTGGTGTTGGGGTATTCCCAATACTGGCCCATGTACACTGCATGATGTGTCAGAGCCTTGTGGCCACACCTGGTCTGTAGCACAGCCTCGTCACCCATACATGCTCCCCTCAACATCCTCCATGCCCACAGTGCTGCATGTGTGGGCTGGCATCTGTTGGTGTCCACAGCAGTGTGGTCCGCAGGTGTGTGCTGTATGGCCACACTGCCGTGCTGTCCACTGGTGGCAGGGTCACCACTTACTGCCTGGCATGGCTGGGACTGGTGGCAGATGATGGCATCATTGTGATGCCATCAGTTAGCACCATGCTTCCTCTATGTTTGGCTTTATCTATGTGTCATATTTATTTGTTAGGGTCCCGCTAAACCCGCGCTAAACCCACGCAAACACCGCGCAAAGCCACAGTGTCACGCAAGGCTGATTGCCCAGGATTAAGATGAGCTTTTCCTGGGCGGTAATGTGCACCACGCTAAGTGTCACGCTAGGTCGTGCAAAACCACTTAGCGCGGCGCTAGCCGCTGAATATAGCATTGCGCCTGTATTCATGTCAGTTTGCCCCTTGCATACATTATAATTTTGCCCGGCGCTAATGCAGTTTGCCCGCGCTATTTGCCCTTTTGAATATAGCAGACCCGCGCTAATCCCATGCTAAACCTGCACAAACGGTTTTTGCCCGGCGCGAAGTTTTGAATATCTGGCCTTACGTTCCCTCTTTAATGTTTGAAACCAACGTACTGTTTTAATGTGGAGACTTTATAAATGAGTCTCTGACTCAAAGGATTGTAATTTTGATATTATTTAAAATAAAAAAATTAAATAAAATAAAATAAATAAAGACAGAGGAGAGATCAAAGAGAATGAGAATTGTCCCTTCTCATCAATCTCTCGCCCTAAGGAGATCATTATGCACCCAAACTAACACAGTTTCCATGCTGTACCTCGCACAAAACCCAGACTGGAGGGGTTTGTATAGATCAAAGGTCAGAAGGTGCTTCTCAAGCTGTTGCACCACAGTCTTCTCAACAACCTTTCCTAGAAAAGAAAAGTTGGAGATAGGATGGTAATTCGCCTTGATGCCAGGGTCTAAAGATGTTTTTTTCAGAAGGGGTCTCACTAGTGCCTCCTTCAAGGAATCCAGGAAAAAAAGCCTCTGACAAAAAACACTGGACAATCAAGTGAATATTGAGCCAACAGAGTTGACACATCCCATTAAGAAACATGTTGGCACCAGCTTCAGTTCGCAATATGTGTGCTTCAGCTTGGAAGCAACCTCAACTACCTCGCCCACCTCCATCAGTTTAAACTCACCCCAAAAAGGTGGAATGCCACCTCTGACACCCAACGCAATCCCAGACGGCCATGTTTTGGTTCACTGTCGGAATCCCCTGCCGGATGGTGAACATCCTGTCAGAGAAGAATTGAGTGAACTCTGTTTCACATAAATTGTCAGAAAAAGCTTTTTTTTGGCTGTAGACAGACTGGGTGTAATAGCCTTTCTACAGTCCGGAAGAGCACAGTCAGCCAGTTCTTCCCTGCAGCAACCTTCCTGGACAGGAACTCTGCCTTCTTATGGTAGATGGCCCCCCGGTACTCACCGAAGTGGGTACGCAGGGCAGTTTGTTTGCCTCTAGCCCGGCCTTCCACCAGCAGTGCTCTAACCTCTGACCCATAGTCTTCATCACCTTGAGCTCCCCGTCAAGCCATGGAAACCTCAAATAAGAAGATTTAGGTCATACACGCACCAGTGTGAGGGAATCGAGCAAGTCAGACATCGCCTTGTTATAGGCGGCAACCACCTCGCTCAGTCCTCTCGCACATGCATTACCCACACTAGATAGATCAACTACCGCCAAGAATCCCTCCAGGGTCAAACCCCTCAAAGGGTGGTAGCTTACCATCTCTGCAGGGGGAGGGCTCTCGGGGGGGCAAACAAGAACTCCATGGTGCAATGACCAGACCAAGAGACCTGGTCAGTCTTGAGGTTGTTACTCTCCAGCCCCAGTGAGAACACTAGGTCCAACATGTGGCCATTCTGGTGGGTCATGGAAGGAACCTCCTGTGACAAGCCCAGAGATGTCAATGTCTGGAGGAGGTTGCAACCTAGTCTAGAAGATTTGTCATTGGCCCAAACATTGAAGTCTCCCAAAACTAAACATCTGGGGGGCTCCAGTGTTTCATCAATGATGAAGTGGGCTAACTCCTGCATGAATTTTCCTGTCACCACAGGGGGGCAGTAAATCAGCAGGACCCTGCAGCCTGTGCCCAGACCCCACGAACAGCCACACATTCAAAGGAACCCAGTGTTCCCACAGGGTACACCGTGAAGCCTAGTTCAGATCAAAAACAGATGGCCACACCCCCGTCCATGTGCTGCACTCTGGAGCAGTACACTACGGAGCACCAAGGGGGGACGGTGGCCTCCCAAACTGGGCCAGCATCATCACCCATCCAGGTGACAGTAATGGAAGCCAAATTGACCATAGAAATCAAGTCTGCTATAATTACAGTCTTGTTTCTAATCGATCTGGCATTGCAAAACACTGCCCACAGGGGACTGGCAGGCAATACAGCCCCTCTGGCTGCTTGCCCACTCAGTCTGGTGGGAACCCTGGGGACAGGAGCTTGACACATCTGGCCTCTCTCTAAGGCCTGTCTTACCCCAGGGCATCTTCCACACCTGACTATCTCTATCCTGCTCCCCTCCAATATGTCCGAGGCACCCCACCATAACCGATCACTATGGCACCTCTCAATCCTGACCTTCTGACAGTGACAAGCTGTAGTGATGGAAACTTGGAGGTCGGTGAAGGGCTGCAGGTCGAATAGCTGGGATGCCTAGTAGACTATCATAGCCCGCCCCAGAACTTTGCATATTCCTAGACACATACTGACTAGCTATACTGCCTTAAGCAGCAATTAACGCTAACTACACACATTAAGCACACCCACAGGTGAACAGCTAATTCAATAAGGACCTAACCAATCATACCATGACCCCAATCATACACCCCACATCCACACTAAATAAAATAACCTACTCCCCCCACCAAGAAAACAATCCAAGCCTCACAGTAATACCCCCTCCCACACAAATATTAAAATAAATTTGAGTAAAAGGTGGCATGCACAGAAAATTATATATGCTTCAAATCAAGAGCATAGTCCAGTATCTCAAACTACCAGAAATGGCAGATGGAAATACTCCAAAACCACACAGCAATCCAGGTCTACCAGGCAAGGTCCAACAAATCCCTCTCACCGAGCTGCTGGGAAGATTCTGCACCTGTTTTTTATCTTTGGCCTGTCACCCAACCCTTCTATTGTAAATACTGAACAAAAGTATCTGTTCAATATGTCCTCCTTCCCCAGGCCCCCTTCCTCAGAGTCCCCTCTTCACCCTCTAACCTTGTTATCCCCCCCCACTAGTTTTCTTCTTCTCGCTAATATATCTGAAAAGGTTTTATCCCCTTTATTTATTGATTGGGCAATATTCTACTCCGTTTGTGCCTTCGCTCTCCTCTCTGCCCTCCTCACTGCTCTCACTGCTCTCCTCACTACTACCTTTGCCTCCCTTTGTTTTTCCTGATAATTTATCCTGTCCTCCTCCTCCTATGTCTTTTTATATTTTCTAAATGTTAGTTTTTTCACTCTTACTGTTTCCACTAGCTCTTTAGAGAACTACTGTGGCCTCCTTTTCTTCTTGCCCTTGCAGACCTGCCTGACACAGAGATTTGTATCTCTTTTAATGCCTTCTTTTATTTCTGCCCACTGGTCCTCAACTCCTCCTTGCCTTTCTATTCCTGCGAGAGTGTCTTCTTGACATTCTCCCATTGTCTCGCAATTGGCCCTTCTGAAGTCCATGACCCTCATCCTAGTGTGATTCAGTGCAAACCCAGTTTTTATATCTCTGCCATTGCCCTAACACAAATGTTAACTGCACCCACAAGAATGAATCATAGAACAGGAAACAATTCCCTTCTGGAACTAATCCTTACCACACACCCAAACAGAATCACTAATACCAATGTTCTCCTTGACTCAATGAGTGATCATTCCCCAGTAACCTGTTTGTGGGCTAACAAGGCCCCTAAACCCAAGGCCAGGATCACTTACCAATGTGTCCTTAGAAAAGGACATCTCAATAATTTTCTAGCCTACCTGTTGAATTGTGACTGGTCCCATATAAATACGTCTGGTAATATTGACCTAGCTCTGCAATACTTCATTGACCAGTTCAATAAGGCCTGCAACCTATCTGCCCCTTTTCAGAAAAGAAAGTCTAAGGGCCTGACAAACCCTTGGATTACCCCCACCCTACTTAACACTATGAAGGAAAGGGATAAACTATGGCACCGTGTCCTCGCCACAGGTAATAAGGATGACATGCAATGCTATAGAGCAGCCAGGAACTCCTGCACCCTGGAGGTTCATCGAGCCAAAGCAGACATCTTCAAAAGTGAACTCAACAACTCCTGGGGTAATAGCCATCATTTCTGGGACAGGATTAAGGAACTCATGGGTAAACCCAATAGAACATCCCCCAATTTGATTGAGGTAAATGGTACTACTACTATTCAGGAACCCAGCCAAATTGCAGACAGCTTCAACGAAGCGTTCACCGATCTGAGTGGACTTCTTCCCCCTAACTTCTTTGATAATCTAAGCAAAAGTGGCATCAATATATCAGATACCCCTCCCAATACTACCCCTTTCTATTTCTGAAGAGTCACCTGGTCTGAAACCAAAAAATACCTGCTAAAAGTCCTTGGGAAATCTAGATTCAGCAGTGACACTCTGTATCTCAAACTATTAAAACTCTTTCTTGAAGTGCTAACACCCCTCTCCAAACTCCTGAACATGTCACTCTCTCTACAACAATTTCTCCAATTATGGAAATCAGCAGTTGTCACCCTGGTACATAAAAGTAGAGACAGGTCTCAGCGTACCAACTGCCACCCTGTATCCATCCTCTTGCCCCTTTCTAAAGCCCTAGAACATATCGTAGCTGATCAGCTTACCGAATATTTAACCAAATATAGTATACTGTGCCTACAGCAACTTGATTTTAGAAAATCACACAGCACCACCACTGCCCTCCTAGAATATACAGATTACATACACAAAGCTGTAGTCCGTGGTCACATAGTAGGGTCAATCTATATTGACCTTACTAAGGCTTTTGAAATGTTTAATCACTCCCTTCTGCTACACACACTCCACACACTTGGCCTCTCTAAAGAAGTTTCAAACTGGTTCCATAGCTACCTCATTGATATAACTCAAAAAGTTTAAATTAATGACACCCTCTCCTGCAGTCTGCCAGTATGTTTAGGGGTACCTCAAGGGTCGATCCTTGGCCCACTATTATTCAGCCTATTCTTCAATAGCCTTCCCAAATCCTATAGCAACAAAATAGTCCTATATGCGGATGATGCTGTCCTTTTCACTAGCTGCACTGATCCGCTCCCTCTTACAAATGAACTCCAGGCCAACTTCACATTGGTTGAAACCTGGTTTGAACAGCACAAACTGCTGATGAATTATAAAAAAACCAAGGTAATGCTTTTTCTAATCCCATATTAAACATAAATCTGTCACCCTATATATCCAAAACAGTCACAACCTCCCTCTTGAACAAGTAACAGAATTTAAGTACCTAGGGGTCATACGGGACTGTCCCCTCTCTTACTCCCATCATGTGATTCAGGTCTCCAAGGTAGTTAATGCTAGAATCGGCACCCTTTACCGCTGCTGGCACTGCCTGATCCCACGGTGTCTTCCCACCCTCACCCCACCTACCCCCCCCATCTGGACTCTTAGAGCTATAGCTCTGCAGAGCTGCTTTGATTGGTTATCTATTTACCCACTTTCCCATTGGTCCCTTATATTCTACCAACCACTAGAGGGATTTTTTCAGCTATCCAGCCTCTGTAATCCTCTTCCTAACCTAACAGATGGCCTCCCACTGCAGCCTGCTACACCCCATACTAGCACTCCTGTTATTTCTGACCCTTCCCTCCTCAGACCCAGCCCCCCGACCCATCCTAGCTGAATCAAGCCCTATCTGTGGTCACACTCTCAATTCAGTTAGATCTTTTCACCTGCCCCATCTTTTGTCACCCTCTATATATTTCTCATCTAAAGACAAACCTGGTTTGCTGTTCTCATCCCTCTCTAAGTTCAATGCCCTCCACCTCCTCCTAAATTTCTCTCCTACCCCTGCTAAATGTCCAGTTCTTTGCCAACCCGGGTTAAAAAACAAAAAATGTCACCCCACTCCCACATCCTTCTTTACCTCCTGCTACTTGCATGTTGAGCTGAACCCTGACCCCTCCATTATAGCCTCCACCATAGATTTCCCCAAGAGTCTGAGGTTGTTCCATGTGAACATCCACAGCCATATCCCTACATTGGATGACATCAAAGTCTGGATAACTCAATACTCCCCTGACCTGCTCTGTATCTCAGAGACATGGCTATCATCCTGAATCCCGGATAGCTACCTTGCTATTCCAAATTATAACCTTTTTCAGTAAGACAGAGGTAAACATGGTGGCGGAGTTGCTATCTACCACCGCACATCCTTGTCATGCACCATCTCTTGCCGTGAGGCTGTCCCAAAATCTCACGAATTCCTTCTGGCCAAGGTCACCTTTCCATCTTCAGCCCCCCTCTTTCTGGGAGTTCTGTACACCTCCCCCAAACTCTCTCCATCCTCCGTGGTCTCTTGTGTCTCTTCCATTTCCAACCTGGCCATCACAAGTGAACTAATTCTCCTAGGTGATTTCAATCTGGACTGGCTCGCCTCCTCTACGTTGAGTCACTCTTTACAGATTGAAGCCCTCAACTTGACCAAGCTGATCAGACAGTCCACTCATCTAAATCATAAAACCCAGTTGCACACCCTGCTAGACTGGATATTAACTTCCCACCCCCACTGGATCTGCTCTTCTGGCATCCTGCCGGATGTAGTGAGCGACCACTGTCCCACTTTCTGCATTAGAAAGCTAAGCCCTTCTCCCAGTCCCCCAAAGTATATTCAATACCGATCCCTCAAATCACTTGACCCATTCAAACTACTCCATGATCTGGCCTTTGCTAACAGGTCTCTAGTCCTCTACTTCCCCTTAGTTGACATTGCTCTCACCCACTTCACAGACATCTTTCTAAAAACCTGGGATACCCATGCCCCATTAAGATCTGTTAGGGTAAAATGTAAGCACAACTCCTGAATTTACTCAGATATCCTATCTGCCTGCAAAACCCGAAACCTTGCATGTTGATGCTTCAAAATTACCAGCGACCCTGCCAATCTCCAAAAATATGGAACCCTCTGCAATAGCTGTACCAAACACATCCAGCAGGCCAAAGCTGCCTACTTCAGATCTCAGCTGTACCCCTCCGATTCTGCTCCTGCCTTCTTCTGGAGTTATCTCAGGTCACTCATGCACCCCTGCTCTGATACCTCTCTTTCTTTTCTCTGCGTGGTGGGCTCCCTAGTGTCTGACCCTCCCTTTGTCGCTGATGCCCTCAATAGCCTCTTTACAACCTGTTCCCTCCCTCCTGACCCCACCTCCTCTTCCCCATCACCTCTCCCTCCCTCTCACAGTCTACTGGCTACTCACTGCCCTTGGCTACCCTGGCTGATGTTCTCAGGGCTATTCTGCCTCTGAACTCTTCAAAATCCAGCCCTGATGGCCTCCATCCCAGACTACTGAAGATCTCTGCACGCTCTATCCTGACCCCGCCACATACATTTTCAATCTATCCCTTTCCTCCTCCACATTCCCAATGGCCTGGAAGAAGGCCACCATCATACCACTTCTCAAAGTGGGTGACCCTAGTGCCCTGGGCAATTATTGCCCTATCTATCATCTGCCCTCCCTAGCCAAAGTCTAGAAATTGCTTGTCCTAGCCAGGCTAAATTACCTCTTCTCCTCCTCTAACACTCTCTCCCCTTTTTAGTCTGGTTTCAGGAAGTTCCACTCTACTATCTTCTCTCTCCTTCACTTTACTGACGCCATTCACATGGCAGTTGACAAAGGTCTGATCACCTCTCCTATATTTATAGACCTTTAACTCCATCTCTCACCCCCTTCTTTTAAACAAACTTAGCTCCATAGGCCTTGCACCCACAGCCATCTCCTGGTTCTGTTCCTACTTATCTGACTGGATACAAGCAGTTAAAGTCAGCAACACCCTGTCCTCCCCCTACCCATCCTTGCTGGTGTCCCCCAGGGCTCAATCCTTGGACCTGTCCTCTTCTCCCTATTCGTCAATGACCTCCCTTCTGCTTGCTCCCATGCTAAGATCCAAATGTACATGGACAATGCTGTCCTGTACCTCTCTGGCCCCTCAGCCCAAGCTGTTCAAATCCCTCTTCAACAGGACCTTACCTCTATAGTCAACTGGTTCATGGCAAACAGCCTAAAAATGAACATCAAAAAGACTGTGGCCATGACCTTTGGATCTAAACAAAAGCTTGCAAGGCTTATCACCCATCCATCCTTCTTTACCCTTAATAACTCTCCGCTTGAAAATGCCAGGGCTTACAAATACCTTGATGTGTGGCTAGATCCCTCGCTTGATTTTTCCTCCCATGTCAAGACTCCACACTCCAAGCTGCACCCTAAACTTGGTCTTCTCTGCTGCCACAAGGGCAGCCTCCCTATCCCAGTTTGGCAGGACCTGTGGATAAAATGGGTACTACTTGCTTTTGACTACACTGACGTGGTTTTCAGCATTGCTCCCACCTCCTCTCTCTCTCTCTCTCTCTCTCTCTCTCTCCCCAAGCTAGGTGTTCTTTTCAATGCCTTCTGCCACTTTGCCTCTAATTCCCCCTTTTTGACTCCCCACTGTGACTTATACTCCTCCTTCCCCCCTCAGCTAGTGATCCAACAGGAGTTCAGCATGGTTGTAGTTCATTTGCATAACCAGATAAGGAAACAGGTCCAGCTCCCCATACGATGCACAGGGGAAATGCTGGGCCTCGCCCAACAACTAATGCATTGAAATTTGGCCAATGGAAAATCATGTACACAAATGCCCGCAGTCTGGGAAATAAGATCCCAGAACTACAGGCAACAATGACAGAGGCTAAACTGGACATAGTAGTCAATAGCGAGACACGGTTCACCAGTAACCACACTTGGGAGACTTCAGTACCCGGCTATGTACTGTTCAGACGAGACCAGGGTGCAAAATTGGGGGGAGGGAGTAGCCCTTTATGTCAATGAAAATATCAAAGCTACAGAAATTCAAAATACACATAAGGATCCAGAAGAACTGTGGGTCACCCTGAAAACAGGAAATGGGACAGCCATACGAACTGGGATTGTCTACAGGCCTCCAGTCCAGGGGGAAGACAGGCACATTACTGTTCAAAGATATACAAAACATGACAGCTAAAGGGGAGGTTCTGATAATTGGAGACTTCAACATGCTAGATACAGATTGGTCAATACCAGCAGGAGCATTCACCAGAACTAGACGCATGGTGGATTCCTTCCAGGGGGAGGGCCTCAAACAACTGGTACAACAACCCACAAGAGACAGGGCTATCCTAGATCTAGTACTGACTAACAGGGAAAGGATCACAGATCTCAAGGTAGAAGGTCATCTGGGGGTCAGTGACCATCACATGGTATGGTTCAGTTTGGCCACTAGAACTAAATCCTCCCATTCCAAGGCAAAAATATGGGACTTCAGAGCAGCTGACTTTGATAAGATGGCCAACAGAGTTAAGCTAGCCCTGGCAAGAAGAAATACAGGTGAGGGGGTACAGGCAAAATGGGCAAGCATTAAGGATGCAATACTTGAAGCAACATCCCATTGTGTTAGAGAGAAAAGGAAGAGCAAAAGAAGAAGGAAACCACTTTGGTTCTCAACAGTAGCAGAAAAGGTCAGAGCCAAAAGGTTGGCCTTCAGGAAATATAATGGAACGCAGCGGGATGAAGATAGGGAGGCATACCAAACTTCCCACAGAGAAGCAGGGTAGGCAGTAAGGCAGACAAAGGCCCAAACCAAGGAAACACTAGCACAAACAGTAAAAGAAGGGGACAGGACTTTCTATAGATACATTAGTGAAAGGAGAAAGTATAAAGGGGTTATTGCTAAGATCAAAGGGGATAAGGGGGAATGTGTGGAGGAGGACCAAGGAAAAGCATCTATCCTAAGTAGATACTTCTGCTCAGTATTTACTGAGGAGAAGGTAGGGCAGGGCCCACAGCTCAGCACCATTGACACAGGGGGGAGGTAGGTGTGCACAAGTCCCTTCACAAAAGAAAGGGTCCTACAAGAGCTCACTAAGCTCAGGGTGGACAAGGCAATAGGACCTGATGGCACATATCCCAGGGTACTAAAGAAGCTAAGGGTGGAACTAGCAGAACCATTATCAGAACTGTTTAGTGAGTCTCTGAGCACAGGAGAGATTCCAGAAGACTGGAGAAGAGCTCATGTGATCCCGCTCCACAACAGTAGCAGCAGGGAGGAGGCAGGGAACTACAGACTAGTCAGTCTTACCTCAGTAGTGGGCAAGATTATGGAGGCACTCCTTAAGGAAAGGATAGTGCAATACCCGTAATCCATAGGAGCACAGGATCCAAGACAGCATGGATTTACAACAGGAAGGTCCTGTCAAACTAATCTCATAGATTTCTTTGACTGGGAACCTAGAGTGGTGGACCAAGGGGGTGCAGTTGACATTGCCTACCTTAACTTCAGTAAAGCTTTCAATACTGTTCCACATAGAAGGTTGATTAATAAGCTGAGTAGGCTCAGGGTGGGTCAGAAGTTGATCAACTGGGTGGCAAACTGGTTGGCAGGCAGGAAACAGAGAGTCATTTTAAATGGTAAACAGTCAGAAGAGATGTAAGTCAAGACTTCTGGTGCACCACCTAGAGGAATGCAGCACTGAGGATCGAGCTCTGACAGATCACATCCAAAAGCGCTCCTAAACAAAGGAATTTTAACCAAATATTTTCAAAAAATCAACAGACAGGAGCAACAAATGCTAATGGGTGAAAAAAAAAGAAACAAAATGAGCAAACAGCACTGGATGTCCATAGATCTACTCCCATTGCAGCACAACCAATGCAGCAAAACCAAGCCATGGCTGCCTTCATGGAGCCCTTGTTGCAGCCTACAAATTCAGAAATCCTAGAAGAGCAGAAAGCCTTCCAGACAGACGTTAAAACCATACTAAATGGAACTCTCTGCAGAAATAACAAAAATAAATGGGCAAATAATTGAACAACAGTTGCATTACTCTGCCTTGGACACTAGAACTGATTGCCTGGAGTGGGTCATAGTACACTCACTAATGGAGCACCAGGACCTCAATAAAAAATGTGATGACCTTGAAAATTGCTCCAGGAGGAGCAGTCTCAGAATTACCAGAATACCGGAGGATGAGGAGGGGCAAGATATGGCTGTCTTCCTCAATGGGATGCTCTGGGAAACCTTGCAACTCAGTCCAAATATGCCTTTAGACACTGAGAAGGCATACAGGGCCCTAATACCAAAACCAAGAAATTCAGACCAAAGGTCCAGGGCCATCCTTGTGAAATTCCTGAGCAATGCAACAAAGCAGCAACTGCTGCTCACAGCCTGGAGAAAGAAGAAAGTCCTGTACAAAAGCACCAGAATATTTTTTGACAATGATTACTCCTACCCACTGGTGACTAGACGAAGAGCATATGCCCCTATCCTCAGAATATTGAAGGAGCAAGGCCTGAAATTCTAGACCCCGTACCCAGCAAGACTCACCATAATGATGCCCAATGGACCTAAATTCTTTGAAACTCCAGAAGAGGTGACAAAGTTTCTCCACACCAAGGGCATTTCGGTACCACTCCTGAGAAGGAAGATATCAGCTGAAGACGCAGACGAGTGAGAGATCCATGGAGCGGCCTGGAGTACGATTGCTGACCAAAGAAACAGGAGGCAACAGTCAGCATCTATGATCCGAGATATAAAAGAAATGCTCCAACAGGTTGCCCGGCCACCAGCGGAGTAAACCAACAAAAGCAATCCAGAGCAAAGAGGGACTTTGGAGCACCCAGAAAGGAAATCGGAGTGCTAGTGGTGAACAATGGGATTGAACGCAAGGCATGGCGGGAGCATAAGCACCAGTCACTAGGGGCTTGCCGGGCCCAACTATGCACAAAGGACCATGAGGACCAGATACCTTGACTCCCTCAAAAATCCACTGTAGCTGTCAAAATAAAGTATTGTTTCCAGTAGTCTAGTGGCACCCCCCACCTGGCACTGTCGATCCCCCCACTCCCTCCCAACCATCCCCAAATGGAGCTGGTGACTGGCTCATCCCACCACTCACCTCTGCGGCCAGTCACTGACTGAGTGTTGAATGGGCGCATATCATAGTAAGTGATGAAAGAGTGCTCATTCATCACTTAGTTGTTTAACCAGGAGTAGCACACTAAGCTGAAAGCTTTTTTACAGAAGCGACCTGGGAGCACAGGGAAGTTAAGTGACTTGCTCAGGTTCACACAGTATGCAGGTGGAAGCTGTGGGATTCAAACCCAGATCTGGTCTGCCGGATGTCACCAGATTTGCAGCATAGAGCCTTAAACCACTGCAGTATATTGCCTCCCACTTACTACAGTACATGCCCATTCAACACTCAGCCAGCGTCTGGCTGCGGAGATGAGCAGTGGGTTGAGCCAGTTGCCAGCTCAGTTTTGGGATGGTTTGGGGAGTGGGGGTTGGCATTCTAGGTTGTGGGTGGGTGGGCCACTTGACTACCGTAGACATTGTTTTATTATTACAGCTACGGGTTAGGGATCATGATGGGGGTGGGGACCACTATACTACCAGGGAAGAGCTTCAAATAATAAAATACTAGAGTCAAGGAATCACAATGGGAATGAGGGACCACTATACTACCAGGGAAGAGCTTCAAATCATACAATACGGAGTCGGGAATCACGATGTGGGGTGTGGGGAACCACTATACTACCAGGGAACAGCTTCAAATCATATAATACGAGTCAGGGATCATGATGTGAGGGTGTGGGGGACACTTGCCTATCAGGGAATGTTGGACAGCTTTGTAAACAGGTATCATGGATCGTGATGTGGGGTGGGGGCACAAACTACCACAGACTGGTGTATGGTGCTTACGTTTGTGTTGGGGGACTGGCGGATGGAGATATATATATACACACCCCAGTCCCCCGATATATATATATATATATGTATATTAGCTGCACCATGCAGCTATAGTCAGGGTTGCCTGGCCACTTCTATGTTAAACCCGAAGGTTTGCACTTTAATAACTTTGCCACCACAAGACGGATTTGCCTGACATTTTGCATGCTTGGTGTAGTTCCATAGATCTCTGGGCCTGGCAAGTTATGTTACAGTCGGATGAGCAGTTTCGGAGTTGCAGAGCACCAAAAAATGCACAAAAATGGAGTTTTTGCGTGTTTCTTTGCTTAGGGCTACAGCCCACAGGATTTGTCTGTCTGATCTGACATCTTCAGGGAAATTGTAGTCTACGTCACTGATGTGTCTTTTGATGCTTTGGTGAACAAATATTAAATCGTTCAAAAGTTATTCAATTTTTCAAGTTTTAACATTGAAGTCAATGGGGAAAAATATATGTGCCCCTCGAAACTGTCGCAAAACCACATTTTACTGTCCCAAATCCACTAAGTAGTGTTGTGCTGCCACCATCTTGTTTCAGTTAGTGGTGAAGAAAAACGTCTGTACAGTAGTTCAAATTCTAGTGCCCCTAGATAAACACCGCAGTTGTGTTTACCTAAACAGGGCATGAGGAACACAGTGGTACCATCAGTATTTTTTCTAGGACCCCTAGAAATACCTTTTTTTTTTAAATCGGGTCCACCTGTAGTGTTGCAAATCATGACAGTACATTTGTGACACTTTCACAAATCACAACACTGTCGCATCTATACTGTTGCAATTTGTGACACTACTGCTAAAAAAAATACCATTTCTTTGCCACACCACTGCACCTAAACGGTTGGGGCTTTTTGGTTGCAATATGCAGGGTGGCAAGCCCTGGCCCTCAGATGTGCTTTTGATGGTTTGGTAAAAAAATTTAAAAGGGTTACAAAGTTACAGCGCTCCAAATTTGAGAAATTTCCCATAGGATAACATTGTGGCACCTGCGGTGACTTTCAGCGCCCATTTAGTATCTCAAAAACAATTCAAGATACAGATTTTTTGTTCTCCGCAGCTTAGTCAACCTTTAGGTGAACTAAGCCTATGTGGAGGTTTTGAAATCATAGTTGCTATGGTTACTCAGATATTGCCAAATTAGTGTTACAAGGATTTTTTTCAGCACTATAGGGCTGCGGTATGCCTCTGTACTTATGTGTAAGTGGGAGCGCAGGGTCCGGAGGGCCCACACTCCCACATATGCATACAATTATGCATACATTGGCATCGTGAAGGGAGCACAGGGCCTGGAGGGTCTGGGCTCCCACAACCACATACCAGTTACCAGTTACATTACACTTGCTCAAAATGGAGGGAAATTCATTGCAAAAAACTTAATTGATGCATCAGTTAGGGTTGATAGTACAGATGCGACAGTGTCGTGATTTGCTAAAGTGTTGCAAATCTACTGTTGTGATTTGCGACACTACAGGGGACCCAGTTTTGAAAAAGGTATTTCTATGGGTCCTAGAAAAAAACTGATGGCACCGTTGTGTTCGTCCAGCCCGTTTAGGCAAACACAACTTCTACTGTTTACCTTGGGGCAGTAGAACTTGAATTACAGACGTTTTTCCTTCACCACTAACTGAAACAAGATGGCAGCAGCATGACACTACCGAATGGATTTGTCACAGTAAAATGTGCTTTCACGGCAGTAACGGGTGCTTTCGAGAGGCACATATATTTTTCCCATTGACTTCAATGTTAAAGTTTAAAATTTGAATAACTTTTGAACTGTTTAATATTGTTTCACCAAATCTTCAAAAGGCACATCAGTGATCCGGACTGCAGCTTCCCTGAAGATTTCAGACCAGATGGACAAATCGTTTGGACTGCAGCCCCGAGCAGAGAAACATGCACCTCTCATCAATATAGCACAGTTCTGCAGTGTGTGGCCTGCATTTTTGTTTGCAGTTGTTGTGCAACACTTCATTGCTGTCATACACATTGTTCACCAACGTCAGCTCTGCTCTGCTCCACCTCTGTGTCCACTGCACTGCTGTTGCTTTTTGTACTTCCTTGTTGCTATATTCAGAGCTGTCTTATTTCCTGCGATATTTTAGCACTGCACTCCCAGCTCTGTTTGCACTGCTTCCTTTGCATGCTATATTCAGCAGGTTTAGCCCCGGGGCTATTCATTTGACTATAGCTTGCTAATGATTCAGGGCTAATTTAGCACACTGGGCACACTGGGCACTGCTAATTTAGCCCCCGGCTACGTTTTGAATATCTGGCCCCTGGAGTCTAATAAATTCATGCACATGGGCATACACGATTTTCTTAAATGACCTGCCCACTTATATCACTAATCTATTCCAAGCTTCCCATAGCAACTACACCCTTCGGAAAAACAACTACATACTCCTAAACACACCAGCATGTGCCACACAGATAGGAAAGACTACCCTCAGTTGTTCCACTCTCACCCTCTGGAACTCGCTGCAGTCCAAGCTCAAATACCTTTAAGATACTCATCAGAAAAGTATGGACTGAAACCTGTACGTGTGCCTAGTCCTTACCTAAATTATGTGTGATCATATGACAAGGTACTTAAACCCACTGCATCTGGAATCATCGTATAGAGTTGCATAGGCTGTAGTGTTAAATGAGCTACTTACTATCTAAGCTGCTATTTGCTTTTCTTACAATTGTGCAAAATAGTTATGACAAACAGACACTGAATGCAAACTGAAATATGCCTTTATACCTCCATTCTCTGTAACTCAAATAACTTGCTATTTTCTGTCTGCTGTGGCTTGCCTAAATGGATATGATACACAGGCAACCAAAAAACTGCAAACTGCATTCATTCTTTTGTGAGTTGCATTCTTTGTGAGTTGAACTACCTCCATGTTTTAAATTCTGTATGCAGTCCTACCCAGGACCTCCTTGTAAATGAGATTGCTCAACAGAGCCTTTTCCTGGTGAAATAAATACATGGAAAATGAAATAAATGCATTCCTTTATTGAAATTCTATCCACTAGGCTGGCCCCATGAGAGGCGGCATCTTGTCTTGGGCAGGGCTTCCAGGAATATGGCAACCATTCAGTTACAACACACGTGCCAGCAAACATTTACACAGCATTGCATATAAAATATCAGAGAAGAAACGCAAGCCTGCACAGTCCTGTATATCACTGTGGTTGTGAACGATTATAAAAAGGACTACAAGCTGTAGCATTCCAATATGTTTAAGGGGGAATAAAAGATGGCATTTCCAAATCCTTTCATTACTTTTCAGGGTGGCGTAAGAAAACCTTTCCAGCTGTCTGTCAGATTAAATGTATACGAATATGAGAAGTGGAGGTGAAATCTATAATAAGAATACAAGACAGCGACAGCTGCTTGTAAGTGTGGAGTATACAGTGATGTCGTCTGGATTCCATTCAACTAAGAAAGAGCTAGAAATGAATGTCTGCATAGCCTCGAGGGTTTCAGATTCTAAGTACAATATGCAGCCAAATTATTTTGGGTAACTGAATTACTGTAGCAAAGGAGAGAAAAATGCCTTTGCTTTTTACTAGTGGCCTAATGGTATCAGAATAATTTTAGTCCACGGCTCTAACAAAAAGATTTACTTATATTTTGGCAAATGATAGACTTTAAATTTAGAAGGATTTTACTGTCACTCTTCATAGTGCGGGGAGGGATGTTTCTACTCTACAGATAATCTTTGGTACCTACCAAGCCAATGAGAAATCAAGTGATTTGCTGTGAAAATCTGCAGCATTTTCAGAGGCTTCAATTTTATAACCTCCAAGAATGCATCCTGTTCCCCCCTCTCCCACCCAAGCCGGCCATTGTGTCATGGCGAAGTGACTTAACTTACCGAGGTCAGAATTGGGCTGGGAACAGATACAACAGATAAAGACAGTAACCACCATGTTAGATCAAGGGTCCAAAGTCCAAACAGTGGCATCTGAGCAAAACTGTTTGCTTGTACTCTTTATTATTTATTTAATTTTTGCAAAAAAATAGAGACTTGGAAATTATTATTCCCTAAATATGTCTGTAACTACTTGTTCTGTGGCTGCAACTCTTTGCTCTCTGCCAAAAATTAAGGCGGAGTAGGTAATACACTAGCAACTTGGGCAAAGACCAGACTAATAAAGGATAACTTTAATAAAAAAAAATTGAAAATAGTAAGAAAATCAATTATTTTTTTCAATGCAGCTATAGAATCACATTATTTGTTGTCATTGCGTTCTAAATGTGCAAAAATGAATTGATTTCTTCCTAACAGGGCTCCGTAATCAAGGATTTAAGGATATGTTTCTCCTAACAGGGTTCAGATTTTCCACGGTCCTGCTCCCCCCTCCCCCCCCAAAAAAACCTGCCACAACTCAATTAACTACAAATGCAGTAGTAATTAAACCTTTGTTTTTTCACAGAATATGAACTTTAGGTCCTAATTGGGCCTATTTGCAAATATGTCCTGTTATGGTTACACAAATAGAAAAAGTAACACCAAACTAAATAAATAATATAAAATAGACATAATTAACAGTACAGGAACCAGAGGCAAGGTACAGTGCTCCCAGCTACCAATTGGATTACAGCGCCCTTTCTTAACTTCTTCCTAATTGGCTGCTCCCCATTATAATCCTTTTGAAGCTCCAGCGGTGCCTTTTGCTGTGAATTGCTGTACTGTTTTACTCATAATACTGGTTTTACTGTTAGAAATGTATAGATCGGCTAATAATTTTATTACTTAGCTAAGGCAAATTATCAAGAGGGCTAAGTGCTAAGTTATTTTACCTTCTCTTTCTTTCTCTGCCGCTCTGACTCTTCTCTACTGTCTTGCTAATTTTCCAATTCCCCCAACCCCTGCTGTCTCACTGTCTCTTCAGCCTGTCTGCCCCATGCCAATCAATTTCAGCTCCAATTAATCCCAGCTGTTTCCTTGACGTACTTTAGTGGAGACCCAGCCTCGGGTGCTCCCTCCTACATGGATCTTTCATGCTCTTCCGAGTCCTCACAGGTGGGATGTCAACAATAACAATATTTGTCACTATGCATCCTCCTAGCCCTGACTGAAACACCACTGCCTCCTCTACTCAGATCTGAGATGGCTACCGCCTAATGCATCTAGGCTTTATTCATTTATTTGGGCTGGCAGTATAGCCTAGAGGTTAGAGGAACGAGATGTGAACAGCTTGATACGTCCAGCAGACCAGACCTGAGTTTGATTCTCACAACCTCCACTTCCATACTGTGTGACTGTGAGCAAGTCACTTAACTGCCCAGTGCTCCCAAGTCGCCTCTGAGAACAGGCACCTGTGCCTAGTGGGCCTTTACCCAGTTACCAAAGACTAAAATAAAAAAATTCACTTGGCTCTATCAGTGACAATGTTATAAGATCACAAACTCCCAAGTCCCTTGCTGAGCTTCTCCATCATACATCCTGCTATGGATTACACTCTGTGGATAAGTCCCTTGTTTATGTCCCTAGACACAGTACCTCCAAAGGTGCCAGTGCTTTTGCCTGTCAAGCCGCCCAGTTCTGGAACTCTCTCCCCTTATCTATCCACCAGGCTTCCTTGCACAACACCTTTAAGAAAGAGCTATGCAACTACCTCATCTCCTCCAACAAATGTTCCTGCTTCAAACCCCCTTAGCCCTTCCTCCTTACTTACCCTATCATCACTCCTTACCACCTAAAGACTTTTTCTCAACCCTCAGCACTTATTGACAAATTGGCTAATTATACTAAATACACTAAATGATTTTTAGCTTGGTATTGTTCTAATCTACCTTAGCCTACCTGATAGCCACTTATTTCTCAACTATACTCTTGTAGTCACATCTGAACGTCTTTTGTCTGCCAGACACTTTTGCTTTACCACTGTAATTGTAACAAATTGTTTTGTTCCTGGATGCTATTCTTTTGTATCAACATTGCTGACATCTTATTGTATTGTTTGTTGTTTTGTACTGTACCCTGCCGGGTCATGCATAAAAACAGTCATCTCCATGGCTAATGCACCTACCCAGTAAACAAAAACTAAATAAATATAAATAAAACTTACATGTACAAGCAAAACTAAGTCGTGTACATGATCAGTCTACTCTGTTCTAAACTTACACATATAGACAGAGGCCCACATTTTCAAAGGAGATGCGCGGCCCAAAATGGAGATGCGTGGCGCATCCCAGAAACTACGCAGAACCACGATATTCAAAAGGGAGAGGTACATTGCGCATTTACAAATGCACAATCATGCAAATATAATGTATGCAGTGCAAAGAAAGAGGGCACGTACATGAATATGCTGCATATCTATGTATTCAGCCAAAATATGCGACGCATCTGCCGCACATCTCAAAAATGTTCTGTACAAAGTTAGGCATATCAGGGGATGGCCTAAATTGGCCAACCACCCAAGGCAGGCTGCAGAACTGCAGACAGGTGACCCTGAGACAACCCTTGGAGGTGCACCAGGATGTGCTCCAGGCACCTATACACAGCAGTCATGCCGGGATGGGCCCAAAGCCATAGGTGCTGGCACACCATGGGCACCACCCAGACAGCCATTCTCCACACCACTCCCAGGATGTGGACACCCAGCAGCCACATTCCAGTGCTGTCAGGTGCTCCCTGACACACCAGCAGAGCAGACGGCCACACTGCAGCACATGTACCAGGGGCCATGGCCTGCACCCAATAGTGGCATGCACCCAGGGTGACATCTGAGGCAATGGTGCTCAGGTAGCATGGTGGTACTAGTGGCAGCATGGCATGGGCCAGAGACTGACCTGTGACACCCACCCACAGTGGTACACCATAGGTGCATACAGGTGGGACTCACCCACTTGGGTACCTGGCCACCTTCTGCATACTGCCATTCCTTGCAGTTATCCCCATGTTCCTGTCATATGGGGGTGTGTGGGGCACTGCAGGTTACTGTACACTGCATCTGGAGCAGGTGTATTACATGCATGTGATGTACCAATCAGACTTTGTCACCCTGTGACATCCCCTGTTGCTTGTCCAGGTGGGCCACTGTGGCCACTATCCAGGTGGACCTCTTGTACCCTGACCTTGTATAAGGCTATGGGCAATAGCACTGTACCCAGGCCAATGCAGTCCACCCACCCACACACAAACTTTCCATCACACCTGCCTGCTAGGCTGCAGTACATCCTGTTCACTTTTGTTGGAGTGGTGGAGAACCCTGCAAAACTGGAACTGCGCATATCTTGGGTACGCAGATGGACTGAATACATTCCAGTAATGAGCTGCACATGTGGGAAATGGTCTCAGAATGTGCAATGAGGTCATTTGCATATCCCGGCTGAAAATTGCAATTTTGTGCACTATGCAAGTGGCTTTGCATCGTGCATTTCCCTATGCTGCGCAGAGGTCCCACATCATCTGCCATGCCCGCATCTCCCACTGCATGATCGTGCATGTTCGGGATATTCAGCCAGACATGCGCAATCGTATCTTATGGTGCAGGGTTTTGAATATACCATTATTTTGTGCTGGCACATCTCAGTTGCGTGGTGCAAGCACTTTTGCGATACATCCTGGGACTTTAGAATATGGGTCCCAAATTATCTACCATGTGGTCAATAAGTATTTAAACCTGAACTCTATAATCACAGGTATGTATTATGTAAATGTGAAACCTGAACTTACTGATGCAGTACTTGCAAAGGCAACTGCCCACTGTAGCCAAACAAAAAACTTTCAAAGGGTGGTGCACTCTGGACAGTACAGCCATTTTGGAAGTTTTTATTTAGCTCCCCCATGCAGCGTGTTGGGGATATTCTACAGTTCGGAATTCCTTTATTTTATTTTATTTATTTATTTATTTAGCTTTTGTTAACCAGGTAAGTACATTAGACAAGCAACTTGCCTATTTTCAGGTACGACCCGAGAGAGTACAGGAAATTACATACTTATACACTTGGGACAACATGGTACATAATTAAGAACAGGTCACACATCATGAGACTACAAGATAAGATTACACATCACATATTTAGGAACAGGTTACACATCATGAGACTACAAGGTAAGATTACACATCCCATGATTAGGAACAGGTTACACGTCAAGAGACTACAGGTAAGATTACACATCTTGCATCAAGTTTGGGGCAGTACAGAAATACTACATTTTAAGGGCCGGCAGTTTTGTATGAGTGCAAGTGCTAAACATATGTCATGGGGTTTTTTGACATCCGCAGGCTGATGCACTTTTAAGATGGCTCCATAGGGAACAGCACAGGTTGCCCTGCGAGGGGGCAGCACGGACCTGGGTTGGGAAGGTATTCCAAAGTTTAGGGGCACATGCTGTGAAGTCCCTTTCACCCATCTTGGTCCTAGTCACAGGTACCTTGAGTGTGGCAGACCCCTGAGACCTAAGGTGATATGACTAGGGGGCAGTCTGGGCCAGCAAACTTGCCAGCCCTGGAGGGGTACCCGTGTTGAGGACCTTACCAGTGAAGCAACCAAGGACAAAGTCAATGTACTTTGTAGGCAAGAGCCAGTGTAGCTTGTTGTAGAGCTCACAGTGATGAGTGAGCTGGGGGGGCCGATAGGGCGAAGCGACAGATATTGTTATAAGCCGTCGACCACCTGGAGAGCTGGGCCTTAGTGGTGCTAGCAAACAGCAGGAGACCATAACACAAAGAGGGGAGAAGCATCCCTCTCGCAAGGGTAGCATGCGCGGCTGGTGTGAGGTTGTTTTTTGCCATGTAGGCCAGACCCAGTTTACAATTGACTGTTTTATATATCCTCTGAATACGAAGGCCAAAGTCGAGCTGTGGGTCCGTGACATCCCAGGTATTTGAAGTTGACCGTGATAGGGATCGGGACATCTCCTTGCCACATGGACTGCAGCCATGGGCGGCCTTAATCTTGCCTGGGACCCAAAGAGCATGGCCTGGGTTTTTTTAGGTTAAGGACAAGCTTGTGGTTCAGGATCCATGCCTGAATGTTTATAAGGTCTTCACTCAGTTGTCGATTGATGACCACCACCTCATGGGAGTGAGACAGGATAACCAGATCGTCTGTGTAGAGAATTGGTTTACAGTGGGCTGCGGTTTCAGGGAGGTTATTTATAAAAATGGAGAAGAGCATTGGTCCAAGAACAGAGCATTGGGGGACCCCAACCATTACCGGGATGGGACCCGAAAGCTCTTTGCCAAATTTGACCCGCTGCATTCTACCATATAGGTAGTTGTCAAACCAGCTAAGAGCAGTAGTGGAAAGATCAATTGCCCTAAGCTAAGTCGACAGCATGGTATGGTCGACCAGGTCAAATGCCTTCGAAAGGTCAATGAAGAGGGCCCCCAAAAGTTTACCCTGGTCCATGGCCTCCCTGATCCATGATGTAACAGTACCTAGGGCTGATGAGGTACCAAGCCCCTTCCTGAATCCATGCTGTACAGGAGTCATTATGTCATGCGCCTGTAAGTACTCTGAGAGTTGCCCTGCCACAGCTTTCTCCAGTAGTTTGCTAGCCGCCGACAGGATAGATATAGGGCGATAGTTCTCTATCAGCTTAGGGTTCCCTTGCTTAAGGATTGGGACTACCCTGGCAGCCTTCCATATGTCTGGGATAACTCCAGTTGCCAGGGACAGATTGAAAATGTGTGCCACCATAGGTGCCAGCCAGGGGGCACCAAAACTGAGGAGCTTGGGTTCTAAGCCATCTTGTCCAGCACTTGAGTAGGGGGAGAGTCCCGATAGCAGTTTCTGCACCTCTTGAACTACCACTGCCCTGAACAGAAAAGGCGGGCGGAGTGAAGATGGTCTGTGGGCTGATTGCCACTGACACCATCATCATTTGGGAACAACGAGGTGTACTCTGACAGATCCACAAAATAATGGTTGAAGGAGTTGGTGATGGTTTCCGAGTTGTTACCGCTCAAACCATCGATTATCATGTCAGTGGACTCAGTGCTCTGTGTACCACTCACAACTTGTTTAATGTTCCTCCAGAACCTTCTAGGATCCCTAGCCGAGTTCAATAACGCTAGTTGACTTACTAAAGATAGCTGAGCTGGACTTTAACTCTTCATTCTCCAAGACATTCTGCTTTTACGCAGTGTTGTGGCTGGCAGGGCTGATCAGGTGAGAGGAGATCAGGTGACTTTCTCAAGATCATATGCTTAATCTATAGCTGTGGTGGGTTCTAACTTCTCAAACAGTCTAATGCTCTTACTGGACCCCTCTGATTTTCCTAGCTTATGGGCTGCTGCTGATATTTTGCAATAATTGTTATTTGATTGTATAAATAAAACTGATGCAAAATAGGGGCTTGACCCATTGATGATAGAAGTGGTGCAACAATTTCTAACATCAGTGTTCCCACATTAAGCAAAGTTTTGTTTTTGCATGCCACATATGCACACACAGCCATAAATATTTAAATTCATTACAAAAAACTGTTGAAGAACATAAATCACACAAAGTAAGGAAATGAGAACATTAGGGTTTGGAGTCTTGGTGAATCGGTGGTGTGGGTTTCCTTGAGGTTTTTAACCCTAATGCCCACCCCTCCTCTAACCAAGCCCCTAGCCTGTTATGCAATGCACAAGTGCAGGTCAGCACATGCCTCTCACAGAGCGCATTAGTGATAGGGAGTGAGAAACATGTCTCGCCATATGTTGCCAACAGAATCAGTCACAATTTTCTTCACACAGGGCTCTGCATGAAGTAAGAGATCATGTATAATGAAACATGAGAGCAAGATCATAAATAACAGCATCAGCTTATGTGTACTGTAAGTTGTTTGCTCCGGGGGGGGGTGCATTGAGGTTGAGAACCCAAAGAACACCACACCATTGATTCATCAAGACTCTGAAGGCTCCACATCCTAATGTTTTCATTTCTTGCTTCGTGTGCTTTGCATTCTTCAACCCTAATGTTTGCATTAACGCAGTTTTTCCAGTGAATTTCCCTTCTATTTGACATAGTGAAATTGTATGCCCATTCATGCAGTTCCCAAAGGAACCTCTGTGAAATGGAATCGACAGAAAAGTGGAGATATTTCAAACGCTGCATCACCAACCAGCTAACAAGTCAAACCCAACAGTGTCTTAATATTTGGAGTTGCACCATTACACCATATCATCCTAGCATAGATAAAAATAAAGCGCTCTTACCTGGGTCCTGGGGAGTCTGGGATGGGGGGGCTTGAGGGAGCATCCAGTATTGTGATGGGGTCACAAAGGATCTGCAGCTGTTTAGTAAATAACTAGGACAAACCAGGTCGTATAAACATAAAACAACACTTATCTGATACACATGGTTAGTGTCCCGCCACACTGTGGTCAGTGTCCTCCCCCAGCGTGGTCATTGTTCCATCAGAACTGTAGACATACAGCGGAAAATGGGTTAGTATGAGTAATAAAAAAATGAGGTCAGATGGGAAGGGCTTGCAGGTATTTTTTGTTTGTTTAAAGAGTGTCAGTCGGGAGGGGAGAAACCAATAGCATGGCAGTGACCCAGGTTCGGGAATGGTCTCGGGTCACTTGTGGAGGCCAGTGCGGGGAAGGTGGACAGGAGTTAACATCCCTGGGATGACTCTCTTCTCTTGGGGCCATGCTGCTCTGCTCATTGACCGCCACCAGGGCAGAATGAAGCTCCCAGCTGTCATACACCCAGTAACATCAACAGGGCACCAGACTGCCAAACTGGGATGGCCCTCCCTTCCCCTCCCCCTCCTGGCACCACCATGGAGGGAATCCATGAGGATTCCAAAGGTACAAGGTGAGTCATTTATAAAATACTAGCCAAGACACCATTGTGTGGCACAAGTGAGAAAACACATTTTAGACAGGATCTGAAAAATGATGCCTGTCACATTCATGAGGTGGGGTAAAAAGCAGTTGCATTGAAAATCTGGGGTCCCGATATTTAAAAATAGCAAAGTTACAAGAGAATGTTGAAAAATTTCAACTTTCATAACTTTGTTATTTTTTGAGATTTTAACCCCACATTCTCAACATATTCTTTTTATGATCTTACCCCATGAATCAAGCACGTGAATTTTTTTTTTAAATCTGTCCTGAAAGGACATTTTGCAGAATGACTGCAAAATAACCTTTTGACCTGGATTTGACAGTGTTGCCTCCCTTCGTCATGAGCTGGGGTCCCAAAAAGGCCGGTGAAAGAATATTAAAAAAATACTTGAGTTCTGAGTAAATGTCCACAACACATTGAAAAGCCATTGACAGCACTTACCTTGCTTCAGTCAGTTCCCAGTCAGCACTGAAGCAGCAGGACAGTCTCATGGCAGAGAGTGGATTACGGCGGTGGAAATTTTTAGGTGAATGTGGGGTGTGTGGTGTAGGGCTGCCAAGTCAGGGGTCAGGGTGTGGTGGATGGAAGCATGGGGGTTGGGGGGCAGACTTCACCAAGGAATCATTTTCTTTTTTACATGTATTAAAAAAAAAAGAATGAAACAACTTTGAGGGACCATTTTCTTTTTTTCTGGTATCTTGACAGTGTCAGTGGGCTGTTTGGAGGCACCAGGGGTGGGCACCTTGGTGTTACAATCTATCAGTTGGGGCTATCAAGGAAATTGGAAAAACTAGAGGGTCCTCCTTCAACTACAGCAGCACTGGGAATAGGTACCCTAGTGTCGCTCAGTATTTGGGGGATGCTAGCCAGCACCAGGGGTTGGGCACCATGGTGTCGGGAAAAATAATTATACCAGCTGGCAGAATTTGGCACCCACCAGTTGTTTAAAATAAAACATGGGTCAGGAGGGAAGTTATTCTTCACTGAGAGGGTGGTCAGTGCTTGGAATAGCCTACCCCAGGAAGTGGGGGAGCTAACACAGTGGGGGGATTCAAACATACATGGGATAGACATAAAGTAACCTTAGATGTTTGAAAGACAGGCAAAAGCCAATGACCAAGTAGGATCAGTGGCCGCTGATGCAGGCAGGGAATACAGGCAGACTAGGTGGGCCTAGCAGTCCTTACCTGCCATCAACTACTATGTTACTATGAGGGATGGGGATATTGGCATCCGGACTGGATACCTGCCATCTGTTTTTTATAAAACATGCATCAGTAGGGAAGAGGAATATCAGTGGCAGGATGGTTCACACCCCACCTGTTTTTTGTAAAATGTGGGTTGGGAGGTTGGACAACACCTGCCACCAGTGGTCTAAAGATAGTGAATAATGAAACCCTTGGCATGGGCCCCTTCTACCCTGAAAATTTAATGAAAAATCTCCACATGGTCTAGGCTGTAGGTGACAGCAAATAATACTTGATGTTAATTATAGGGAAACCAAATGTTTTTTTTCCTGTTTTTGGCACTTTGTATCTGGAACATCATACAAGATGTCATCACAAAACTTTGCACTTCTTGGACAGCCTGAGTATGCCAAATTTTAGGCTATTTCATCAAATGATACCAAAGTTATTAAGGTTAAAAAAATAGGTTTTAACATTAAACAGGCTACTCATCCATAATTACTCAACCGTGCCCCTATAATACATAGAGCAGCAAGGCCCTCCTTGCCACACCCTTTTGTGACAAACAACCCTACTTTATACAATATGTCATATCTATAGGAAGCCAGAGGTAGGGCCTTTTTCTATTAATAAGTACAGGCTCCTCCCATGAGCCTGTCATGAACCTTCCCAGGGTCCACCCCTTCCCAAGGGCACAGTATAAGAAGGGGATAAAAACAGGCCACCAGCTCCCTAATGGAATTGACTGCCAGCACAGTGACAGGTAAGAGGTGGATGAAAGAGGCTGTAGGAGATAAGTCAGGGAGCTCCCGGCGTAAGCAAAAGCAGAGCAGTTTTTTACAGTAAGGGCAGCAGATGCTCTGCTGTAGCCTTGCCATACACCCCTGAGGAGCACTCAACTGAATAAACCACTGTCCTAGAGTAAATCAGTCTGTCAGTAGCATGTAATGGGCAACAGCCAGCCAGGTGAGAGCATATCAGCACTCCTACTTTCCCTCACCTGTGGTTTCTCTTTTGGCAAGGAAGGACTTTCTGTTAGGGTTGTCTTTTTTTTATATGTCTTATTCTGGTGCCTTGTTTTGTTTACTCCCCTTCCCTTATGCACAATGCAACAGCTCTGTTATGCCTGACTGTGCCCTTCTTGCAGCGATGGAGGGAGAACAAATGGCTCCTTGCATGATATAGCCCTACTGAGCAGGGCTGGCATACATCCAGTCCCCACCACAACTTGACCTTTCGGCAGGCAGGAAAGTTCCTGGAAAGTGCTCACAATACTCTTCCTATTACCGCTCCCCTCACCTACTGCTATTCATTCTATTTGTGGTCTAGTCAGAGAGAAAACAAGCAACCAGCCATGACTGTAACATAGAAACATAGAATTTGACAGCAGATAAGGGCTGCTAGTCCCATCCAGTCTGCCCATTTCTCCCTACCTGCACTATTACATCAGCTTGTGCCCGATCTACAGTGCTTTCCCCCTCCCAAGGCTGTTCCAGGAATCCACTACTCTTTCTGTGAAGAAGTACTTTCTCACCTCTCTCCTGAATCTACTCCATGCATCAGCTCTTATTCAGGAGGGTTGCACATGATAAACCTCTCTCACTCTCTCTGTCCTGCTGCTCGTATTAGTGGAGGAACAGGGATACAAAAACTAAATGGCCATGTCTTTTGTTCAGTACAACAGGCAGCACAAAAAAACAACAAGCTCCGAGGAGAGGAGCAGGTTCCAAACTGGTCATTAACTTAACAGACTGGAAAATGGCAGTCAGAAGAGAGGGAGCACATGGCTCTATTTAGCTGTTTAGCTAAAGAGCAAAACTTACAGTGATGGCAGGAAGTGTAGTCCATTAAAGCTCAGGCTACTTTTACACTGTAGCCATACACCTACAGAAGCTGGACAGTTTTAAGTGCTATTGTACAAGGCTGGGCAACTACAGTAATAGGGAATAATTTCATATCTCTTGCTGATTTTATCACATAAACTCTTCTTGCCTGTGCCTAAGGTAGGGAAATAAACAGTGAGGGACCGTATAGACAGAGGTTTCCCCTGCAGGTGGCCATCCCATAGGGGAACAGAGAAGGAAGAAGGAAGGATAGAAATGAACAAGATGCAGCTGTGCAGCAGACTTTGCCTATAGGGCACAAGCATGTTTTTTCTTTTACTGTGAAAGTCACCTACAGTAGTAATCACAGACATTGCCAGCTATTTCCAGATATTTCGCGACATTTCTAAAGAGTTTCTCTCTGCTGCCCCTACTGTGGAAATGGAGAAAGCATGAGATATCTCTGGAAATATCACAGAAATTTCAGGAAATAGCTGGCAGTGTCTGTGGCTGCTACTGTAGCTGCTTTTGTGTGCACTGTTCTACTATTTATAGGTACCATTATCTGGCACCATGAAGGGGGGGGGCCTTGCCATGGTGGTGCCACTTGCCACTAACCCCCAAACCAGGACAGAGCCCTGAACCCTGTCATAGTGTCATATTGTCACTGTTAACATTGCCTGTTTGTCTAAAGTAATTAATTTCAAGCTTAAAAAAAAGACTACAACATGGAAAAACGTTAAACACTAAAGAAAAGCATGCACAACTCAGGAGAAAATGCAAACAGCAAACACAATAACCAAACATATATTATATAAAATAAATGAAGGCAAATCCCATTAAACTCATGAAATAATACCATCTCAGGGTGGAACAAGCTCACAAAAGCCACTTGCCCTTTGGGCTCATGGCTTTATGGCTTGTTCAATGCCCTTTGGGACCATGGCTTTATGGCTTGTTCCACCCCTTGATGATATAATTTCCTTGTATACTACATTGTACCATCATTTATTCTATCTCCTGTGCTCTCTTTCACTAAAATATAAAATATTTATATAAGTTATGGTTTACTATAGAGTAACAAAAGTAAGGAAATGCAACATTAGGGTTTTTTGAACCCTAACTCCGCCCACCCCTCCTTCACAACCCTGTGAACAATACCAATTTGAAAGTCAATGCACAATCCAGATTTTAAACATCTAACATTAAGCATTTAAGTGCATGGTCAAACAAACTGCGCCACATCTGTAGTGGACTTTGTGAGTGGTCCACAACTGCATGGTCACACAATGTACCAGCCCAGTAGCAGACTTTGCAAGTGGCCCAGTGGGACACCCACGAAGCAGAAGGAAGTGCAGGTTTAGTTCTGGGGTGTCATTGTGTTCCATGCACTATGTCATTTATTTGTTTATGAGGTTAAAACCCATTTGAAATTTGAATTCTGCTTTGGCATTCAATTCAGGGGGATTCCCAGGAGTGGTGCAAGTGAGGATGGTGTCAGCATTCCAAAAACCCTAGCATAGCATTTCCTTACATTTATTGCGTTAATAATTAAACCTAACTTGTATAGTAGCATAGTGTCTTGCAATGAATTGTCTTTCTTTCTGAGATAGCAATTGTATCTTACTTTGAATTGGGCCAGACAAAAAGTAACTGCCCTGTCAGTCAGATCCCAGAACCTGTAGCTTGCACTGCATTTAGAAAATGGGCAAAGAAATCCATGGGCTCCGATTGGCTGATAGCCCTGGCAAGGTGGGCATCTATCAGGCAACAGAGCCCAGGCATTAAAAGTGCCAGCTAGCCATAAGTCTAATGACACAGATCACTATTCAAATAGAATGTCCGTCTTTGAAAGCAGACATTTTTTTTCTTGCTGCTTAGTGGGCTAGTTTGTGGCCTTTCTCCGCTCCTGAATCCAGTAGCCAGTACCATGACATGAGGCATCGTAAACAAATGTAAAATGCAGAAAAACTAAAGTCAGAAGCCAACATTTATAGTGATCACCTGCACTTGCTAGAAAAAGTTCCACAGCTATCAGTATACAACCGTATACTTGTCGCTCTTCCACCCTGAAAGCAGGCGGCTCAATTTCAGTCCCCAAGCTGGCAGTTCACATCGCAAAATTGGTCACAGTAGAAGTTGGACCCCAAACGTTTAACTTATCTTCATGCCCACTTCCTTGATTTGTTCAGCAGCCAGCTGACTAAGCAGACAACTGTTGGCTCTACATGAGAACAGCAGTACTCTCTTCATTTTGTGTACCGCAGATGGATGCCCATCTGCGGTATGGAAAATGAAGAAAATACCGGTCCTCTGACATGCAGAATCAGTACCGCAGCTAGCGCAGCTCTCCCCCATCCGCTACCACCACTCCATTGCTTGAGATTTAATACTTTGAATTCATGTGTACATCGCTCTCTTCGAAGCTCTCTGGCCCTGCAACTGTTAACTTTTACAACATTATATTTCATTTACCTTTTTAGTCACTCTGCTCTTGTCCTCCAAGCTCCATCAAGTTCCTTCAAGCTCCATAGTGCCACCATCTGCCCGCAACTGATCCAACTCAAATCCATAACCACAATTCCAGACAATAAAACCAAAGCCTTTAATGTATAAAATAAATATTTCTGAAATAATGAAAAGAAAATGTTTTAAAAGTGTGTGTGTGTGTGTGTGTGTTTGTGTGTGTGGTAACCATGGCAACCACCTCTAAGGTGTCATGTCTTAATGTAGGTGGAGGAACTATTTTATTACAAAACTTAATTTAAACTCCTTTCTCCATGAACTTTTCAAAAACGTAGTATTTTTTACAGCGCCCATTTTCTAAGAGCAATAGTACCCTCCAGGGTGGGCGGTATTGTGCTACACTGACCTTCCAGGGCTATAAGGCCCTCCACCTGTGGCGCGGGCCTCATTACGTCCCTGGGCGGTCCGGTATAGCACAATACCGCCCACCCTGTTGGGTATTATTGCTTACATAAGCAGCTACATTATCACACATAATGCACCAGACCTGTAATGGACTTTGTGATTGGCCTGAAAGCAGCTACATCATCAAACACACTGTGTCACACTGTTACAGACTTTGGCTACTCACAAAGGAGCTGCATCATCACACACACTGCCTCAGGCCTGTACTGGACCTTGTGAGTCATTCAGGAAGCAGCTGCATCATCACACGCATGGCCTCAGACCTGTAGCGGACTTTGCAAATAGGCCTGAAGGCTACTTGCAAAGTGGATGCATCATCACACATATTGCCCGTGACCTGTAGCTTTCTTTGCACACAGCTTTGAAAAGCCACCTAAATTCTTTCTTGTTTTGAGACTGTGTCATGAAAGTGCAAGCTATATCTCACGAAAATGGATTTTTGAGTCATGGAAACAGGTATATGAGTCACAAAAACAAGCCTTGTTTTCATGTCAGTGGTGACAATAAATAACCTAATTTAATAAACAATTTTTAAAGCAGCACTTAAAGAATTAATCTTATAGCTCACTCTGTGGACCACAAAAGTTTCAGACTACAGCTCCAATATTTTTGTTTTTAATGCACAAAGTTTTCTCTTATTTCACCTACTTATGTGACCACTAAGACTCAAGAAAATGGGATTGTCAGTCATAGAAACTGGCCTGTTTTTGTGACACTGAACAATCTTTCTTTACCTCCAATAGCTTCTTAAGAAGTCCGAACTATCCACTGTTTACCTGACACAAATGGCTGCCCAGGATATAATGAGTTAAAATGACAGGAAAGGTTGTCATCCACGGACACTGTGTGGTGCATAAGGTAAAAGAATTCACAGTACACCAAAGCAGAAGGCTTGCATTCACACACACTACTGAACACCAAGAATTAATGTAAAAAGTTTATTTACTCAAATCAGTGGAAAAAGATGCATGGCATATTGCCCATCAGTGTAACCCCACATTAATGACTTCAAAAACTACTGGGATTTTTTAAACAACTGTTGAAGAATTAGCCTTACAGCCCACTCACTTTGTGGACTACACAAGTTTCAGACAACAGCTCCAAGCATGTTTTTGTTCTTTTTGATGTGCAGTGTTTTCTATTGTTTTACCCACTTTCATGACTGGTAAGACTCACAAAAACAGGTTTGCCAGTCAAGAAAACAGGTTTAGGAGTCACAAAAACAGGCCCTAGTTTTCTGACACTGAGCAACCTCATTCCATTAATAATTTCAATTTTTTTTTTCAAAATAACATCAGTTGAAGAATGAGCTTTACACCCCACTATATCAATCACACAAGTTTCGGACTACAGCTCTAAACAATTTTTTGATGCAGTTTTCCATTTTATTGCTTACTTTCATAACTGCTACAACTAAGAAAATGAAAGTGTTTTCACACAAAATGGATTTCCGCTCACCAAAATGGAAACTGCTGTTGCTGCGAAAAGCACCTTATGAAAAATTTGTGAAAAAGAGGAAAATGCAAATCAATTTTATTAATTCAAAATCTACAAATCTTTTAGTAAAGCTACATAGCAAAGAAGGATTCCTGGGACAAACTCTAACCTGAAAATTTCTGATGTGTACACACAGCCATTTTTTAGGTATTAAAGAGCAAAACAAAGTCTTACAAAAGATTATTTTTATTGTGTTCAACTTTTTAGAACTTTTAATCTGCTAAACTAATCATTAGAAAACTTTCAGGCTCCAGAGATCCTGGGCCAGAGAATGTGAATGCCAAATATCAGGTTATTCTCTCCAGGGGCAACCATGGTATTAAGGTGCAAATATTGAGGTTTAATATAGACAGCATTTGTTACCCTGACTGTAATGGTGTAGCATAATTAAACAATAATAACTGGGGAGCGCTTTCTCCCATAAGGAAACCTGGTCATAAATTCCCTGTTATAACCCGCAGGTTACAAAGGTGAACACGCGTGGGTTTCCCTTGCTCTCAGAATGCGCAACCACCACTCCTCCAGTCTTCGGTGCTGGCCAGCTGCCATTCCCTACCACTTCACAGTTTACCACCAGTTAGAGTAGGCGGTAAGTTAATTAAAAAAAATATATATATATACAAGGACCTGCTTCTCAAACAGCCTAACAAAAAGTAAGGGTTTTTAACATGAGCTGGGATTTTTAACATGAGCCATGGACCATGATAAAAACCTGACCAAATCCACGGCTCCATGGATATCTCTTTATTTTATATAACTGCTGAGGCAAAAAAACTATCCTGAGCAATCATATAAAATAAAATCTAGGGAGGTGCGTAAAACTTGAATTTTACACACCCTCTTGGTATGGGATGCCTTTACAAACCCCCCAAACTTTGCTCTCAGGGTTTATATGGCATCCCACACCTCAGGGGTGTACAGTTCTCATTACAACCACCTCCCCAGCCATTATTCTATATGCAACATGCTCTGGCTGCCCTCTTTTGACCCTTGCAGCATAGTTATATAGTTCATGTGGTCAAAACACAACACCTGAATCAGAAGTAGTGCTGTGTTTTTTTTTAAACACAACAGGGCCCTTACCAAGGAAACTCTACACCCCTAATTATTCCTAAAGTGATTTTCTCATTTCAAGCAAAAAATTCAGAGTTGCCACAAGCAGAGTTCAGTAACACAAAACTCCCCCTCAAATCTGAATATCTGGACATTCCATTTTTTTTAAATTCTTGAACACCTTTGTAGGAAAACTGGCACATTTCCCTTTAGACTTTATCCATTCCTGCTTTTTCTGCATTGACATTGCAGTTCTCTGCTTATGACAGCAGACTAATTTCCTTGGCAACAGGTTGTGATGTCACAGTAGATGATTATGACTTCAAAGAAGGAAAGGCTGTCAGAAAAGGTGAAGTCTAAGGGTTAAATAGACTATTTTCTGGTAAATGTCTTCAGGAGTAAAGAATTACATGTCTTCAAACTCTGACATTTTTACACCTGCGGTTGAGTGGAGCCTGCAGCCATCTTGCAGTAGCTTTAAAAGCAAGTTACCGGATTGAAACCTTGGAACACTTCCGTTTTGGAGTTGCACAACAATCCTTCCACAGCTCTAAAACAGTCTGCTCACTCCCCGCCCCTGCGGGTGCACTATTTCTCCCAATGGTACATGGCACAATCCGCTATGTCGAAGATGGCCACTGGGCCTCAGTGCACATGCACAAGTAGTTGCGCATGCATGACTTCACTGCATGCATGTGCAATGACTACTGAATTCCAGTGGCCATCTTGGACACAGTGGACAGTGTCATGTTCCACCATGACTTAAGTGAGCTTGGCTGCAGCTGTATCAGCTCTAGCCAGAACTTGTTTTAAATGCTATAAGATCTAAATCTTGCTGAAGTTGACGTTCAGTGTTTTGCAGAAAACTGAAACAGTCTCCTTAAAGAGCTAGTGTACTGCCTAAAATTAATGTTAGCTTTTAAAAGCAGTCAACTATTACCTTTTATACCTGAGGTGCTTTATAGTGTATGGCGGAATGCTATTCTGACTTGTTTTTGCACCTTGCTTAAACGTTGTTCAGTCCCACACACAAGAATGAATGGAATGCTGTTCGGACCATTGGTGCAGAACAGCATTCCATTCATTTATAATGAAAAGCTTGAGCCATGCTTTAAATGCAGCAGTAAAAAACTGCCGCACAGTAATATTATTTCAAATGACTTATTAACACATGAAAATGGCCATGGTAGGTTTTTCCAAAAGGAGCAGTTCATTATCGAAAACAGAAAATGCAGACATAGAAGTACTTCCTGAGAAGTTTCTGCCACCTGTCCATTTGTTTACTCGCTAAGCAAGATGTCCGGCCACCATGTTTTTTTTCTTGTCAATCCCTCCCACACTAGAGCTACAACCAGTGGGAGTGTGCACTGCTAATGTAGGGACACCCAGTGCCTAGAAATCACACAACCCACCATATGAACAAGCCGTAGCTCCCAAAATACGAAATGGGAAACAACAATTTCTTTTACAATGAAAAAAATATATTTAGAAAATTCGAGGGGCATAATACACTATAAAAAATATAGGATGGGCAACCCTGTGCAGAACTAGTGTGTTCTGCCACCTTGGGGTCTGATTCCCATGGACCTCTTCAGCCTTGCTCTCGAGGTCATAGGGAATCAGACCCCTCAGTGGCAGAACACACTGGTTCTGCAAGGTAGCCCCTCCAGTATTCTCTATTTCATTTACCTTTGGGTAGTTAGAAGATGTTTTACCTGACGTTAGGTGTGGTCTGTGGAACAGCACTCTGCCTGGCAGATGACATATCTAGTTCTACCCCCCCAACACTACATTATCAGCATTGTGACTTCACTGACTGTGACATCACAGTTACTCAAATAGAGACATTCAGTAGCTGTCAGGTCACGCACATGTGATGTCACAGTCAGTGAGGCTACAGTGCTGATGATGCAGTGGAAGGAACAGAACTAGATATGTCTGTTGCCAAGCACAGTGCTGTTCCACACATCCAACATAATACTCTCACATAGAAAACTTTGTAATGAACAAACAAAAAACGTAAAATGTTTCAGAAATAGAAAGTTACAACTGACTACTTCTGAAAATTTGCAACATTTTCCTGTCTGCTATTTTTGATTCTAGTACCTCTTTGAGATTGCGATAAGTTGACCACAAGCCAAAAGACATCTGGAACATCATATCCCAGATCAGTATTGTTTATATCAACTAACTATCAATTGTCTTATTATATTATTATATGGTATGTATGTATTACTCGTGCCTAGTGAAAAACTGCTACTTTCTTTCCTGCTGCTGCTGTACCTTTCCCCAAGGACCCATTTAGAAACTAGGCACCTGTCTAAATGTGGATATCCTGGAGTACAAAAATTCAAAGAAATGAAATAAATGATAATTTTCTACAATTTATGTGCTAAGGTATTGTAAAACATAATAGAAATAATATGAGAGATAGTTACTGTAGATAGAAAAATTAGTTTACGGGGTTTAAAAGATCTGCCACTTATACTATCTGCATAGATTTTTAATCTTAACACACAAATAAAACTAGGATTCATAATATGTAAACTGATGAGCATTCCCTTACATAGGAAGCCCCAAAGTCTCCCATGTAGTCAGGCAAATCCTCCTTAAATACCCTGCCTGTGACATCACCACTTTTCTTGCCAAGCCATTTGTCTCTCTCCTCCCTTTACCTACTTTAGTTCCAACGCAAGGATTCTGAAATTAGATTGCACTGGGAGATGGGCAGAAGCTGAACAGGGAGTACAGTTTACATTGACCCTGGGTCCCAAAGGCTAAAATATACTTCTTTTGCCGTGCAGGTAATAACTACTATTTTCCTTTTTTTTTTCTGGTTGAAAATGACAGTAGTTGTGTAAACTAGCATACAGTTTTAGAGTGACTTTTGTCTGATGTACAGTGCATGTCCAGTGAACTTTGGGGCTGACTTTTACTTAAATGGTTTTGATAAGGCAAGGCATATACACCTGTGGCTTATCACTATAGAATGTGTAAGTGATGCACGCCCCAGAAATAGTACCAACTTGTGTAAAAGGGAAAGACAAGACTTGAAGCAGGTGCTTACAGCAGATTAGGCAAGGAGGTCATTAAGGGATTGCCAGAGGGTGCAGTTGAGATCCCTATGATTTCTCTGCAACCCTCTATGAACCCCTTACATGAAACTTCCCCTGGATTTGATAATATAAAATCTGATGTGGGGTAGCTGTGCAAACCTTATGACTCTGTTGAAATGTTTTTTTTTGTTTTGTTTTTTGCAGCTCTTGTAATTCTTATAAAATGATGACGCTGAGATTAGGGATTATTTTATAAACCAGAAAGAATGTACACTATTTGTCTTACAAGAAGCATATGCTAACACCGTCGGACACTGCATCCTGAAAAATATCAATGCAATATTTTTTAGAGCTATTTATTTCTAAATGAGTGACCAGAAATGGCACACTGAGCCAAAGCTCATTTCAAGGTGTGACCCAGAGGAAGGGGTGTATGGGAGACAAGGTGCAGAGGTGCAGAATACAATAGATACACTGGTAAAAGGAAGAGAGTACAATGCTCTCAAATACAGATAAGTAAATAGCCGCAGTCCAAAGTGCCAATGGTGCAAAAGGAATACAGAGTGCAAACAACAGGCAAATAAAACAGAGCACAAAATACTATATGCTACAAAACCAAAGGGCCAGGTGACAAAAGGGGAACAAAACTGGGGAAAAGGGGTGAACTAGTGCTAGAGGACCAGACAGAGGGTGCCTGAGGAGGAGCGAGTCTGGGCTGCTTTAAACGGAGAAGGTGAAGCCATAAAAAGAGGGAGCAGAAGAGACACAAGTCAGAAAAGCAACAAGGAAAGAAAATCCCATGGGTGCGGCAGGGAAAGAGGAGAGGAGGTGGGGGGGCAGGGATTTCAGAAAGGCAGGGAAAGAGGTGAGGAGAGGAACAGCAAGATGTTAGGAACAGGCACAGAAAGGAGCAAGGTTTTAACATCCAATAACATTTTTTATTGATTTTTTTAAAAGTTTAGTTTCTTGCTGACTGGGACAGAGAGCTGGATAATGCTGTTAATTTATAGCCATATCTGGGAGACAGGGATGAAGATGCAAAAGAATGGAAATTGAACCAGATTAAGCAGTTGATGGTATTTCAGTGAATGAGGGAAATCTGGCCAGGACACCAGGGAAATTCTCCCACTTCATGAGAAGCGCCATGGGGTTTTAATATCCACCTGAACAACCATCAAAAAAAGCAAATGGGACCTTGTTTTAACATCCCATCTGAAGGACAGCACACCATGAGAGTACATCATCCCCCTAGTACTGCACTCAGTTGCCAGCATGTATGGCATGAGCCCAGTCCCAGTGTAGGACTAGTACCCATAACCTTGTATCCCACAAGTAGATGTGCAACCAGCTGAGCCAAAGTGACACCTATGTGTCATGACATCTATCAAGTTTCTGTTAAGAAAATATGCACTTTCAATACTGCTCCCTGCAGTCTATTGATACAGGAAGACTACTTATCATTTTTGTCTTGTCAATGCTACATCTCATAAGTGCAACTGTTTTACTGAACTATGTTAAATTGTGTGTTTGTATGTATGTATGTGTCAATGTAATTTGTTTATAAATATCTGTTTTATATGTTGGATGCAATTGTAAAAGAGAATTTACTCTCAATTTGCTTTCCAATAAATTGATAGATTTGCTTTATTTCTTCGGATCAGTTGAAATAGTTTCTATCAATCAAGTAGATCCCCCTGATAAGAGCGCCCTAGAAACTAGAAAAAGATCTAATAAATATTATAAAATAATGGTGGTGATCTTATCCAATCGGGATTGTTTATTTCTGGAATGTTTAGAACTAAACAATCCTGATTGGATAAGATCAATGCCATAATGTTATAATGCTTATTAGACTGTAATACTTATTAGACTGCAAATATAAACATATGAGATATAGTAAGTGAACACATACAAATACAGAATACTTTTATGAGGCATTCCATATATGGGATATGCAATGGGCTGACACAGAGTTTGCCATTTATCTTCACATGGGACAGGACAGTAACTCATAAGTGGCAGAGCTGCTCCCCCCCTGCCCCTTCCTCTTCTATTTCAGTCCTGCTCTGTATAGCATATCTCTGTTTATGCCTTATGCACACATGGGATAGAAAATGGTATAAGGTGTACAGTGGATAATGAATCCTGTTGTTGCTGTACTGTGTTTTGTTCTGGTAAATCATGAAACTGTTTTTAAAGAAAAAAGTGGCAGAGCCAGGAGTGAGTTCTGTTAAGTCCTTCCCCTCACAAGTGATGATAAATGGCTCCTTCTGAGTCAGCCCATTGTGTGTCCCATTTATACTCAATTTATGACCATTTAACTGTTTCTGTTTGAGTTCACTGCTCTGCTTTGAATTTAGCAGAGGCCACTGGGATGTGATCAGGCATTGTTCAAGCTGCTCTTCCATTGGTTTATGGTTGTTTGTGACCCATCTTAAGTGACAATAAATGGCCAAAGTGGAGAACAAATTATTTATCTTCATTTAGAATGCTTCAGTGGCTAAAAAAATCATTTATCTGTGAGGTTTAACCATCACACACATTGTATAAATTGTGTTACTAGTATGCCGCATAGGTTCATAGAAACAGAAACACAGTATTTGTTGGCAGATAAGGACCTATTGGCACACTCAATATGCCCATTTTGTCCCTGCCTATACTGTTATCACTCTCACTCCAACCCCCCCCCACACACTTTGCTACCAAGAGTCCTTTGTGTCTATTCCATGCCAGTCATCGGGAAGAATTCTGGCACTCCAGAACACATGGAATAACTCGTACACTCTATGTAGCTGCAGAAATACTGCTTATTGAAGCATAGAACAACCTGGAGCGGGATCAGTTCCCAGTGCTGCAGCCATTCTCAATGGCCTTCATCAGGGTAGAGACAAGACACCCCCTGATGCTTGGATCTTTAGAGGGTCTGCAGCCCCTTTTTTCCTGGCACTCACAGCACACAAAGTTTGTGATGCACTGAAAACTGTGTTTGAGACTATCCCATGCCATGTACAGTATACTTGAAGCCCACCACTGTTTTTGCCCCACCACTTCTGCTGGAAGGTTCTTCTAGGCATCCGCCACTCTTTCAGTAAAGAAGTACTTCCTCACATCCCTCTTAAATTCCCCCCTTCCAGCTTCATAGCCCCTTTCTTGTGCCCCTTCTCTTCTGAAAAAATACTCCCCTCCTTTAACTCCTTCACCCCCAAGAGGTACTTATAGGTCTCTATCATGTCCCCCCTTTCCCTCCTCTCATCCAGGGTGTACAATACTGAGATCCCTCAGTCTCTCTTCATAGGGCTTATGATGCAGCCTCTGCACTATTTTTGTTGCCCTCCTCTAGACAGCCTCCACCCTGTCTATGTCCTTCCTTTGATGTGGTCTCTAGAACTGGACACAGTACTCCAGGTGGGATCTCACCAATGATTGATACAGTGGTAACACAACCTCTCTCCTGCTGATTTCCCTCCCTACATTCAGGTTCAATATTGACTCATTCCCTGATAACTCCTATACTACTATGACTGTTTTAACTTTTTTACTGTGACTTACTCCAGTCAAACAGTACACAAAAACATTGAAGTCACCACTGATGCCCCCACTCTCTAGCTGGGAGGGTGGGTGAGCAGTTGTTTTCGGAGACAATGCTAATGCTGCTCCATTATCACCTAGGAAAGGGAGTGCAACTGCTAACAGCAGATCCCGTCCCTCCCCATAGCTAAGCGTGTTATCTTAGTGATGCATCTAGCCCCTAGTCAGTCTCAGTGGGAAATTCTGGGGAATCACATGCAACTCCCCAGTCTCCAGGTGGCAATGAAATGTACTGTTGCTATGCCAATGGTCTGGCTATGCTTGCCACTTTTTATTTTTAATTCTGTGTTCATTTCCTACTACAAATGCCAGGTGACTCCCTTCAGAGTGACCCTCTCAGCCCTGTTCCCCACCATATCCTGGTATGCTCAATCACATATCAGCATCGGGTGGCTTCCCTCTCTTCCCTTTGGCAGCCTCCACTGTGCTACCACTGAGCCTCTGCTAGGTGGCAGTCAAGCAACAGAGGATGGAAGCCTGCATCCGAAACAGGAGAACTGTTTTATGGGATGCTCAATCACTCCTTCCCAGGCTGGCCTCATGCAACCCAAATCAGTTCCAGAACAGGGTCGCCAAAGTAGCAAACAGCAGCCCTGCCAGTGCAATACCTGGCCAGCTCTTGCTCCCTTTTAAGTTTAATTTGTTAACTTTTTTGTTTCTTTTGATCTTTCTACCTGTACACAGGCAAGCCTTATCACATCCTGTGAAAACTTCATAAGGACATTTTCCATACTACAAAAGTTCTTATATGAGGAAAGAAGAGAGTTGGGCATCACAGTGTACTGACACAGGAACACCTAACATTTAGGCTGCGTTAAAAAAACATTTAATAAATAATCATCAGGATATACAGCAGTAAAAATCCCCGTACAAACACCAACATTTCACGTCATACTTGATGCTTTGTCAAGGTTCTTATATCCCATAAGTCATTCAATATTGATTTAACAAAAACCCCACAACAAATGTCCGTATGAATTCAATTTCCTTTACTGTATGTGTGGCCTTCTAAATGGCAAGGCAATTTTATTTATATGGCACCCAATTCCAGAGGCTCTGGGCACCTAACAACAAATGAAACAAATAAATTAAGAATACCGTAGATAACAAAGCTATAGATAATTTGAAAGCAAGACTCCAGGCCAAAACTTAAAGTGAAAAGGTATGTTTTTACAGATCTTTTAAAAACAGCCAGTGAAGGAGCA